>JASCZW010001855.1:0-168680 GCA_034211315.2 Aedes japonicus | reverse complement strand
ATTTATCTATTCAAAGGATCTATTAAAAATTACGTACTGCAAGAAAGTTTCTTTTAGCAGCTGTAATTCATAACCACTCGTGAGTTTTTGTGCATCAATCTATCTGTATTCACACAGAATTTAGTAGGAATTCTATTGTTATTTCATATTTTCAGAACACTCTGGTTACGAGAGAGGAAGAAAATTACAACTAACCATTGCCCCCCATTTTTGAAACGTTTTCGACGTTGTTCTTCTGATACTCACATTGCAATGTGAGCAATGCATTGCTCCGATGCTCATACCTTCCATTTTCGCGAACTGATTCAGTTAAAGTAGGGTAAAAATCACCATTTATGCACGATCTGTTTGATCTTTTCCAAGTTCGCACGCTAATCATATTCAGGTATTTGCTATATCTTGGTATCCTGACCTCCTAGGGTCCTCCTTAAGCTCAGTCGGTAAAGGCGCAGCACAAAGCAACACCATACTGGTGATGGCTGGGTTCGATTCCCAGTCTGGTCTAGGAATTTTTCGTAAGGGAAAATTTCTCGACTCCCTCGGCATAGGGTATGATTGTACTTTCCACACAATGATACTATTGCAAAAATGGTACCTGGCATCGAAGGCACTAAATTAATAACTGTGGAAGTGCATTCAGGCAACGAAATAAGGACTACGATTGTAAACTCGGAACATAAAGGGTGTCTCGATCAAAATTTGGTCGACTCAAACTTGTGCATTTCCTTTCACCGTGCATTGACAAATTTTGCTCACCCCTAATTTTTAAGATGTGTGCGTGTAGCATCATGCCTCTATTTTGATTTTGAGATTAGCACTTCAGTACTCAAAATGTCGTCGAAGAGAAGCAACGCATCAAAATTTTGCACGTGCATGGTGAAAATCCAAACTACTCTCACGCCAAGTTGGCGAAATTGTTGAATGTGACTAAATCAACTATTACCAACGTACTGAAAGTGTTCGGTGAACGTTTGTCGACAGCCAGGAAAGCTGGATCGAAGGGACAGCGACAACAAAAAGAGTTGCCCGCTGTTTTGAGCGGAACCCCAACCGTTCGGGATGTCTCAAAAAAGCTGGGAGTGGCACTTTCAACCATGGATAGAGTTAAAAAACGAGCGGAGTGTCGACTTTCAAGAAAGTGGTGACTCCAAATCGTGACAAACACGTCGGCCAAAGCACGATCGCGAAAGTTGTACACGACGATGCTGACCAAGTTTGATTGCGTGGTACAAGACGATGAAACTTACGTCAAGGCAGACTTAAAACAGCTTTCTGGACAGGAATTTTATATGGCAACCGGACGGGGAAAGGTGGCAAATATTTTCAAGTACATTAAAATGTCAAAGTTCACGAAGAAATAGCTGGATACATGGATGTTTGTTTGCCATCCGGTTTCACTCACATTTGAGTAACCTTAACTCAAAAACGTTGAAACCGAACTTACCCTTAATTAAGTTTCACTGTCACAACTCAATTCTGAGTAATCCCTGTTTTTTGTGTTTCGAGCATTACTCGAAAAAAAGCTTATAAATTCTGGTATAAATTAGTAAACAAGAAAAGATATTTCAAAATTTTCCATATTTCACAAAATGTTTTTTTTCGGTTTATAGCCCATTATATAGCTGGCAAGTAAAGACCAGAACTATTTTTTTTATATTGACCGAAAGTAATTTTGACATCTGATCCAGTATGGGTGAAACGTCAATCTTCATTGCGAAATAATCGAAAGGAATATTATTTAGTAAGGTTCGTGGAAATCGGAAAACTCAATTAACGTTTTCCACAAATAAAAAAACTGTCAACCCTGATTTATTTTTTGTTCATTTATCCATGAACTCTACTAGTGCACAAAGTTTCTTAACAATCTAAGACCCTTTGGTCCAAACCTGAACGATGATAATTTAAATAAAATCCCTATTCCTTAAATTTATTTAGTTTTGAGTTGAACTTACTCACTAATATTAAAACAAAAATTTATGAAAATGAGCTTTTTTTTATTTCGCTGCTGCCAAAGATCCTAAAAAAAACATTGTAGTAGGGCATATGCATTATGTCTAGTGCATCATTGAAGTTGGGTTAAAGCTGAATGGGGCCCCATTTAGTTCGAACTAATGTTAAATATTTCATTATGCTATATATTTTATAATGTCTTATGCATTACTAAAAGAGCATTATGGCCTTGGTGATGCATCACTATATTTTCAAAGCTAATCTAAAACCCCGTTCGCACTACAACCTATATTACGTGATATAGAATATCTTGATAACAAATGCTATGCACGTTATTTCCAGTGAAAATTTGATGCATAAATGTCGATATCAAGATACTCTATATCACTTAATATAGGTTGTAGTGCGAACGGGGTGTAATAGTACGTTCGCACTACTGCCTATATTACGTGATATAGAGTATCTTGATATCAGCATCTATACATCTAGTTTTCACTGGAAATAATGTACATGTCATTTGATATCAAGATACTCTATATCACGTAATATAAGCTGTAGTGTGAACGTACTATAACGCTTCATTACTTGACAACTGTTGAATTGATTCCATTCCGCATTAATGATGTTTTTGATTTTGGGTTGAACAAGCGCAATAATATAATGCTTGTGGTTACTTGGGAAGGCAAGGGTGATGAAATGCTCGCTTACCATTTTCAACACCAATAAATTTATCCGCATTGTATGAAAGCCATTTTGCCAATAAACTCATTATAGTCTAGTCTAGTCCCTAGTATTTTTTTTTTAAGATACGTTCCCGCATTTACTGTGGCTGCTGTCTGCTCCATGTTATCACTGGTTAATAATTTTCGATTACGTTTAAAACTTTAAATTAACTTCCAAAGCGCAAATATAAAAGGACGTTATCCGACCCATTTTATATTATTGAAAAAAATAATATGTAGCTATCTCAAAATTGAATTAAGCGCAGTTTTCTTGGGTTTTTAAAAACAATAAATCAAATTCATAAAACACGATAACTCAGCGTTTGACGTTTTAGATATATTTCTAAAATTGAGTAAAATTTCCTCAACATTGAGTAAGCTCGAATGAGCCTATATTTGAGCATACTATGACATCTGGCAATATACTTTACCTTGTTTTCAAGGTACTTTGGTCTTTGTTTGCACAAAGGCGTGAGAACGGCATGAGCATAACAGCATCTGTCAGTCCGTTTACTGGGGAGTGCTCATTCGAAAGGGACTGTTTTTAATTTTTTAAAAGGACACTAAAATGAAAAATATATTTGTACCAACTGTTCCATCTTAGCATTCTTCTTTGCTTCAACCACGTAACTTCGAAGTCGCAGCACTGCAAGAGGTTTGCTGGACAGGACAGAAGGTATGGTAAAAGCGGGCATCGAGCGGCTACTTTTTACCAGAGCTGTGGTACCACAAACGAGCTGGGCATCGGTTTTGTAGTGCTGGGCTCGCCGATCAATGCGAGAATGTGCAAGCTGAGCAGGGATGTCAGATATTTTTTTCAAATGTCTGTGATAAAAATTTGAAATGTCTGGGAATGTCTATAAAAGTCTGTAATTTTTTTTTTTAGGAAATTAGACTTCTTTCAACGAAAAGACGTAATACGAGAGCGAGTTATGTCATTATCGCTATTTGTGTGATTATGTTTACATGTCTGAATGTATTTCTTGGATTGTATGCAACCTTACACCTTGTATTGTTTCATATGTTTTAAGTGACACTGAAGCTTGAAGCATTCGCATAGATGACACAATTTTCTTTCGTTTTTTTCCCTGTCAAATTCAACAGATTTTTTTATTTATTCAACAATAATCTGGTGTGCACCAAATTTTAATATGGTGTCATCATCACTCATGATCCTCAATATCATTATGGTCATATGAATGATTTTGGTATAAACTGCTTCTTCGGATAGTCAGTAATTATCTTTTAAATTTCAGGGAAATTCTCTCCTGATCTTTTGCAAGGCTCTTTGCTTTATTCTGGGAAGTTTCCTCCTCAACTTCAGGCAAAATTTCTCATGAACTTTTTGGCAGTCACTCCTTATTTTCTTCGAAATTCACATTTAAGAACCCAACCTTACCTTTCAGAAACATTTGGTAATTTTTTACCTGAACATAGTTACTTTCTAAACTTCTGATAAGTCCTATCCTGAACAACGAGGAAAGTTTCTGCAAAACTTTGAGAAAATACTCTCCAGAATTTCTTGAAAAATCTTCTTAAGCTGTTAGAAGTTTCTTCCTTACTTCTTCCTGAACTTATGAAAAGTTTTTTTTCCGAATTGCCGAAATAATCTCTTCTGAACTTCGGGGAAGTTTGGTTCTGAATTCCTGAGAAACTCCTGCTTGAACTACTAGAAAGATCCCTCTATACTTCTGGAAACTTTCTTCCTGATTTTATCAAAAGAAACTACCATAACTTCTGGGAAAAGTTGTCATTCTAAAATGCTGGAATGTTCGATTCGGAACTTCAGGAACTAATTTTTTGGTCTGTTTGCAACTTCTGAGAAGTCCTCTTGTGAGGAATTCTTTTCTGATTTTTTTGGTACCCTGTCTGGTAAGTTTTTTCATGAGCTTATTCTTTCCAAACTTCTGATTGGTCCCAACCGGAACTGCGAGAAAAATTTTATTTCAAAATTTTCAGGAAAATTCCCTTAAATTTGTTCTTGAAATTTCTTCCTAGACTTCTGAGAAGTCTTCTTTTGAACTTTTGGGAAGTTTTCTCCAGAACTTTGGGGAAGTTTGTTCCGGAACTATTGATAAATGCTCCTGGAAAGTTTCACTTTCTTCTCTCTAAAGAATTTTGAGAAATCCTTATTCTGAAATGCAGAATGTTCTCCTCTGAGCTTTGGAAATGCTGCCAAGCACTTCTTGGAAGTTCCAACTAACCTTTCGAGAAGTTTCTTCCGGAACTTCTGGGAAGTTACTTCCTGAACTTGAGAGAAGTTTTATCCTCAACATCTATGACCCATCGTCCTGAGGATTTTTTTTCCTGATTTTTTGAGAAATTATAGGTAGTGCCCTTCCTGGTTAGCTCCCGTCTGAAATTTGGAGAAGTTTTTTTTTCTGAACTTCCGGGAAGTTCTATCTTGAATTTTTAGAAAGGACTCTAAAACCTCTGAAAAATTCCAAACTTTGGAGAAGTCCTCTCCCCTTCACTTCTTCTTGAAGCTCTGATAAGTTCTCTCGTGATTCTTGTGGAAGTTCTGTCTTGAAATTCTGGTAAGTATGATCTTGAACTTCGGTAATGAATTTTTAAAGGTTCTTCTTGCATGTTTGCTCCCAAAACTTCCGAGAAGTTTCTACCTGACTATGGAGGAGTTTTTTTTCAAGGGAGTCTCTAAATTTCTCAAATATGATTTGTATTGGTGTGAACCTTCATTTTCGTTCGACACAATAGCGACGGACCAATATTATCAACGCTTTGACAGTAATTTTTCGCATGGGTTTGAACACGCGTGGGATTGAACACTACCATAAGTAGGGACTCCATGTTACCCTCGGAAAGGGCCTATACGATACTTATCTCCGGGCCAATTGTGTCTCCAAGTGGCCCCGCGCTTCGTTTCTTCAAGGATTTCTACTTTAAATGATACCTACGATATTTTAAAATAATTCAACAAAGCTTCTTACCGTATTTACTATACTGTTCAGATCCTCGACCGTTTTAAATACGAAGTTCAGAGAATACGTTTATTTGAAATTTAAAAAATATTTTAAATGTCTGCAAAAGTCTGCAATATGAATAAAATGTCTGCTAAATGTCTGCATCGTTAAAAAAGTCGGCCATAAAAATGAAAAGTCTGCAAATTTACAGACATGTCTGTGAATATGGCATCCCTGAAGCTGAGGATCTAGGGTCGATTCTTCAACTTCAGCATCATTAACGTACACTGCCCAAACGAAGTGAGACCCAATGACGAAAAAGAAGCATTCTACGAGCAGCTAGAGCGTGTGTTTGATGGCTGCCCGTATCGGAACGTAAGAGTCGTCATTGGTGACTGGTAGGACGGGAGCCAATGTACAGACCGGTTATAAGGCCTAACAGCCTGCATACCGTATCGATCGAACGATGCGTGAGCTTTGTGGCCTCCCGTGGTTTAGTAGTCTGATGTACCTTTCTCCCCCGTAAAGACATCCACAAAACCACTTGGAGATCGCCTGACCAACAAACAGAGAATCAAATCGACCATGTTCTAATCGACGAAAAATTCTTCTCCGACATCATCTACGTTCGCACTTACCGCAGTGCGAATATAGACTCAGACCACTATGAGCTACTACGGGAAACTTGTGTTGCCCAGAATAAGCGCAACAGCTAGAAGCAGCCCTACCAATGGAAGAACAGCTTGACGCATCTACTCTTGAGGATAGCTGGAGAGATATTCGAACCGCTATTGGTAGCACTGCAATAGAGACACTAAGTACTTCTGCACGGAAATGAACATCGGACTGAAGACTGAAGATAGTTGGATTGAGCTTGTGATTAATGTGTTTAAAACAAAATACATAAAGGAAAAGGCTCACGAGAACTTAATGTTAACCTCCCACCGTGCGTTGAAATCGACGGTGATGAAATTAAAGCGGTAGAGCGCTTCGTGTGTCTGGCCTCATTAGTGACCGCCGATAACAACACCAGCAGAGATATAGAAAGGCACATTATGGCAGGCTATCCTGCCTACTTTGGACTCCGAAGGACGCTAATATCGAACAAAGCCCACCGCTCTACAAAGTTGGCTATCTACAAGACATTGATTGAAGCGGTACTCCTCAAAACATGCACATTGCTCGTTGCTGTCCTCGAAGGAAAAATGATGCAAGCGAGCTACGAAGAAACGCAGATGGAAGACGGAACGTGAAGTAGGCGTATGAACCACGAATTGCATCAATTGCTGGGAGAACCTTCCATCGTACACAATACTAAAACCGGTCGACTACGGTGGGCTGGGCATGTCGTAAGAATGGCGGACGATAGCCGAATTAAAATGTTTCTCGAAGCAACAGATCAGCCAAGATAAAGAGCAAGGTGGATCGATTATGTAAAAAGTGAACTGTGAACCCTTCGCAGACTGCGGAACTGTACAAATGTACACACTATCAAAATGTCATGTAAATTTCTGTGCCCTGAGACCGAAACAAGCAAGCATCCTTTAGCACATAAGAATGAGTTAAAAAGAAGCGAAAATAAATGCAATCACACATCTCTCCTCGAATTGTGTACGTGTTAGTCTCAGTAGACATAATTTTACACGAAATATCGCGTCTGCGAATCACGTCTCATGTGAATTCATAATTTCTAAGTGTGTACATCAGACATAATACCGAAGCTTTCAGGATTTTACTAGTTATAATGCGTCAAAAATAAAAAACATGGAATTAAGATGCTCACGAGATGACAATGAGCGCCTCTTATCCCGATTTCAAATCGTCGGTTTTGAAATCGAGGTGGTATATAAACTCGTGCATCTGGGCTCGTTGGTGACCGCCAATAGCGACACCAGCAGAGAGATACAACAAAATACTATGGCTTGAATTCGTGCCTCCTTTGAAATTTAAACAATACTACGAAATGGAGATATTTTCCTAAATCCAATCCACTGGTTCAAGCAGAAGAGGCGGCAAAGTGGATCGATCAAGTGGAAAGTAACCTACGGATCCTTCGCAGACTGCTAGGCTGATTTGTGAAGCCTTGGATTGTGTCAGTTGGAGTTGACTTTTACATATAGTAGGTGACACTCAGGCCTTGGACTGACTTAGGGAAGGTCCATTAATTATGTCACGCAGCAAGGGGAGAAGGGGGGCGTTTGGCAAAACGTGACAATCCATAAAAAAAAATTTTAATGGTCCATACAAAAAGGAGGAGGGGTGGGGGAGTGGAGAGTTATAAAAAATCACTTTTTGCGTGACAAAATTAATGGACGTTCCCTTATGAGGTAAGTTATTCATCGGTAATATTGGTCAATTTTGACAAAATGCTCATTGTCTTCTTAGAATTCAAATCTTGATAGCGCTCAAGATTGCCGCATGCCAGTTTCCGTTAGCTTAGATCCCAAAACCACCGAATATTATATTTTGTCCTCGAGTTATTTGCATTTTGCTTCACCAATTGGCATCAAAAATTGAAATTTTCATATATTTTGAGAACCACTCAAATAACTGCTGCAGCTTAAACGTAAATGATCCAGAAGCCTTATTTTAATTTTTGCAAGATTGTTTAACAAACAACTTTGGAGAAGAAAGTGTGTCGATCCGACTTCACCAGAAAAAGATAAAACCGTTGGAAGGCAGCATATTTAAGCAAAAACAAACAGCATAGCATAGTAAACCCCCCGACATTTGCGGATTCCCTTGAAGGAGGTCTCAAATGATATATGGGCCATGACCTTTGTTGACCATTGTTGTTTTATCAGAAAATATCTCGTAATCCTTCGTATATAGGAAGATACATTCTTGAGCAAAGTTGTTCAGTAGACTAACGCCTTCAGGATGGTGAACTTAAGTATTCAGAACTATCTCACGACATGGCGCTTATGTGCATGTAAACTTACTTTAAAACCTGAATCTCCAGATCCTTGAGATATAGCAAGTTCGTGTCTTCAAAAAAGATATTCGAGGCGTCAAAGCTTTATGAATGGTGTTCGTGTGAAATTTTTGAAATATCTGTATTATGATATCTAGATCATGAATGAGTTCTAGTAATCGTGGTCTGCCAGAAGGCTGACTTCATAGTTCAGATATATTTCACTGCGTGACACTGGCCTACCTGTGAACTATGTAATAAATGATTATCACTAGTCCACATAAGAGGCTGATTACCCCAATATGGGTATTTTTGGTACGTTCATCTGACAACTTCAGGTAAGTTCTGCAGAAAATTTCAAGGAAGTTTTTCAGAGAACTTCAAGGAAGGTTTGCAGAGAACTTCAAGGAAGGTCTGCAGAGAACTTCAAGGAAGTTTTTTAGAGAACTTAATGGAAGTTCTTCAAAGAACTTCATGGAAATTCTTCAAAGAACTTTATGAAAGTTCTTCGGTGAACTTCATGCATGTTCTTCAGAGAACTTCATGGAATTTCTTCAGAGAAGTTTATAGAAGTTGTTCAGAGAACTTCATGAAAGTTTCTGAGAGAATTTCATGAAAGTTTCTCAGAGAACTTCAAAAAGTTCTGCAGAGAATTTCAGGGAAGTTCTTCAGAGAATTTCAGGGAAGTTATGCAAAGAATTTCATAGAAATTCTTCAGAGAACTTCATGTAAGTTCTTCATAGAACTTCATGGTAGTTCTTCAGTGAACTTAATGAAAGTTCTTCGTAGAACTTTATAGAAGTTCTGCAGACACCTACAAGAAAATTCTGTAACGATCTTCAGGTAAGTTCTTTAAAGAACTTCATGGAAATTCTGCAGAGAAATTCATGAAAGTTCCTCAGCAATCTTCATGAAAGTTCTTCAGAGAACTTCATCGAAGTTCTTCATAAGACTTCAGGGATGTTCAACCGAAGGATTCGGAGAAATTCTTTAGAGAACTTTATGAAAGTTCAGGGAAGATCTTCAGAGAACTCTATCAAAGTTCTTCAGAGAACTTTATGGAAGTTCTTCAGTGAACTTAATGCAAGTTCCTCAGAGAATTTCATCAAAGTTCCTCAGAGAACTTCAAAAAGTTCTGCAGAGAACTTCGAAAAGTTCTGCAGAGGAACTTCAGGAAAGTTCTCCAGAGAACTTCAGGAAAGTTCTTCAGAGAATTTCAGGGAAGTTCTTCAGAGAAGTTCAGAGAAATTCTTAAGAGAACTTCACGGAAATTCTTCAGAAAACTCCATGAGTTCTGTAAGTGAACTTTACGCAAGTTTTTCGGAGAACTTCATGGAAGTTCCTCAGAGAACTTCATAAAAGTTCCTCAGAAAACTTCATGAAAGTTCCTCAGAGAACTTCAAAAAGTTCTGCAGAGAACTTCAGAAAGTTCTTAAGGGAATTTCAGGGAAGTTCTTCAGAGATCTTCAGAAAAATACTCCAGAGAACTTCGTGGAAATTTTTCAGAGAACCTCAGGGAAGTTCTTCGTAGAACTTTATAGTAGTTCTTCAAAGCTCTTCATGAAAATTCTTCAACAAACTTTATGAAAGTTCTTCAGTGAACTTCCAGCGTGTTCTTCAGAGAACTGCATGGAAATTCTTCAGAAAACTTCATGAAAGTTTTTAAGAGAACCTCAAAAAGTTTTGCAGAGAACTTCATGAAAGTTCCTCAGAGAAATTCAAAAAGTTATGCAGAGAAATTCAGGGAAGTTCTTCAGAGAATTTCAAGGAAGTTCTTCATAGAACTTCATGAATTTTTTCATAAAACTTTATGGAAGTTCTTAAATGAAGTTTATGAAAGTTTTGCAGACACCTACAGGAAAATTCTGTAGAGAATTGCAGGAAAATTCTGTAGAGAATTTCATGGAAGCTCTTCAGAGAACTTCATGCAAGTTCCTCAGAAGACTTCATGAAAGTTCCACAAAGAACTTCTAAAAGTTCTCCAGAGAACTTCATGGAACTGCTTCATAGGACTTCAGGGAAGTTCAGCCGTGAAATTCGGAGAAATTCTTTAAAGAACTTTATGAAAGTTCAGGGAAGTTCTTCAGAGAACTTTTTGGAAGTTCTCCAGAGAACTTTATGGAAGTTCTTCAGTAAACTTCATGGAAAAGTTCTCCAGAGAACTTCATGGAAGTTCTTCATAGGACTTCAGGGAAGTTCAGCCGAGAAATTCGGAGAAATTCTTTAGAGAACTTTATGAAAGTTCAGGGAAGTTCTTCAGAGAACTTTATGGAAGTTCTTCAGTGAACTTCATGCAAGTTCTTCAGTGAACTTTATGGAAGTTCCTCAAAAAACTTCATGATAGTTCTTAAGAGAACTTCAAAAGATTCTGCAGAGAACTTCAGGAAAGTTCCTCAGAGAACTTCAAAAAGTTCTGCGGAGAACTTCAGGAAAGTTCTTCAAAGAATTTTAGGGAAATTCTTCAGAAAACTTCAGAGAAATACTTCAGAGAACTTCGTGGAAATTCTTCAGACAACTTCATGAAAGTTCTTCATAGAATTTAATGGAAGTTCTTCAAAGCACTTTATGGAAATTCTTCAGAGAACTTCATGAAAATTCTTCAGAGAACTTCATGGAAGTTCCTCAGAACATTTCATGAACGTTCCTAAGAGAGTTTCATGAAAGTTCGTCAGAGAACTTTAAAAATTTCTGCAGAGTACTTCAGGGAAGTTATTCAGAAAATTTCAGGAAAGTTCTTCAGAGAACTTCATGGAAGTTCTTCAGTGAACTTTTTAAAAGTTCTTCAGTGAACTTTATGAAAGTTCTGCTGACACCTACAGGAAAATTCTGTTGAGAATTTCAGGAAAATTCTGTAGAGAAATTAATGGAAGTTCTTCAGAGAACTTCATTCAAATTCCTCAGAAAACTTCATAAAAGTTCCTCAAAGAACTTCTAAAAGTTCTCCAGAGAACTCCATGGAAGTGCTTCATAGGACTTCAGGGAAGTTCAGCCGAGAAATTTGGAGAAATTCTTCAGAGAACTTTATGAAAGTTTAGGGAAGTTCCTCAGAGAACTTTCTGGAAGTTCTCCAGAGAACTTTATGGAAGTTCTTCAGTGAACTTCATGGAAAAGTTCTCCAGAGAACTTCATGGAAGTTCCTCATAGGACTTCAGGGAAGTTCAGCCGAGAAAGTCGAAGAAAATTTTTAGAGAACTTTATGAAAGTTCAGGGAAGTTCCTCAGAGAACTTTCTGGAAGTTCTTCAGTGAACTTCATGCAAGTTCTTCAGTGAACTTCATGGAAACTTTTCAGTGAACTTCATGGAAGTTTCTTAGAAAACTTCATGAAAGCTTTTAAGAGAACTTCAAAAGATTCTGCATAGAACTTCAGAAAAGTTCCTGAGAGAACTTCAAAAAGTTCTGCAGAGAATTTCAGGAAAGTTCTTCAGATAATTTCGGGGAAGTTTTTCAGAGAAATTCCGAGAAATTTTTTAGAGAACTTCACGGAAATTCTTCAGAAAACTCCATGAGTTCTGCAAATGAAGTTTATGCAAGTTTTTCGGGGAACTTCATGGAAGTTCCTCAGAGAACTTCATTAAAGTTCCTCAGAAAACTTAATGAAAGTTCCTCAGAGAACTTCAAAAATGTCTGCAGAGAACTTCAGGGAAGTTCTTCAGAGAATTTCAAGTAAGTTCTTCATAGAACTTCATGAAATTCTTCATAAAACTTTATGGAAGTTCTTCAGTGAACTTCATGCAAGTTCTGCAGACAACTATAGGAAAAATCTGTAGAGAATTTCAGGATCATTCTGTAGTGAATTTCATGGAAGTTCTTTAGAGAACTTCATGCAAGTTCCTCAGAAAACTTTATGAAAGTTCCTCAGAGAACTTCATGAAAGTTCCTCAGAGAACTTCATGGACGTTCTTCATAGAACTTTAGGGAAGTTCAGTCAAGAACTTCGAAGAAATTATTCAGAGAACTTTATGAAAGTTCTGCAGAGAACTTAAAGTAAGTCCTTCCAAAAACTTCAGGGAAGTTCTTCAGAGAACTACATGACAGTTTTTCAGAGAACTTCAAAAAGTTCTGCAGAGAACTTCAGGGAAGATTTTCGGAGAACTTCAGGGAAGTTCTTCAGAGAACTTCAGAGAATTTTTCTTCATAGAATTTTATGGAAGTTTTTCAGTGAAATTCATGGAAGTTCTGCAGACCACTACAGGGAAATTCTGTAGAGAAGTTCAGGCAAGTTCTTCAGAGAACTTCATTGAAGTTATACAGAGAATTTCATGAAAGTTTCTCAGAGAACTTCAGTAAACTTCTGCAGAGAACTTCAGGAAAGTTCTGCAGAGAACTTCATGGAAGTTTTTCAGATAGCTTCAGGGAAGTTCTGCCGAGAACTTCAAGAATGTTTTTCAGAGAACTTCAGGAAAGTTCTTCAGAGATCTTCAAAAAAGTTCTTACCAAAACTTCGGGTAAGTCTGGCAGAGAACTTAAGAGAAAATCTTAAGCCATGGATCTTGTGCGTTTGAATCGACTTCTGCATATAGCAGAGGACACCCAGACCTTGGCCTGACTGATAAGTTTAGTTATTCGTTTGTAATATTGGTTCATTCTGACATAGTGGCCATTGTCTTCCAAGCAAAAAAAAAACTCCTGCGAGTTGACTTCAAATCTTGATATCGCTCAAAATTGTTCGATGTTAAATTTTATATTTTAAGATGTCAGTACGATTTGGGTGAGCTAAATAGCATAATTTCACACGGGGAAATTATCAACTCTAAAAATTTGTTATTCCAAACCGCTCCTTTCAGGTTTAAACCACTTCTTAACTCAAATAAATTAGTGCTTCCAACTTAGCACTCGAAGCATTAGTAACTGCCAAACATACAGGCACAGGGTGCGAAACATGACAGCTTTTTCTCTTTCCGCTTCTTCTTATCGCTTCCAATCCAGCCAACGGCAGTGGCAGGAAAAAGGACATTTATATCGCCAACCTCCTCGGCCAAAGCCGGTGTTTGGTAGCAAACCTGGGGAAACAGGATTAAAAGTGTTTGAAAACTATGCAAATTTGGGCAAACGGCTTCTGCTTCTGCTGGCTGGTGCTGGCGACGACCCTTCTAATGTTGACACACTCTCCGCTCGCTGCGCTGGTGTCCATGCTGGTTGGCACTACGGCGATATCAGGGCAAATAGTGATCCCCATCAACCCCGTTTCGGTGGAATGCTGGTTCGCAAAATGCCGGGCAAATGAAAAAGTTTTGCTTGTTTTCCCTGCCACGAATGTTTCACGGGGAGGGGGGGGGGCGAGGAGGGGGAGGGTTGCAAAGAAAAGTTTTACTGCCTAACATGATTATTGGATTGGTGTGATAATGGTTGAAATATGTGCCGAAGGACTGGGGCAACAATCCGGACAGAAGGACTCCCGGGTCGGGGTGTGAAAATTAAATTGTTCTTCCTACGACAAACGGGGTGACTGCTGCTAATGAATGGTTATCGCCAAGGAATGATAAAACTTTTTCCTGAACACATTTTTTCCATCCCAACCGACTACTGCTGCTGTGGAGCACAAATCGGACTTGATTATGCAAACAGAGAGAGAGCGTTTCCTCCATCTTCCCCTGCCGGATCACCATTTGAAGAACGAACTCTGTAACAAGACAAACTGATTCAATAATGAACCACTTTAACTTGTTGAATTGTTTATCGAACGTTTTTTTTTTTTCGTTTGCCGAACAAATTCGATTCCTCCACCCGCCTGATTTGTTTCGTTCGCCGCTTTTCTCCTCTGCCTCCAACGTGAAAATCAAAATCAGCATTAACCTAAACGGTTGCTTTTCCAACACGTTCACTTTGCAAAACGGCTTCATCTAAAACTGGCATCCACTCGATCGCTCTCTCTCTTCGTCCTCCCCGTTCGCTGAGTGTAATCTTAGCTCATAAAAGCGTTCACATCCCCCGTTGTTTCCATGTTGCTGAAATAGAAAAACAGAAGGAAAAAAATGTGACGATGATAACCAAAACCGACAACCACCGGGGCCAGGTCGGGCCCTGGGAATGAATGGAGGAAACCCGACCATCGAAGCGTGTTCTCAAATTCAAGCTCATTCTTGGAAACGAAAAAAAAAAAATCGAAAAAAAAGCAATGTGGCTTCCTGTGGCTGTGTTTCACTTTCATCGATTTAGCCCTGCTCCACCCCGAAGGCTCATCCCCCGCAGTTGTTGTTCCTTGGCGTGAAGCTTGGCGGCAGGTTGAAAGGCAACGGCCGTTGAAATTTGCACAAAGCGAACACCAATTTTGCAATGCTAATCAGCAATGTGAAGAAGAAGAAGAAGGATTCCGAGGCACCTCCGCCGTTGAAATGTTTTGCATTGTCGTGGGTGAGAGATAAGAGCGAAAGTAGCGAGTTTTTGGATGAGATGCGATTTTGGAAGTTCTATCGGAGGAAATTGGCTTTGGCAGATGTTTTCGGTTTGGGCTAGGATGGGATGGGGCACGGGGTGATGGGTTTTGGAAGAACAATCTTGTTGATTCATACTATCATCTGGAATGTACGCATGTTTTCGAGCATAATTGACGGGGTTGGCTGGAAAGGGGTGTAAGTGGCAATCAAGTAAGGCACTATTGGGACACCCGGTGTTTTTTTTTTGCAGAATCTTCAATCTCCTCCAAATGTCTGTGATAAAAATTTGAAATGTCTGGGAATGTCTATAAAAGTCTGTCATTTTTTTTAGAAAATTAGACTTCTTTCAACGAAAAGACGTAATAAGAGAGCGAGTTATGTCATTATCGCTATTTGTGTGATTATGTAAACATGTCTGCATCTATTTCTTGGATTGTATGCAACCTTACACTATTGTTTCATATTATTAAAGTGACAATGAAGCTTGAAGCATTCGCATAGATGACACAATTTTTCATAGTTTTGTTTCCCCCTGTAACGCTCTTTCCAGTTTTGTATTTTAAAATCAAAATTTAGTTTTCATTTGATAAATTCAACAGACTTTTTTTTTTCAACAATAGCCATTGATGGTGTGTACCATATTTTAATATGGTGTCATCATCACTAGATTATCAATATTATTATGGTCATATGAATGATTTTGGAAAAGACTGCTTCTTCGGTTAGTCAGTGATTATCTCTTAAATTTCAGAGAAACTCTCTCCTGATCTTCTGCAAGGCTCTTTGCTTTATTCTGGGAAGTTTCTTCCTGAACTTCAGGCAAAATTCCTCATGAACTTCCTGGCAGTCACTCCTTATTTTCTTCGAAATTCACATTTAAGAACCCAACCTTACCTTCCAGAAACATTTGGTATTTTTCTTCCTGAACATAGTTACTTTCTGCACTTCTGATAAGTCCCATCCTGAACTACGAGGAAAACTTTGAGAAAGTACTCTTCAGAATTTCTTGGAAAATCTTCTTAAGTTGCTAGAAGTTTCTCCCTGAACTTCTGAAAAGCTCTTTTCTGAACTGCAGAAGAGATTATCTGAACTTCAGAGAGTATTGTCCTGAACTTCGGGGAAGTTTGTTTCTGAATTTCTGAGAAATTCATGCTTCAACTACTAGAAAGATTCCCCTATACTTCTGGAAAGTTTCTTCCTGATTTTGTCAAAAGAATCTACCATAACTTTTGTGAACTTCGAGCAGTTCTCATTCTGAAATGCTGTAATGTGCGATCGGAAATTTAAGGAAGCTCTCTAGCACATCTGGGTAGATCCAATTTAACTTTTGGTCTCTTGAGAACTTCTGAAAAGTCTTCTTGTGAACTTCTGAGGAGTTCTTTACTGATTTTTTTGGAAATGTCCTTCTTGATCCTACAGGTAGAGCCCTCTCTGGTAATTTTCTTCCTGAAATTCGGGGTAGTTTTTTCCTGAGCTTATTCTTTCCAAACTTTTGATTGGTCTCATCCTGAACTGCGAGTAAAATTTTATTGAAACTTTAGGTAAGCCGTCTCCAAAACTATAAAGGAAATTCCCTTAAATTTGTCCTTGAAGTTTTTTCCTGGACTTCTGAGAAGTCCTCTTCTGAACTTTTGGTAAGTTTTCTACAGAAATCCTCCTCAAATTAGAAGGAAGTACCTTCAATGCTCCTAGAAAGTTTCATTCTTTTCTTTCTAAAGAATTTTGAGAAATCCTTATTCTGAAATTTTGATTGAAATGTTCTCCTCTGAGCTTTGGAAAAGCTGACTAGCCCTTCTGGGAAATTCCAACTAACCTTTTGAGAATTTTCTTCCGGAACTTCTGGGAAGTTATTCTCTGAACCTCAGAGAAGTTCTCTCCTCAACTTCTTTGACGCATCGTCCTGGATATTTTTTTTCTGATTTAAAAAAAAATTATAGCCAGTGCCCTTCCTGGTTAGTTCCCGTCTGAAATTTGGGGAAGGATTTTTCTGAACTTCTAGGAAGTTCAATCTTGAATTTTTGGGAAGAACTCCAAAACCACTGAAAAGTTCCAAATTTCAAAGAAGTCCTCTCCCTACACTTTTTCTTGAAGCTCTGATAAGTCCTCTCATGATTCTTGGGGAAGCACTGTCCTGAAATACTGGTAAGTAAGGTCTTGAACTTTGGTAATGTTCTGCCTGGAATTTATGATGGTTCTTCTTACTTGAACTGCTTGCTCCCAATATTTCTGAGTAGTTCCTACCTGACCATCGGAGAAGCTTTTTTTTTCGAGGAAATCTCTTCTCGAACTTCTAGATATTATCTTCCCGAAGCTCTGGGAAGTCTTCTTTTAAATTTCCCAGGATGTGCCCTAAATTCTGGATCGTTGCTTTCTATATTTCTCGGAATCTAGGACTAGTTCAGGTGTATATTTCTAAATCCATAATGCAAATGTACTGAAATGACGCGTTTAGTAGTATTTTGGAAAACAAATCAGAGTTTGAAGATTTATTTCAATAGCTCATAACTTTCACTTTCGTTCTGTCCCCGAGTGGCAATCGAACGGGCTTTAGAGCAAATGTTAAGATCACAAAAGTAATAGTATTCAAACGAAAAAATGAAATCTCAATCTCCTATATCGTTTTAACAATATGTCATATGGTAAAAGGCCAAATAACAAAACGTTGAATTAACCGCCTATTGTTAAGTTGCCATAAAAAATGACAATTTTCAAGAACATAATGTTTGCTGTACTCTATGCCAAAATTTTGGAATGTAATTCAGACCAAGTGCAGACAATGAAAAACCTTTACAATATTTGTTCATGCAAAAGGTTAAATGGTGAAAACGAGATTAAACTATTTGAAAACAATAACATAAAATTTTGGTTATATGTATATCTTCCATCCGAAATATAGTTTTGACTATACAGCAAATTGTTTATCTTTATGCGGGTTATATTTAGGGAACGTCCATTAATCATGTCACGCAAAAAGTGGCTTTTTGAAATTTACAAAATAATTCAAATGTCTGTTAAAGTCTGCAACACAAATAAAATGTCTGCTAAATGTCTGCATCGTTAAAAAAGTCTGCAACAAAAATGAAAAGTCTGCAAATTTACAGACATGTCTGTGAATATGGCATCCCTGTTTCCAACTTTTCCTTATTAACTGCAGACCCCGGCGATGACAGCTGCTTATATCAGCTGACTCCGTATGATATTATGCGAGCATTTTCATCGACAGTATGGGTCTCTTTTGAACGCGCATTGAATAGATCATTGCACCGCATGTATTAACTTCACTTTTTTTACCATTCGGGGAACTTGTTTACAAGGTGTTAGAATTTGAACCGCTTAAACAAAAAAAATTGTTGGCTTTTTTCCGGATTCTGTACGATTAGATTCAGGAAATGATGTAAAAATAAGCACCGGAGTCTGTTTTCCAGCAATTTTACTTTAATCTTAAGTCCACGTAAACAAGCTCCCTGAACTGTCAAAACTGCATTGATGACGCCATGGTGCAATGATCTATTGCGCGTAACGGTTGTTATGGCAAATGTGGGAATAGGGATGCCAAGGATGGGAAAAAGGAGATAATATTCGATTATTGTTTTTATTCAAGTATTTTAATTCATTGCTTATTAAATAAAAGAAGTAAAATAATAAATTTAAAATATATTCACTATATAACAAAAAGTTACAAATTTAAAATATTTACAAGACTTAAACATTTACAGTGTTTACACAATTTACAAAATCAAACAGTGTAACCAAGGACAAGTTACACGGGGGAAACGCACATGTTTGCCTCTGAGTATTTTCCTCCGAACAATACTTGCAAGGAATCATATGAAATATTTGTTCATACTGTCGCAGAAATATCGGTCAATCTTATACAGACCTCGAAAAAATTGACACCCGTCGTGAACGATGAGTAAAAAAAAAATCAATAGGTACAATTTTCGCTCTCTTCATTTCGTTCTATCAGTCACGCAATATATTCGTGTTTACTATTTTGCTATGCTCAGTCATTCCGTTGTCCTCGTGTTCCACACAACTCATTGACAGCACAGCAAAGCACACAGCTATTCAACCCTCAAGAGATTTTGGTTGCTTGACTGAATGTTCTTGTAACCAGTCATTCATTTTCGCGTTCGTGAGTGATTTGTTTTTTTTTTGCCACAGGATTTTATACATTGCCCGAACATGGCTGAAGGCAAAGGAAGCCAAAAGGCCAAATGGCCGAAATCGCTACAGAGTTTGTGGGGCATTTGTTCGAGAAAAGGCATTTGCAGGAACGATTCGAGAAGTTTTGGTTTTTTCCACTTCATTGATTCTCCAAATGAATGACTGTTCTTTCGTCTCTACGGTAGAACGTTGAAATTGAATGAGTTGTTTGCACTTCCGTACATTCACTGCTTTCTGGAACGAATGAATGATCAAAGTAAAGCAACACAAAACAAGTTGAGTCATCTTGCACAAGAGATTCATGCAAGCAAATTTGTGTTTACTTCATGTACGCTAGGAACAGTGCGTGATGACTAATATTTTGACTCAGTCAGGGTGCAATTTGAGAATTGAATATGATATTTTTAAGCTCTGATCTTATAATTGGAAAATTAGGACAATTGAAATTAACTCTTCACTTGACCACTTTTAAGAAAAAAATAAGAACTGTAACACTTTTTAGACTATCACTAGTAAATGCGACCAACTTCCTGTAAAGTTCACTATACAAAGTTTATCCTTTGATAAATAGGCCAAATTACATCATCGACTTACGGACTACGTCAGTGTCGAGTGCTCAAGTTGAGTGAATCTCATGAATGCTTAAGTGTTTTTAATAAATTAAACGATTTTAAATGAAATAATATACTAGCACATCATTGAACAAATTGATAAAATAATATAATTACAAATAAATATTATGATAATATAATAAAAAATGAAAATACAATAAACATGACACTTACCGTTATACATTTGCATATCTGAAACTTGGTTCAGTACTCGGATCAGTTGGAAAGATTAAGCAATCAATATTATAAAGGGTGTCCACGATGAAATTGCCACACTATGAAATTGCTCTAACTTTTTAACCGTTGGGTAGAATTTAATGAAAATTTGGGTGGATTTAGTTCATAGTGCAAGTTTTAAAGTCCTGTGATCAAAACTCGCGGAAATGGAGTCGAGAGAACAGCTCGTGCGTGATAAAATCTTGCGCATTCATCACGAGAACAAGGATCTCTCGCATTGTTCCATCGCTAAAACGTTGGGAATCGCGAATTCCACGGTGTCGCGAGTGATTAAGCGGTTCGAGGAACGGTTGACCACCGATCGGAAGCCCAGAAGTGAAGGAAAAAGTATTCCGTACAACACCAAAAATCACAACCGCGTAGTTGGGGCCTTCAACCGAAATCCGAACGCCTCCATTCGGGATGTGGCTAAGAAGCAGCACCTAAGCCGAAGTTTTGTCCAGAAGGCCAAAACTAAGGCTGGGCTTTGAACGTTCAAGGTACAAAAGGCCCCTAATCGTGACGAGAAGCAGAACAAGTCCGCCAAAACCCGTGCCAGGAAGTTGTACCTCAACATGCTGACGAAAGTTGAATGCTGCATCATGGACGACGAAACATATGTGAAGGCCGACTTCAAACAGATCCCCGGCAACCTGTTTTTCACGGCCAAGGATAAGTTCAGCGTTCCGGAGCATGTCCGCACTCAGAAGATGTCCAAATTTGCGAAGAAATTCCTGGTTTGGCAAGCCATCTGCACGTGCGGGAAGCGGAGTGCACCTTTCGTGACCCAGGACACGATGAACGGACAGGTGTACATAGAAGAGTGCCTCCAGAAGCGGCTGCTTCCTCTCCTGAAGGCCCACAACGTCTCAACAATCTTCTGGCCGGATTTGGCCTCATGCCACTACTCCAAGGACGTGCTGAAGTGGTATGCGGACAATAAGGTCAATTTCGTGCCGAAAATGTTCAACCCTCCCAACACTCCGGAGCTCCGCCCCATCGAGAAGTACTGGGCGATTATGAAGCAGCACCTTCGTAAACGACCTAAGGTAGTGAAGACAGTCGAGGAACTGAAGAAAGTATGGGTTTACATGCAAAAAACGGTTGATTCACAGGTAGTGCAGAATCTTATGGCCGGGGTTAAGGCCAAGGTGCGGGCATTTGCGTATGGACTGTAAATAAAATACGAGTAAAATGGTAAAATGAAGTTCAATAGTTATATCTCAATCCCTGAAAATTTGATGGCAATCGGATGAAAAC
This sequence comes from Aedes japonicus, assembly GCA_034211315.2. NCBI lineage: Eukaryota > Metazoa > Arthropoda > Insecta > Diptera > Culicidae > Aedes > Aedes japonicus. The sequence goes on along the minus strand of JASCZW010001855.1, from coordinate 147,544 downwards.
TCGAATTTTGCGAATCAATTTTGTGTGTGGCAATTTCATCGTGGACACCCTTTATGTCCGATAATAATGTCTCAAAGCTTCGTGAAACGATAGTTATTTACTCCCGCATAAAAAGGGATCATTTTGAAGTGTTTTTGACTGAGTACACATCCATCACTAGAAGATAGTTTTGAATTATCAATGGATAAATTTGAACAAAACGGCTTATGGCTAAAGGCTAATTAAAAGTAAATTTGTACGCCCCTCGCGCGCCGCTAGCACAGCTTTAGCGTAGGAAATCAAAAATCTTTAACACTGGTTAGCTAACACTTCTGCTTATAGCGAACAACTGGTGCAGGGTTATGTGCCTGATTTGGATACTACCGTTCAATGCCCTCAGCTCGTTTTCAAACTTGTATCTCTCAATTTCAAAGCCTGTCGTTGCCCTATACGGAACTATCAATAAACATTCTCTTCATTTCTATTCGTTCTAGCAATAAATTACCGTCCACTCCTAGCGCTTCGCATGGAGATGAGAAACTATCTGCTTCTGACAAACTTCATCAAAGATCGTTACTCCGCTCATAGGAGAATACAAAAAAAACAACAATCAAAGTGAACTGGTACAAGTTTGATCAAAGTAGCCGATCGCGTTCGGAAAAACGCCAAACGGAGTTCTAATGAAGAAAAAATATTGTGCACAAACACCTCAAAAATCCGAAATGGTCCAGTTCCTTCAGCTAAAGTGCTGAAGATGCCGAAAACAACAGTTTGTCGAGTGCTCAAAACCTACAAGGAAACCCTGAGAGTGAAACGGAATCAGCGAACCGACGAAAAAAACTGGAAGCCGGGTCGTCAACTGCGCAGCAAGGTGTTGAGGTGCGTTAAAGCCAACCCCGGTCGTTTGATCCGATATGTGGCCAGAAGGGACAAAGCCAACTTTCAAACGGTGCGGAACATCCTTGCCAGGGAAGCATACAAGTCATACACAACTAGTAAACATCCGAACCGGCACATGAAGCAGAATTTCATGGTCAAAAAGTGTGCAAGATTCTTGAACGATCGTGTTTTAACGAAACACAAGGGCTGCACTCCCGAATAAAGTCTAACATCATAAAGATAGCAATTCGAACCCTTACTTTAATATCAACTTCAAATTAAAATCAAAATGTGATTTCTCTTCACAATTGTCAAATTCTATATCACATATAGTTTTCATCTTGCTGTAATGTTCCGTTCACTTTTCTTTGAGAAAAGTCGCTTTGTTTTCATTATCTTGGCAGATTATCAACTAGGATACAAACCCTCTAGGATTCATACTTATTTTGTTATCAACAGGAAAAAATGTACAGCATATTCACTTTTCAATTTGCTCTCACTGATTGAAGGATCAGTTTAAAATAGGATGTCACAGGAATAAATTTTTGCTTTCAATTTTGATCTTATAACCGTTAAAACGACGAAAACAACAGCAACCTGAATAATCATTATCGGTAATTTCACAACATCATGTTGAGTTTTCAATTTGATCTCAAATTGATTCTCTTCTCGGGCTATGATCGATGACGACATATCCGTCAACCTGGATTTTAAGCAGCTTCCCGATTAAAAGTTTAACATCGTGACTGGACGTGAGGATGGGCCGGGGAGATTCTCGAGTTCGTGTTTGCCGATAAGTTCGCGAAGAAGGCCATAATTTGGCAAGCGATTTACAGTTGTGGCCTGAAAATGGAACCATTCGTCACATCCTCGATGATGACAACCCAAATTTACATCGAAGAATGCCTGAAAAAACGTGAATTGCCGTTCATCCTCAGGCATAGAGGCAAAGTCATCTTTTGGCCCGTTTTGCCACTACTCCAAGGTGGTTCTGGAGTGGAGGTTCCGAATTTCCCAGAGTTTCGACCGATAGAATAATATTGAGCAACTTCAAAGCAGCGACTTTGACGAAGCGGCGGGGCAGTCAAGAACATGCGGGAAAAATTAAAAAGAAATGCTCTGATTTCGTGTCCGATTCCAATGTGCGGGCACTGATGCGCTCTATCAAAGGGAAAGTTCGTGATTTCGTTCGAACTGGAGTTTTGGGTCCTCTTTCAGCTAAGCCAGTGAAGGCGCAGCTACAAAGCAACACCATGCTGGAGGTGGCTGGGTTCGATTTCCGGTCTGGTCTAGGAATTTTTCATGAAGGAAAATTTCTCGACTCCCTGGGCATAGCATTTGATTGTACTTGCCACATAATCATACTACATAATACAAAAATGGTACTTGGTATCGAAAGCTCTCAGTTAAAAACTGTGGAAGTGCATTTAGAATACTAAGTTGAGAGCACGCAATAAGCTAATTGTGAAAACACGAAGCTTGAAATGCCAAGGAAGAAGAAAAAGGAGAAATTTCAATAAAAGTACTTTAAAGCAACAATTAATGGACGTAGGACCACGGCTGTGTTTTAAATACTAGAGTTCACGTTCGAATTTGGCGTGTCACGAAAAGTGTATTGGTTTGAACGCCAATAAAATATTTGCCCCAATCGATCAGGACATTCTCTAGGCTTTGATTCCAATATAAAAAACCCGCATTAATCCACCGATGGTGAGACTGAACCCTTCTTACACTTCACCCGAATTACGAACACAAATGTGGCCAATATGGTACTGGATACAAATTTTCATCAGAAATTCCATGAAGATCCAGGAATATTCAAACATTTTGTTTATAAAATGAACTATTTGTCAATCCTGAACATATTGTTCATCGAAGTGACTACGAATATTGACATTAATAGTGTTTAACGACCTATTATATAAAAGAATAATTTACACAAATATTAGAAATTTCGTATATTTAGTCCACAGAATGAATTTTGATTATCAATACGGAATCAAGATGCTTAATAAATACCTAATACTTAATCGTCAAAATTGTGTAGTTATAGTAAATGGAAACTTTGTGTAATTTTCGAACATACTCGTTGCAATTCAAAACCGCTCGAGCCAATCGATCCTGAATTCTATAGAGTCGCTTAGTGTGGCTAGTCCGCTGTATGTGCTATACAATACCCCAGATTTGACACAATAGAATGCAAGCGGCATCGATTGGTGTGAGTGGTACTGTTTGGTTTTGAACTGCAACGAGTATATTTTCATCTCACAATTCGTTGCTCTCGTTCTCTCAGGTATTGTTTTGGTCACATCTCCATGAAGGATTATCCAATCATAATGAAATTTTGACCAGTTATTGAGAAATTTCATAGCTTAAATTTGGCGCCAAAACTAAAATCGGTACACTAATAGCAACTAATAGTATTTAATCGGAGACTAAACTGTTTGATTACTATTATAATAGGCCGTCAAGTACTGTTTCGTTCATATCTTCGTAACGAAATGTCCGAATAAAAAAAATCAATACCGTTCTATGGAAATGTTGTAGCTTCCATTTGCCGTCAACCGAACTGAAATCGGTTCACAGATGGCTGAGAAACCGATGTGACATTATTTGTAACGCCCACACAGACACACACACAGACACACACACACACACACACACACACACACACACACACACACACACACACACACACACATACACACACATACACACAGACATGTGCTCAGTTCGTCGAGCTGAGTCGAATGCTATATGACACTCGGCCCTGTGGGCCTCGGATAAAAAGTCGAGTTTTCAAGCGATCTTAATACCCTTCTATTGATATAAGAAGGGTAAAAAACTGCTGATGTTTTACATTCAGCTATTGAGATTGACGCAAATATAAGGTGATGTCTTTTAATGCCTATACTTCTGAGTAAATTTACTTAATACATAATACTTTCCTATCACAGACTTCATGTTTAAGTAAGGAACGTCTCAAATGCAGCAGGTAACGATATATAAAGGGAACACCTGCTTTGCGTCATCCACTCTGGGACAGTTGCGCAAAAACACATCACCTGAAGCTTCAGCGTGTTCAAAATAAGTTCGTCAGGATGATCAGGGTGGCCACAGACTCGGGAAAATCGGGAAATGCGGGAAAAATGCGGGAATCCAAAATCATCGGGAAATATGCGGGAAAAAGGCGGGAATTTCAAAAGTCATCGGGAATTTTTGTCATATGGAAGGAACCATACTCACACCTTTTTCAAATGATTTGAGTAGCGTTTTTGTCATTTACTCGGTCCACCGATCTCATTGTTCAGCCTGTTCAAAACGTACGGCTTAGAGGACCTTCAGCGGTGGTCTATTTTAACATTTTTATAGTTGATTTGCATCAGCAAACCAAAATAGAACCAACTAAAACAGACCAACGTTGCGTTCCCCGCACCGGTGTAGTATTTCTTGTTGTTAAACCCACCAACACCTATCATCTTGTCAATCTTACAATATCCAGAGATCAGAAGTTTTGTTTTTTTCAGAGACCGAGGATTTTTCGCAAACTTTTTACCATGGATTGGTTTGACTGGTGGTGAGTGTGTGAATGCATGCATCTCATTTAAACGAATTTAGATAGTGCTGATAGTGATAGATAGTGCCACGCCAATCTACACTTTCTGCGACCTTCTGCCAATCGCACTTTCTGCGACGTTTCAACATGCCAAGGGATATAATCCTAAACATTATGCGACAACTAGAGTCAACTGATGACTTTTTCCAGCTGTTGCGATGCAGCTGGATATGTTGGCCTTAGTGTTACATAGATGCACTGCAGCATAACGGATGTTGGCATATGTCCTCAGCTAGTTCTCTCGACGAAAACATGGGGGTTGGTGACCCTGAGGAATTTTTGCAAATCTGTCCTTAAGACTTACGGCCCGCAGTAAGCTCCCACTCTCAAGATGTTCAGGGAACTTTTCAAAAATTCAAGGAACTTTTCAGAAAATTAGAGAACTTCCAATATTCAACAGTCAAGAAATTCATGAAGCTTTTCAACAGTTTGCGGATCTTCCTGGAGGTTTAGTGAACTTCTTAGAATTTCATGAAACTTGCTAGACATATACAGAACTTCTTAGAAATTCAGTTAACATGTAGGAGTTCAAGAAACTTCCTTGAAGTTCAAGATTTCTCACGAATTCAAAAAACTTCTCAGAACTTCAGGAAATGCTCACAAAGATCATGGAACTCGTCTAAAGATCAGGAAACTTTCCAAAAGGCAGCAAACATCTCAGACGTTCAGAGAACGTCCCAAAAATTTAGAAAATTTCCCAGAGGTTCAGGGAACTTTCCAGAAGCTCGAAAAACTCCCGAATGCTCAGGGGATTCAGCAACTCAGGAAATTTCTCAGTAGTCCTGCGATCTTCCAAAAATTTCAGAAAACTTCCCCCAAAATCGAGGAACTTTCCAGAAATTCAAAAAACATCCCAGATAATCAGGAAACTGGATTTTTTGAGCATTCGAAAAGTTTAGGAAACATCCAAAGGATTTTTTCATAAGTTTGGAGAGCTTCCTAGAATTCCAAGGATCTTTCCAGGTGATCGAGAAACTATCCAATCGTTCTGAAAACATCCCAAAAGTTCAGGGTATTTAAGTTTCAAGAAGAACTTAAACTTCTTACAACTCGATAATTTTTCGAACCCAACCAAAACGATAATAAAGAAACCAACTAATTTTTAATCAATTTCATAGAATTTACTTATTGTTATGATTTTTATGCTAACGTAAGAACTACACGACACTTACAAAACGCGACGCGAGACAAGACACAACACTAGAATATCATAGAATTTCCACCTATTCACAATCTTGGAGATCATAAAAAGTTCTTGTACGGTTTAACAATATCTCGGTAATGCTTACTATTCCACAGAAATTCCACGGCTTCCAAGATTTTTTATTCAATTTCTCGTAAGTTATTAAAATATGTGTGATATTCTGCTTTTTATCACAGAATATGTACCTGCTGGAAGTTAAAACAACTTCTGGGAAGCGAAATATGATTCTCATTTTTATTTCCAGAAAGTTGTTCCTATTCCATGGAAGTTGGATTTTGGAAGTTCATCCAAGTTTCCAGAAACGTTAATAATTTTTCGGCAATTCAATGAACTTCTCTAAAATTCCACCATTTCTCTTCTCAAAAGACAGCGAGCAAACTTCATGATTATCTGGAATTTTCCAATTATTTTATTAAACTGCCGAGAAGTTGAATCAACTTCTGGCATGTTCATTATAGATGTTTCCACCCAATCTTCATAGAAATTCCGAAGTTCATTAAATTAAATTTTTGAAGAGTGCGTTCAGTAAGAAACTTAGAAGCTTATATAAGTTCTGAAATGATGTAAAATAGATCCGGTATAAAACAAAATTTACAAACACCATCGATGCAGCGATGTTTTTGCGTTTGGTCTAAACAAATAAATCCAAACCATGATTTGAACCACCGTTGAAGAAGCCCTTAGAAGATCTGGCTACACGGCTATAACAGGTGAGGCCGGAAATGAACTTATCTTTCATGTGGTGGCGAATGTGTTTGAAGCTTGGCGAATTGCGTTTGTAAGGATGTTAACACATGGTGAAAGAAGAATTTGGGCAGCTGTGCTCGATGCCGTCTTACGTTGTTTGCCGGATTCCAGAGAAAAGAAAATGGTTTGTACAAAATTGGCTCATCTTGTCGCACAAAAAGGTGTATTTTAAATAAATGGAAAGTGTCTGGTGGTAAATCAAACTGGAAAAAGGTTGGTAGCTCAGAGATTTAGCTACGAGTAATTCATATTAACTCATCTTAACAGTCGGGAAAATAAGGCAAAAATGCGGGAATTTTTATATTAAGATTGTGTGGCCACCCTGCATATGCTGTAGTTGATCAGTATTATATTGCAAATGGGTAAAGTTCTCAATAAAATCTGGATTATCGGTTTGAAATAGAGTTTTATTTTGTATGAGAATATATTGGACACGGTGTACATTAAATACTATTGCTGCTGTTTTTAACTTACCAGTCCAGGGTATTGCGTGCCCCTCGCCAGGATATTCCATCATTCTCATCTGCTTATCATTATCTCTCCCTCCTCTCGAACCCTTACAGATACAACGGCCAAGCCCAGGAGCTCCGCTTCGGTAACTACATCTTCGGCCCGGTAGTGATGCGCGCCCTTTACCACATGAAAGATCCAGCTCTGGCGTTCGAACTGTTCAAGGATGAGAAATACAACGGCTTCTTCGAACAACTATCGACGTATCAAATCCTCGGCGATCTGCTCTACGAAAACGGTCTATACTCGCAGGTGCGGGAGATGTTCGATCTGATCAAAACGCGACAGGTTCAAGGCGGCCGTTATCCGAAACACTCGATCACGCTTACCTTCGCCGCTTGCTATCGCGAGAACACCGCCGAATCTTTTCAATACGCGATGAACCTGTGGAAGGAACTGAACGCAGTTGGGCACATCCCAATGAGAAAGGCAACTGCATTCGCTGCGGCACTGGCTCTGAAGAACAATCAGCCAGGCATTGCTTTGGAAATTGTGGGCACTGTCACCAAAGGGAACTACGTTACCATTCGGCAATTAAGGGTAAGTGTAGATTTTGAAAAAAAAAAAAAAAGGGATTTATTTTAATCTATTTCTACAGATTCTGGCACTCACAGCCATGGAACGTTTGGACGATTTGGTTCCAGTTTTCCGCTCAGTGTTAGAAGTTACCGGCCCCATGGAGAAACGCCAGACTTTCTGTCGCGAAGTGGTTCAAAAGGTGAAAGATGTCCTAGCATCTAGCAAGTCCGAAGTGCCGCAGGATCTGCAGCGAATGTTGGAATACCTGGAGGCCAACGGGCACGTTTCGGACAATTCCCTGGACGAACTGCTGTGTCAGACAATTGTGTCGACAGCCCAGCGGAAAGACCCGTCTAGCAATTTGGCAGAAAGCTACCGAACACGGGGAGGTTCGCAGCAGTACAAAAACTTTAATCCGACGAGGCAACAGAAGTCAAGATTCGCCCGACCCGGACTGTCGGAGATGCACTGAACGAGATAGCGATAATGAGTGAAAAGTAGTAGCTGTTAAAGAGACTATAAAATAAAGAAAATAATGGAACTAATTTGAATACCGGTTGAAAGGATTGGCGTATTTATTAATGTCATCACAGTCTGTAGTTCAAAAATATCTGTTAACTTTATTTCTGACACAAATCTTACACTGCTGGTGCAATATACTGCAGTATCTGGTGCAACTGCTTTTATTTCCAATGATACATACATGATGGTAGTGGAACTAATAGACATTCCATGTCATGTTTACTCAAGCTGGTGAAGAAAATGACAATTTTTTTACGTAAACATTGACCATTTTGTTTCCCTACTTCATTGTTCATCAGAAATCTTTGATTCGCTCTATTATCACTGCTTGCATATTTTCCACGTCCATCGAGAGAAAACATCATCTGTGAAAAATACGGCGAATATTCAGTAAGCAGTAGTCAAGATCAGGGTGTCAGCAGAGCACAAAGTAACAGTGAATATGATCCGGTTGCACTCGAAGGTTCATCAAACAGAACAGAGTCGGAAATGTGTTTGCCAGAAGTTCAAATAGCTCCAGACGACAGCTCAGTGCCAGTAGCGATCACTTCGGGAGACCCAGCAAGCGACAACGAAGAGCGAACTCGCACTCGCTAGAATATTTGTTCTCCACTTGTACTGTCAAAATTACTAGAAGAATCCGAAGAAGGCTAGGACATACTACAGAGGGCCAGAGTAGGTGAAATTTCTGAAGGGAAACAATTGCAGTTAGCAGGATTAATGGAACTTCATGTCGTTCTACTGGACACAGGGAATCACATCACATCACGCTGCACCGGTCTACCATATCTAATCTAATCTAATTTAACCTCACACTAACGCAGCCAATTCTTAAAAGCATCCTGGAAAAGGACGACTTCTTGAAGGCATCATTTTTCTTATCTCCGGCCAGTCAAACTGCGTAGCATGTGCCGCAGAGAGGACTCCAAGAAATAGAGCGATTCAGAAAGAGTGTCTGAAATCGCTCTACTTCTTAGAATCAAGGAAAGGAACAAATCGTGAACCTCCAGTACTAAACGCTTTCATATAGAATTAAATAATATAAAAAATTGTATTTTATCGTTGTGAGCATAGATGCTAGAAAGATTAGTTTATGCTCCTTTTGCCTGTGGGTGGAGGGCTGCAAAATGGTGAGTCGACAACTGTGATGGAGCGTGCGTCTCCGCAACATAGCTCTGGTCCTCACAAGTTCCTACCTCATGCTTCCACGGGTCAAGAGATGACAAAGACCGCCAGCTAAGGGTTGCGTACTTAGCTGGTAGTGCAGCCTGGGCACTGTTGTCCTTCTGACTTCAGCTAGATTGAGGAGGTGCGTGCCGAGCGTCTGTGCACCGAGGAGGTGCGGCTCAAACAGCGTCTGTCCTGGCATCCAGCGGCTGAGTGAGAAACGCTGTTTCGCGTCAACTATTCCTTTTGGCGGCAGTCACACCAAGGCAATGTAGGCAGCGTGACCCCGGTAAGGTAGCATGCTGAAATCTTATCCTACCACGAAAAATGTAAGTATTCCTTATACGGTATAAAATTTTGGATCATCCATGGAATTCCCGAGTATTGTATGAAAATTTTATTTTTTTTCCTTCATGGCAATGATAATGCAAGTGCATCTACAATTGCAGTAGAACTACAATCGAAAGACATGCAGACAGTACAGTGAGGAAACTGTCCCTACGATTAGCATACGCTGCATTGTATGAACGTATGAAAAAATATATTCGACATAGTTTCATAAGAATCTTATGTTTTCATATTACATCTATAGTATTCATAGTTTGATATAATGAATGTTTTGAAAAATACTAGTGAATTTCATAACTCCATCGTATTATTTACAATACTTTTACTAATGACAATACTTTTAATAATGACATATACATACATATGTTATTCTCATTTTATTTTATAACATATTTTTATGCTATTTTCAGCTTCGCATTTAGCCATCGTTGTAAGTTTTGGTCCACTCACCCCCCCATTGAGCGAGATAAGGCGCTATAACCTTGGCAATTATTGCCAGGCTTTTGGTTCAAATGCCAAAACTTCACCCACAGGCAAAAGGAGCATAAACTAAACTTTCTAACATCTATGCTCCCAAGTACAAAGCACAAATTATCACACTGTTTAACTCTACATGGAAGCGTTTGGTACGGGAGGTCCACGCTTTCTTCCTTCCCTTGTTTCAGAGTAGTAGAGCAATTTTAGATCTGTCTGGAATCGCTCTATTTCGTGGAATCCGCTCTGCGGCACATACTACGCAGTTGGCCCGGCCGATGACAAGAAAAATGATGTATTCAAGAAACCATCATTTTCCAGGATGCCTTCAGGAATTGGCTGCGTTAGTGTGAAATTAGATTAGATTAGATTAGATTAGAGTTTCATAAGGTTCAACTTATGCTTCAACGATGCTTTGGAATTTCATAATGCTGACAAATGAATGGATTTTGTTTCAAACGACGTTGTTTTTGTACGCCTTTAAGCTTTCCTCAAGTGTTGATATATACTAGTGGGCAAGTCACTACACCCATTACCCGAACGTTCAAGGTTCGAATTCTGTTTGCTCCATATTTCTGTTTTATCAACATCATTAAATTTAATAAGATATATTTATGAAATTCATACTGATTTCTTATAGCAAATAATCATAATGCAATCTTACGAATATAGAAAGTTTACCTCGCTGAGTGTGTGTTATACACAACCCCACTGATTTTTTTTATTAGATTTCATCGCAAAATCACGTAAACATTACGTGATATCAGTTCCTACTTAACTCTAAATCACGTTACATTGACCTTACAGCTCTTCACTGCTACATGAACACGTAGATTGGACGTGTGTATTTTGGTTATAATGGTTACAATAACCATTAAAATTGACGAATTCACCACGTTCATGGTATTCTTGACTATGATCATGGTAAAGCCTAGTATGCAGCTGGCAAGTAAAGACCTGAAGTAATTTTTTCCATTATTTTCTACCGAAGTAATTTTGACAACAAACTGCCCCGATATGGGTGAAATGTCAGTTTTCCTTGCGGAATAATCGAACGGAACATTATTCCGCCAGGAATAGTGACAGCCCTATTTAGATTACATGGTCAGGCGTTACTAACGTTACGAAGTTTACATTCCTCTCCAGCTGCATACAAGGTAAGTAATTCCGACAGTAAAAGCATTTCTTGACAATTATTTGTCCTATCCTAATGCACATTACTTTTGAGCTGCATACTAGCCATAACAAGGACTATTCCAACATTATGGGAAATGTTGAATCAACTATTTTTAATGGTCGTTTTGACCATGATAATAGTCGGTTCAAAATCACTATACTGCAATAGTCATCCTTACCCCCAATAATGGTAAAATTTACTATCAAATTTGTCTCTGTGTATGAGCGATCACTAATAGATTAATTAAATTCAACTGATGTGGCCCACTGTTCCATGAATCATTCCCTCGGTTTCTGAACTGTCAAGACAAAAATGATTGTTTGGGAACCAAAACATCGCAACTCGACACTCAATCTCACCGAACGAGAGAGAGAGAGCGAGCACTCAAACCTCAGTCTAGCGACGAGAACCGCTGAAGCAAAACAAACATCCACAAGGCGAGAGCGACAGCCCTAAGGCTCCCCATCCCACTCGCCCCCACGAAGTTTCCTTCTGTAACGCAACACGCGGTTTTCCTTTCGCACTGCTCGCGAGTAACCGAATCTTTCGATTGCTTCGCTACTTCGAATGCTCTCGCTCTTCTCACTCACGGCAAGCTCCACATTCCATCAGCAAACAAACAACAACGACGACGGATGACGGAGAGTTCCCCAATCGAATCGAATCGTAACCGTTCTTAGTTGGAGTTGACTCTACGCGGATCGTGGACGTGTTCGTTTCTCGGGTAGTGCAAACTACAAAAGAATAAGTGGTGTCCGGTTGGAGGCATTTTTTTTCTGTTGCTCCGTTCCCACAGTCAGCAGGAAAATTACTACAACTGCTAGTGGCTGTATTGCATGCAGTGGAAACGTCGTGGTTCACTTCTGATTACGCGAATTTTTCTTTTTTGCTCTATCGACTCGTGAGTTTTGGATCTAAGAAAGGTGATGCTTGTCAATCTGATTGTGCTGTTGCCGGAGGCTCTTCAGTGTGTGCGATAGTAAAAAGAAGGTGAAATACCTCAGCAAGTGCGGTCGGAGGTGCCAAGTGTACAGCGTACAGCTGGAATTGTTCTTGTTCGTATTGTTCCCAGTGCGAAGAAAAGCTTCTTGGTGTGTGTTGCGCGCTGATTGTGCCCGTGCTGCAAAGTGAATGGTACCCTACTGAGAGGGGGTCCCGGAAAGGTCGAAAGGTGTAAGGCAGTTCCAGCATTGGATTGGTAGAGAGATTTAAAAATGTGGCGAAAATTGGATCCCTGCTTGGGGCATTAGTGCACAGTGCAGAACCAACCCATCTTTGCCCTCTCTGTTTGGGGCCACGACCAGAAAGAAGAAAAAAAGTTTCACCAATTAGCGGATTTTCGGAAGCGTCGAAACAGCACTGCTGAGAAAGAGCCAAAGAAGAGCAAGGAACGGAACAGCACCGCAAAAACATGTCATCAACGGAGCTTTACGTGAAGGTAAGTAAATATGTACGTGGAACCTTAGCATTATTTCGTCACTACCACTATGGGTACGCGCTCTGTCGATGCTATTTAAGAAAGAAGGTGAAGATAGGAGACAGAACACGATGCATCTAACGTTGTAAATATGGGGAGGCTTCCTACATAGGAAAGAACAATAGCCCGGTGGTCATTGGCGGAATTGCTGCGGAGCTCTGCATGGCTATTTCTCGCGGTGTGCACTATTGCATTATTAACTATTAACATCTATTTACATTCGGTTGTATGGATTCTCTTGCCGAGGGCTCCTTGGGTCACGACGACGATTTTGTCGATATTTCATGTGTTGCCAGTTTCTCTGTGAGGTTGCAGGGAAGGTTAGAGTACGTATTGTTGGTTGCATTTAACATGATAAGGTTTTATGGTAGATTATTGAGCTTAAGTGAGATTTGATTACTATAAATGTGGTGGAAATACCAATTATCGACAAACAAAATGCCATAGAATGTTAAATTATTTGTGTGGAATCGAATTCTAAATTTCTAGTCTATTTAGTCAAACTCTAATCGTGTTGATTCATAGAATCATTCATTTTCACAATCTATAATCTCTAACACCAAATAGGTGGATCTAATACCAATATGTAAGTTATTTACTAAAAGACCGAGATCAACCTCTATTTTTTTCGTTGTTGGGGGCATAGTGCCAGTGCAACCATTGCTTTAATTTATTGTGGCAACCTCTGTATTCCTCCAACTTTGATACTGACTTTAAATATGGTCTGCTGGTATGTGTAACGTACATCAAGCAGCCTACTCTCTTCTTCTTTCCGCAATTTCCGATGGCATTCAATCGTTGTGGATACCTGTCGGCATTCGGCTATCCCGAACCTTTTCTGCAAGCCCTTCAGACATAGTTGATGATCAATCCACATAATCCTTCCGTCCACGTCACGATCTTTATGCCAAGGAAATTGCTCACAGCACCAAGATTCAACATTTCGAATTCCTTGGACAAAAGCTACTTTACGATCTAGATCATCTTCGACCAATAACGTCTACGTAAAGCATGAAAAAAACTTTCTCCTCATCAGAGCTCCGAAGATAGAGACACGCGTCGTTGTCAGTTCGTTTGGATCCTCTACTGGTCACAACCCGGTGGAACCGCTGGTTCCAAGCACGTGAAGCTTACTTCAGGCCATAATTGGTACGTGCGTGTCCATGCATCGGTCCATGATGGTCAGGTGAACTGTATGCTCTTGAATCCGGGAAAGTGTATATCGTTGTCACTTTTTCTAGCAATAAGGCTTGCTTCATTTAGAATTGGAACAAACTTTTGCTCATATTGTGGTGCTCCTGGTGGACGGATTTGGAAGTTCTTGGCGCCCACGTGTCGGGCGAGCTTCACGTATGTATTTTTGACATTCCGCAAATCGACTGTACTTTGTTAACAATCAACATGGAAGCCGAAAGAAGGGAAAAAATTGTGCACAGTTATTTGGAAAATCCATTGTGGTCTGCATCTAGGCTAGCTAAACAGCTGAAATTGCCCAGAAATACCGTATGGCGCTTTATCAAACGGTATAAGGAAACATTGACGACGATTCGGAAGCCTCAAGCCAATCGTCGGAGTGGAACTGTTGACCGGAAACTGCGTGGTAAGATTTTGAAGACGATTAAGAGGAATCCCAATCTGTCGGACCGTGATTTGGCCAGAAAATTCGGTGCTGCCCATAGTACCGTGAGGAGAACTCGACTTCGGGAAGGAATCAAGTCGTATCGAGCTAGCAAACAGCCAAATCGGACCATAAAACAGAATAGTGTGGCCAAAATCCGTGCTCGGAAGCTATACGACCAGGTGCTGACCAAGTTCGACGGGTGTCTTCTGATGGACGATGAAACCTACGTCAAGGCTGACTTCGGGCAAATCCCAGGTCAAACATTTTACTTGGCAACGGCTCGGGGGGATGTTCCAGCCAAATTTAAATTTGTTTTTGCCGACAAATTTGCACGAAAATTCATGATTTGGCAGGGCATTTGCAGCTGTGGCAAAAAAGGAAAGTTTTCGTTACAAATAAGACAATGACGTCGGAACTATACCAAAAAGAGTGTCTCCAAAAACGAATTTTGCCGTTCATTCGATCCCACGACCATCCCGTAATGTTTTGGCCAGATTTGGCAAGCTGTCATTACAGCAAAGTCGTTCAAGAATGGTATGCAGAGAAAGGGGTCCAGGTTGTTCCGAAAAACCTGAACCCACCCACTCAAGGCAAAGGAATAAGAGCTAAAACGATGGACGAAGAAGGTGTGCGCCGCCTAATGAGCCGTGTTACAGGAAAAATTCGAGAATTCCTTCGAAACCGTGACGAATAATTTTATCCGTATTTTTTCTTAAAAGTATGAAGAAAACGCTACATTTGTATAAAAAAAGATCTTGAATTCAATAATAAATAACTGAAATACAGGCAATTGTTTTTGTTCCAATTCTATCTGAAGCAAGCTTTATGTCTTCTATTATCTTCGGTTATTCTTTGGTTGGAACTCCTCTGTAAAGAGACAACCATGTAAAGAACCTTGGTGTGATACTCGACGATAAACTCACGTACAAACCTCACATGTCCTACATCATATCGAAAGCTGCCCGAAATCTCGGCATCATTTTTCGTGTGGCTAAAAATTTTTGAGACGTGTACTGCTTTAAGTTGCTATACTGTTCGTTGGTAAGGTCCACCTTGGAATATACATCCCCGGTCGGGAACCCCCATTTCCAAAATGGCGTTGAACGTATTAAGTCAATTCAACGACGTTTTATCCGATACGCTCTTCGTAGACTGCATTGGAGGGACCCTTTCAACCTTCCGTCGCACAACTACTGCACTTCCGGAGATAATTTTCAATGTCTGCATCAGAGTTTGACCAATATACGAAACTTCTAGCTATCATTGACCTGCATGCATTTGTTTGAGAACCGAGTTTCGCAATGAATGAGGTACGACGATACGATCTTACATAATGTATCCATCAGCTTCACAGAGTAATTCGCGACGCTTGAAGAAACATTGAAGATCGCCGGAAACGATTGGTGATGGCTATCTATCTAGAAGAAGCTGGATAACCGCCTATACTATTGGATCCTGCTTCGTCCCTTGTTGAATCATCTGATCCTTTACTTCAAACCCTGTTACAGCTTCAGCTTGAATACTGCAGATGGCCACTTTTAATAGAACGGTTTGCAGTGAAATAGTCTTCATCTACTCCTTCTGGTACTCCTTTTATCGATCCAAATATACCTAGCAGCGGTTTGTGGTATGTATGCAAGTGAACTACAAGAGCAAGTCCTTCCTTTTCTCTCGGTACATAATTCTTTTCGGCATCTCTCAACGTGCGAGAAGCGTGGTAAACTGCTTTTACTGAACCATCAAAAAAGCGATGGAGAAAAGCGTCAAGTCTGTTTTATGATGCATCTGCGTCAGAAATAGATCTGATTGGTGGATCTGCTTGGTTTTTCAAACGATCCATAACATTGCTGCCTCCTGTTCCAGGAAACATTTTTGTTCAAAGAAGCATCCAATGGATGGCGTTAAATCATGCATAGATTTAACAAACTTGCCGTAGTTATTCATTGATCCGAAGAACGAATTTAGTGTTTGAGCGTCATGAGGAGCTGGCATACTGGTGTTTAGCTTGATTTTCCCGCTTCTGGTTGAACTCCATATGTATCAACGATGAACCCAAGGCACTTGATCTGCTGGCATGAAAAAGTTGCTTTTCTCTATTTTCAAATGAAAGCCATATCCTTCGATGCGGGGCAGTAGACTTTCCAGTTGCTGGACATGTTCCAATGTGTCACTAGCTACAATGATATCGTCCAAATATCCACTAACCGCAGATCCGCAATCATGTTATCAAGGATATGCTGGAACTTTCCAGGTGCTGTCTTGACGCCAGGAGAAAGGCGATTGAATTAAAAGAGTCCTTATGTGTATTTATTGTTAGCTTTCTTCTGGATTCCGCACTGATTTTTACCTGCAGATATGCGTCCGACAAATCAATTTGGCTAAATATTTTCTTGTCAACAAGTTTTGCAGTTCTTGTGAAATGATCTGGTTCTAATGCTTAAGTGAGTACCTCCTAATAACTGCCTGGAGTTGCGACCTATCCAGCTGTATTACACGCTCGTGAAGAGAGCACTCTCGCAATATAAACAAAAAGCTACAAGTATAGACAAATTTCTCTTGGAAAAAAGCAGCTAAATCGGTTGCAGAGAAGTCTGCACAGACCCTAATGGCTGGAGTAAATCCAAAAGTTCGTAGTTTCTTCATGCAGCCTAATTCATTAATTGTAATTAGTTTTAAGATGACTAAAAATGAACTATTGAATGAATAAAAAATGCATCTTGGATTGAACTAACCGCAAATTTGTATTATTGTAGGAACGGTTTCAGCTCCCTGGGAACCTATTCCAAGCACGGAGTAAACGTTAACCTACAACGCTCATTTTTTGCAGTATGGTGCTCCATCTAGTGAAGCACCATACTGCAAAACATGAGCGTTGTAGGTTAACGTTTACCCCGTGCTTGGAAAAGGGTCTCGGGGAGCTGAGGCCGTTCCCCACCCTATTCCAAATTTAATCTGTCCAGATTTTGTCGCGAACAAGCCTTAGAAACCGTGGTAATTTCCTGGAATGCAAGAAGCTTCAAAGAGCATGAAAGAAGCTTCAAAGAGCATGCAAGAAGCTTCAAAGAGTCCTTCGATATGTAAAGAATCTTGAGGTCGAAGAACGGTTCGTGGAATTCTTGAACTGATCATAATCCAGGGATGCAAGGAGTTTGTGTTGTATAATTTTACAATTTTTAAAAGAATGCGGCCTTAAAAATGTGTCTATTTTTGCACAATCGTATGGCACCCTCTACAGGAAAAGTCATGCTACGCCAATGCAGACTACCGTCCCCAGCTCCTACTTGTGGAACTGCTACGTCCCTTGAAGCAGAAAGCTCTTAAAAAATACTGCCTCAATTTTCGAGAATCTTTGGAAGATTGGTTTCAAATTCAAGACTCATCTTGCCTCGCGTGACTTCGTATAAATCCTCGTCGTCAATATTACATTCTTTGGAAAAACTTAACTTAACTGGAACAAGAATTAATATATTTTCTGTATTGATGATGTGATATGAACTACCATCTAATGTAGCAAGGCAACTGCCTATAGTACTGTGGTAAATGCTTCATTATGTTCCTGTATGAAGGGCCAAAAACGTATTTTGGGCCCGTAAGCAGATACACTTATGTGCAACCCAAAGCTACAGGAGTCTAGAGGGAATCTACTTCCAGAAACAAGTTCGCAGAAACCACACCAAAACCGAGCCCTCGCCTAGTAAAATGTCCCACTTGATGGAGAGAAGAGCCTGCCCTTTTTTCACGAAATGTTAAGAACAAGAAGTCCCACTCTTCCTATCCAAATCGCTTCAATCGAGTGTTCTGATGGTCCCTCCCTTCATCCCATGTTATATAAAATTCAGAAAACTAATATGATGTTCTTACCATGATTTTGAAATCATCTTAACTTAAAGCTTGTGTTAGAAAAATTAGCTTCCCCACCTACTGCTTCAACCTCCCTTTAATCTAGGGTCAAGATTGTCCTCTCGATGTTTCTGCTTTTGAAGAGCTGACTTTAGTAGCGCTTATCTTGTTTACTTGTTTACTCCATTCCATAACGTTTAGTTATAGAAGGCAAGTCACATTATACTACGTGCTAAATTTGGGAATATCAGGGCCATGATCTCCCATCGCATCTTCAAGTGGTCATTACAAACCCTCCATTTGGTTTAGGCACTTTTCTAAACCGAAGAGCAGGGAGAATCTATATTTTTTATATGACACTAGCTGATCCTGGTCAAGCCATGCAACTAAATTAATGAAAATTTCCCTCCAAAGAGAGGAGGGATTTCAAACCACCATAGAAACTTTTATTGCATTAAAAAACCTCCACCTGCCAAATTTGGTTTCTTTTGCTTAATTACTTATAGAATTATGCAGAAATTTTTGTTTCATTTGTATGCAAGCCCCCCTTCTCCTTTCAGAGGGCGGAGGGGGCTTAAGCCACCATTGAAACATTTTTTTGCTTTCATTTGCTGGTTCCATTTGCTTGATTAGTTCTCGAGTTATGCAGAAATTATTGTTATATTTGTACTCGAGCCCCCCCTTTGTGGATGGGAAGGGCTCTAAAACCACCATTGAAACATTGTTTGCCTTCAAAAACTTCCACATGCCAAATTTGGTTCCATTTGCTAGATTGGTTCTCGGTTTATCCAGAAATTAGTGTTTCATTTGTATGGGAGACCTCCTTTACAGAGATGGGAGGAGACTCTTACTACCATAAGAACCTTCCCCGGCCCCAAAAACCGCTGCATACACATTTTCACGCCAATCGGTTCAGTAAAGTTCTGTCCAGTCAGAATTCAGAATTACTTATTGTGTTGCAGCGGCACGGAAAGTGACCGCTGCAAGAATTCTTTCACTGCATTTTGTTTACCTAGGCGCCCGCTTTCTGTGGTCACGGTGTTTCGTACAGTGAGTCAAAAGTTATTCCAAATGGAAGCTGAGAGAAAAGAAACAATTCTGCACACCCACGTTGATAATCCAATGCGGTCCGCAATAAAAATCGCAAAGACGTTGAAAATCGTCAAACCAACCGTGTATGATGTGCTCAAACGTTTCAGGGAGCGAAAGAGCGTGAATCGAGTGCCTAAAGGTAAGCGTCGTAGTGGAACATATGACCGAAAGTTGAACCAGAAGGTGTTGAGAACTGTCAGAGCAAACCCTGGACTATCAGATAATGAAATCGCACAAAAATACGCTGCTGCTCTTATCGAGCCAGCAAGCAACCAAACAGAACGTTGAAGCAAAGTTTCGTCAAGAAAACTCGAGCTCGGAAATTGTACCAGCAGGTTTTGACGAAGTACCAAGGATGCCTGCTCATCGACGATATAACCTACGTCAACATGGATTTCGGACAGCTTCCTGGCCAAAAATTCTACATGGCGACGATGGACTCGAAGATGTACAAGGAAGAATGCCTCTAGAGCCGCGTACTACCTTTCATTAAAGCCCATAACGGTCCCGTTAAGTTTTGGCCAGATTTGGCGAGTTGCCACTACAGCCGGGAAGTCATCCAGTGGTACCACGATAATAACGTAGATTTCATCGATAAAAACATAAATCCACCCAACTGCCCGCAGGTCCGGCCCAACGAGAGATTTTGGGCAATAATGAAGCGGAAGCTTAAAAAAAGTGGAATAACGGCTCGGGACGCGACTCAGATGACCAAAATGTGGAACAAATGTGCCAAGGAAGTTGACTCCAGAGCATTTGATAGGAGGAATAAAGAAGAAAGTGCCATTTTCATTAGAAACGAAGAAAAAAGATTTGTATTTATATTTTTTTTTTTCAGTGTACAGTGAATTACCTTTGTTTTGATGTATTAAACTCCTTTGTACGTCAATCCGTTACCGAGATACAGTTGATTCCGAATATTCCTGATTCTAAATGGACATTTAACTACACTCTGTCCAGTTAGCTTAGGACCGCCTATGTTTTTGGGAAAATTCAAACAACATTTAAGAAGTTTAGAAATAACTGTTGATGTTTTATTGAGCTCATCATGTTTACATTATATTGTAGTCATTTAGTTGCCACCTTGCCAAAGACGTGGTCCTATAATGCACTCCTAGGAATTCCAAAAGTTTTGGAAGCACTCTTAACAGAAATCCAGAAACCGAAATATAACGTCATGACGAAAAAATTGATGAGACTTAGAAGAAAATCTCCATCAGCGTTTTCTCGCACGATGAGATTTTCAGACGTATTTCGGTAAAATTCGGAGGTCATTTTTCATTGAGAAAGACATTTGCCAGCCCTGCTTGCGTGACTTCATATAAATGCTTGTCGCCAATATTAAATCCTTTGAAAAACTTGACTGTTCAGTTCAACGGGTGGAGCAAGAATCAATATGTTTTCTGTATTTCAAGCCAAACATTGCAATAGGTCCTATGTAACATTTGTGTCAAATCGAGAAAAATAGGATTGGAAATTTTGATTTGTTTTTTAAATCGTAATTGTAAATTAATCATGTAAATTTTAATTTTTGCATAGTTTTCAACGTAAGCCGTCGTCAAGATCACAAAGAAAAAGTTGGTTTTGAAGTTTACTTTGATTCTAGTTGTGTAATTGATACATTTGTTACTTAGGACCTATTGCATTTACATTTGTAGATTGGACCTGTGAGATTGGTCTTCTGTCAAGTTAAAATGTACATTGGACTTTTTTGATTGAGATAAGGACTAATCGAAAAATGTTCACATTAGCTTCCTTCTAGCTTTATTTTTGTACTCCTGTATCGCCTCATCTTTGCAATAAGCAACAATTCAAATAAAAAGTAGTCTATTGTATTTGAGAATCCCAAAAACTGGCTACATATTTATTCAATCGGATTATTGTATCAGGTGCACTTATTACTTCAAATACTTGCTTTTAAGCGTAAACGGCAAGGGTTAGTGTACAAAATGTATGAACTTATGAATCCTAGAGGGTTTGAGCTGTTTAGTGGAATACCTGTAACTAGAAATTAGAAGACAAATTAGTATTCTCCATTTAATTCCAACTACCTTTGCTTATCTTCGACAGATACGCGTATTTCGTCTACAATGTGCAGACTTCTTCAGTGTCTCGTACTAATCGAGTTATTAGTACGTTATTAGTACGAGACACTGAAAAAGTCTGCACATTGTAGACGAAATACGCTTATCTGTCGAAGATAAGCGAAAGTAGTTGGAATTGAATGGAGAATACTAATTTTTCTTCTAATTTCTAGATGTACTTATGGTTATTTTAGACCCACATATATAACATTAAAACTACTGGTTTACATATCACGCAAATCATTCTTTTAGTAATGTGTGCATGGCGATGGTAATTTATAATTCACTCAGCAAATAGGATTCAAAACAGGCATAAAAAAATGTGTGAAAATTTCGTTAAAAAGGATGAAACAAGCTTACCGTGCAACACCGTGCAATAACAGACCAACGCATCTAATTTTGTTATTTTTGTGCCTGCTACAACGCAACAAAGCTTACATTATAAAATAAGATGCATTGGTCCTTTATTGATTGAGGTTTGTGCCGCTTTGTGCGATTTTCGATTGAATAAATATGTAGCCGATGTTGGGGTTCTCAAACATAATGGGTTACTGTTTGCTAAATGCAAGAATTCAGCTCCAACATTAGATTAGGGCGAATCTACTTTTGTAAAAAATGGCTTTCGTAGTCATTTTCTCTTGAACAAAAAGTCACAAATACAAATTAAGCATTACTTAAGGAAGAGAAGCTTTATCTCTATCCGCTGATACATTCAATTTGAAGGAATTGTATTCAACTTCCGATAAATTAGCAGACAAAGTGTTTGTTTACAAAGCAGATTCGCCCTAATCAAATGTTGGCGCTGAATTAGGGGTCAACAATAAAGCTAATACAGAATTACCGTGAACATTATTTTACTAGAGCATACCAATCACAATAGTTGTACATTCTAACTTGGTAAAAGACCAATCTAACAGCTCCAATTTACAAATGCAAACGCAATAGGTCCTAAGTAACAAATGTACATATCAATTACACGCCTAGAATCACCCTAAACTCCAAAGGCAACATTATCTTCATAATCCTGATGACGTTTTACATTGAAAATCTTACAAAAATTATAAATTGCACAAGTGAGTTGCAATTACGATTTGAACAAAGAATATTAAAATTTTTAATCCTATTTTTTCGATTTGAGACAAATGAAGTAGTTATATATGATTCATCCAAACGAAGAACTATTTGCTTGTTTTCATTCTTCGAACAATCAGAACACGCGTTTTGAGAAGAAAACATGTAGGTCCTTTGTACATCTGTCAAAATTTTAGACAAACATTGTACATTGGACAAGCGATGACAAAAATCCAATGTGCAGAGCTGTGTGATATCAGACGGCAGGTACATTGGACTTTTTTTTATCGCTCGTATTTTCAATTTTTTTCAATCTTAGAGCCTAATTTCAAAATGATTCATAGAAAAGTAATGGATTTCTGTCTGAATCAATATTCAACTCGATTTTGTTTATATTGTTACTTAGGACCTTATGCAATGTTTGGCTTGATTTGACATAAACTAACAAAACCAAGGCTTGCCAACTACTTTAACATCTTCATAGCTCGAATTTCAAAATATTCAAATTGCCAAAATGCCTTTTTGAAAATTGGACTTAGGTTATCTCTTTGGGATCTTTGGGATAAAATATCAATGAATTGTCATGAGGGATTTCCCCTTCTTTCAGTCGAAAGCAGTTTTTTTTATTTCACAACTCTAAATCCGCTAACACGCCTCGTTGAATTTTTTTCCACCCTTGAAATTAGAAATTGAAATTAGAACAGAAACAAATAAATGAATTATCGGTAACTCAGTCAGCTAGTGATCCATTCGACCTAATGGCATTCGGTCTAATGACGCATCACCGTTCAAAACAAATCGCTATCAAAACATTCCGAATGCAGGCACTAGAAGCGTTGCTATAGAATAAACAAAATGTCCAGATTCCAAGGTGACCGTACTTTAGTTGCCGCAATTGTCTCAGCCTACTTATTTGCAACCAAGCTGACCCTTTGAATACATCTTTGGCTTACAACAAAATAACTAACAACACTGCCAAGATCCATCCTCAACCAAAAGCCACGAAAGCAGCGTGTCCACCATGCAGAGTACCTAACCGATTTTTTCGCTATTCCTTTTCTCCTGCTTCTTCTCCGTCTTACCGTCCCGGTATCCAACGTAAAGTGCCGAATGAACCCCGTGAAACCTGAACAAAACGAAACAATAAAAAAAAGATAGGAAAAGCTGGAAAGGTAAAAGCAAAGAAACGATAAGCGTACCATAGGTATTCGATTACTAATTCCTGCTCTCCATCGAACTTTCCGAGACGAGGTGGGTTCAACTTAAAAGTTGGGGGTCGTCGTCGATTTCGATCGGTCGTTGTGTTGTTTACCGACGGCCGACTGACTGGTCGCATAGTTTGTTCCTGCAGAAGCGAAAAGAAAAGTTGTTCCCTGGCTCCAACCGTTGAACTGGCTTCTAACTTTCGTTTGGGTCTTCGTCATAGATAGATCAGCAGTGCAGCAATAATGCGATGTCGATGGTCATAGCGTGGCTACGGCAAACGGTACGATTTGGAGTCTTTTCCCATCGGGGCATCGTAACCATTGTTTGTTTACCATTCTTATCGGGATGCTTCAAGAGGGAAAAGTCAAACGATGGGAATTCGGGTTTAGTTTTGGATTGAGTCAAGTCCAATAGATGACACCAAGCAGACGATAATTGTCTTGAAAAAAAAAGGTGCTAAACATCTGGCAAGGGATGAGTCATGTCATCGACTAAAATTACATTCTGTGCCCAATCTGTTGCGATGTGTCACCCATTGAATCGAAAAGAGTGTAGGAATCTGACCCATACACAGCGTGGCGAAGTCAGCGCCTTATCGCAAAAACAGCGCTTCGTGCTCTCCGTCGTTGCACACATCAAGAGTCGACCGTACACAGTTGAGAGGGCCTGATAAGGAGAGAGCCCACGGGAAAATTCTCAAGGCCAACTGTGTTGTATGTACACCGCACCGGTGCTGCCGATGATGACGTACTTACATATTTTACACTCTCCTCGCCTACTGTGCCACCCTTCGTCGCTGGGTCTCGCATCGCTGAGATCGGTAGTGAAAATTGACCAAAAAATGTGGAAAATCCGCACCAACCCAATTCATTGTGGTGCAATTAAGTTTATTGAGACATAATGAAAACGGGTACAAAGTGTTTTATTTCTTCTTCGAGTGGAATTTCGTTTCAGGCGGAAATCGAAAGCACCCATTCATCAGTATGTACTTTAAAACACTGAAGTCGGAAATTGCTTCAGGTATTTGGAACAGACCTGCAGTGACTAGCTTTTTGGGTGATCATTGCGGGGTGACCTGATTAAATGTTGAATAAAATATTCCTATTTGAGGAATTTTTGTTTTACTGGTTCATTTATTTTGGTGATAGGAAATTAAATTTGCTACCAAGTAAATATTTTTTATATTTTTTACAGTGTTGCCAACATTGTTATTTTTGTGGTTGAAATATTAAATTGCGTTTTTCTCAAAATGCCCCCACTTTTTTTTCAATTTTCATGGCTCCAATGTGTTTAGCAAATTTTTTACATAAGAAACACTTATCGAGACAATACAATTTGCTCCGTCATGTTGATATTTATTTTTGAACATTTCATGTTTTACATTCAATGCATTAAAATTCAAAAATAGTGTTAACATACTCAAAGTGTTTTCTGAAAACGGGTCTAATAACAATCACAATAGGTGATTGTGCTAGCAATTATTTATAGCCAGATTCCAATTCCGATTCCGCAGTCGCATACCAGTGGAAACAGACAATTAGAGAAAAATCTTCAGTGTTGCCATCTTACGTTTTATTTGTGATTATTTTTCAAAACAGATATTCATGCTAGGATTCAATTTTTTGTCAATCGAATCATCAAGCTATCTATCTATCTTTCAAAAAAAATAAAAATGACATGGAACGGTATGTCACGATTTAACTCAAGAACAGGTTTACAGATTTCCTATTTTTTTAATCTGTTCTTCTTTGGCTGCATCGGGTTAAAAAAACGCACGAACTTACGGTACGAGATTTGCCGGGTCAGCTACTTACAAATAAAAGTGCAATTTTATATACCACATCAAATTAACAAATTCCGCTTAAAATAAAATATATATCAAATTTATTTCATTCTGCGTTTTGCCTTTGCAGTACGTGTTGAATTTTAAGGGTTTTTTTCAAAATCAGATCAAAAATGGTACCCGTTTCTTGTCTCGAAATACTTTTCATAAAAACAGTGGCATCGAGCATTAGCAAATCTGACTGCCAAATGTTTGTTTTGCTTCTTGCACTGCCGTGATGCCACAAACTTAACATTCAAGTTGCAATTACAGCGTGCCCAATCATCATCATTTGGAGTTTGTATGGTAAAGAATGTGCACACCAAAAAGTAGTCGTCGGAAATGCCCTAATGCAGTCTTCTCCGTCTACGCTTTGCTAATCCGATCACTACTACATGAATATTAATGTATGTGTGCTATGATGAAGACGTCGTTTGGCTACAGTAACCTTTATTCAGTAAAATGGCGTCGAATCAATAACGCGTGCGCGAAGCAATTTTGCACAAAAGAGTGGAAAATCCAGATATGTCGCACGGTGATATTGCCAAGTCATTAAAAATCGCAAAATCGACGGTTACTAAAGTGCTAAAAAACTTTCAGCAGCGCTTAACTTTAAAGAGAAAGGTCGGTTCCGGAGGTAACCATGATTCTCGTTTCGTCGCGGAGAGGAAGAAAGTGATTAAAGAATTTAAGAAAAAACCGAACATCTCCATTCGTGATGTGGCGAAAAAAGTGAAAATGTCTCCATCGTTCGTCCAGAAAGTGAAGAAAAGTGCAGGCTTGAAATCATTCAAAGTAGGTGTTGCTCCAAATAGTAACGACAGCCAGAACAAGAGCGCAAAATCTCGACCGAGAAAATTATATGACACTATGCTGAAGGAATACGACTGCATAATATTGGACGACGAAACATATTGCAAAGCTGACTTTAAGCAGATACCGGGACTACAGTTTTATACCTCGTTACAAAGAGGAAATGTTGCTGATCATTTTAAGCAAAAAAAAAATGTCGAAGTTCCCAAAAAAATACCTCGTATGGCAGGCAATATGTGGATGCGGTCTCAGAAGCGACATCTTCATCACGACTGGCACTCTAAATGGACAAATTTACGTAAAGAGCGTCTGAATAAACGACTGTTGCCGTTCATTCGGGAACACAACGGTTCGGTGCTGTTCTGGCCTGACCTGGCATCTTGCCACTATGGAAAACTGGCTAAGGATTGGTACATTGCTAATGGTGTAAATATTGTCCCAAATTATTGCAATCCGCCAAATTCGCCAGAACTCCGTCCGATCGAAAAGTATTGGGCTCTGGTCAAGAGGAATCTTCGAAAAACGAATAGCGTAGCAATTGATGAGAAAAGCTTCAGGCGTAACTGGCAGAAAGCTGCAAAATTGGTGACGGATGACACTGTGCAAAAACTGATGGAAGGTGTCAAACGAAAGGTGTGGGCATTTTGATATAACAGGTCAAATTGACTTGGCTGTATATGTTTTATATTTGTATTTTTATGAAGTCTTAAATAAATGATTTACTTTTGATTTTCTCATATTTTCTATTTAATACCACTAATTTCCCGTTGACTACTTTTTGGTGTGCACATTCTTTAGTTTCTTGAAGACTAGCTCGCGTCGCCAATCGCTTTAGAGTTCCACCTAATCCATTGCTTGGACCTTTGCCGTAGGCCGTTGCAAAACAGTGCCATTCAGCTGGAACGCCAAAGTGTTTTCGATGGTACAGTAAATTCTAGATGTTAAACCTGTTTTTGTACTGTGAACCCGCACCGTCAGAGAACTAATAAATTTTTGTCAGCTTAGTCAGCTGAGATTTAAGGAATTCTACGAATTTCTTCTGGAAAGCGTAAAAGGTTGCTGTGTTGTGATCCAAGGTATCCGAAATGATAACACAATTTAATGGAACAATATTTCCTTGCTGCGAGAAAAAGGCAGCAAATGGGTGAACGGTTGCTTGAGAACTGTTGTAGTGGATCCCTTGTACACTATCCCGAAAAACAAATGAAAAGTTTGCGTTAGTGTTAGCGTTAATAAAATACTCTTTGTAGATTTTATATTAATGTCAATCACTTTATTTTTGAAAATCTTAATCAGACTTCTTTAGATCTACTGCTGGGAGTGAACATTATTTCAAGTTTGCAAATGTTTTAAAAGCATGATTGTCACTATCCTTAGTCACATCTATGTTTACAGTAGTTGGATAGAGGAGGAGGAAATGTTCATGTAATACCTGAAAAACAAATAAAAAGTTTTCCAAAAAGTCGGCCACAACCAGAACTTCTCCGTCGGTGAAGTTGTCCCGAGTGAACTGGTAGAACTCACTGTTTCACTGCAATATAGTCATGCTTCCTAACAAATGCGGCTTCTTCACTCTGGTGGGCGCAGAGTGTTTCGCTAAGGTTCGCCAGCACTAATCGCTTCTGCTTGAGTATACGAGATGTTCCCTCCCGAACACTTTTACACTCCTTCTTACCAGCCAGTTCTTTACTCACGTCTGTCTCACGTAGCAAATTGTCAATGTGTTTATGGATGCGGAAGTGTGTATGTTTATACAAAGTAAGGCGTGTTTCTCAGTAACTAGTGGACTGGTCTACATGAAACAAACGCCAAACGGATTTAATAGTGATCTTATCGAACGCAAATTAATGTTTTTGGAACCCCAAATAACACTGAATATTTAATTGCATGCAATTTTGCTTTAATACGAAAAATGACTTGTCCACTTGTCTGCATCGACTGATAGTCAGCTTCTGGCATACAGGACAGCTACCGGAAGAGTGGAAAGAGGGAGTTATATGTTCAATATACAAAAAGGGTAACACGTTAGAATGTTGGAACTATCGAGCGATCACTAGTCTCAACACGACCTACAAGGTGCTGTCCCAGATTATCTTCCGTCGTCTATCTCCGCTAGCAAGCAGATTTGTGGGAAGTTATCAAGTCGGTTTTGAGAACGGTCGATCAGCAACTTACCAAATCTTTACATTGCGGCAGATCCTCCAAAAATGTCGAGAATATCAAGTCCCTAAACAACACCTATTCATCGACGTCAAGGCCGCATACGATACTATACTATTGACTGTGGAAGATTATGAACGAGAACGTTTTTCCCGGGAAACTGCCAAAATGATCAAGATTTACGACGGATGGTCTACACTGTTACGTGAAGATATCGGGTGCATTATCGGACTTGTTTGAAACACACAAAGGACTTCGACAAGGCGATGGTCTTGCCTGCCTCCTGTTCAACATTACGCTAGAATGTGATATGAAACGTGCGGACTACAACGTGCGGGGTACTATTTTCCATAAATCCGGCCAGTTCATCTGCTTCACTACGTGGACAACGTTCCAGGTGGTAGCTGAACAGTACACCAAGCAGAACCGTGAAGCGGAAAAGGTTGCGCCGAAGACTAACTGTTGTAACTTCCAAGAATCTTGTACAGGTATCCAGGAACCTGAAGGCGTTGGAGCGAGTCAGCGATAGCCACCCAACTGATGTTATTGAATGCATTTCTCACGTCAAGGGTGACCACTGCACAGTATCGTACTTCTCGCCTCTTGCGCTGGATTGCCACCTCAGCCATCTTGGTGACGGATAGGATGGCATCCACCGTCGCCTTCCCTCCGTGCATGTTGTCAGTCTGTTGAGGATTGCCCTCTCGAGCACCTTACCCGCTGTATTCAAAAGACATATAGTTCTATATGCCGATGGATCTCCTGGTGGCGTCCCTGTCTTTGGTAACAACACAAGGTCTGAATTTTCCAGGCGTTCGCGAAGACGCCCTCGTCCAGACACTTTTGCATCACCACCCTGAATATTTCGGGATCCTGTAAGATAGCCGTCTTGATGGCCAGGTTCGGAATACCATCCGGTCCGGTGCTTTGTTCACCTTTAGCGACTAGCTATGAAGTTCCTCATTCGTCACCATCGCCTCGTCGCTGGCCCCCGTTGTGCCGTTGTCAATTGTGTGTTCGTCTGAGCCGTCCCCACTTCCGTCGCTATAACAACGTTAAGGTCTGGGATAGTGGAACGCTGGTCATGGGACAAATCTACGGCGGCGGGGGGCATGGACTCAGGTCGTTGTTCGGAAAGTGTCCCCCAACGATCACCTGCAGCAGCTCTGGTGATTGCTTGGTTGGAGCCGCAGATCCTCTGGTTTTGGCCATTAATACTCGATAGGCGTCACCCCACAGATTTGTATGGGTTTTCTGGCATAGGGCCTCGAAGCGGGCTCGTTTGCTGGCCTTTTTGTCCCTCTTCAGTCCTTCGCGGTGACTAGCACCCCTCTACGCACGATTCTCTCGGCGTCTGATCACGCTCTTTGCATCCTCTGACTTGCGTGGAGGCATGTTCTTCGGAGGTCGGCGATCGACTTCGTCCACCAATACACCGGCGATCTTCCATTCTTCGGTTTCACTGCCCTCAGCATAGTCGCATTGCACGCACCTGTAAGTGTCATAACGAGTCGTTCGCCGCAAGGCTCCTGGGTTTCGCCTATGTTTCGTGCCCTCTCAAGCGCCTCTATAAAAGTCTCTACACCAAAGTAGGACGTCCTCCATCTGCAGAAGCATGGAGTGGATGCTCCTCCTTCTTCACGCTGCCTTATATTGTGGACGATCCAATAACAAACCGCCATGTGGTCGCTATGGGTGTAGCCTGTGTTTGTCTGTGTGTATGTATGTGTGTATGTGTGTATGTGTATGTGTGCGTTACAAATAATATCACATCGGTTACTCTGCTATTTGTGAACCGATTTCAGTTCTGTTGACAAATAAAAGCTACAACATTCCCATAGAACGCTATGGATTTTTTTTCATTCGGATATTTCGCTATGAAGATATGAACTAGACAGTACTTTACGGCCTATTATAATAGTAACCTCAAATAATTGGTCAAAATTTCATTATGATTGGAAAATCCTTCATGGAGATATGACCAAAACAATACCTGAGAGAACGAGAGCAACGAATTGTGAGATGAAAATATACTCGTTGCAGCTTAAAACCGAGCAAGACCAATCACCCCAATCGATGTCGCTTGCATTCTATTGTTCCGCAGCTGGTACGTTGTTTAGCACATACAGCGGACTAGCTTCACCATGCGACTCTATAGAATTAGAACAGGATCGATTGACTCTGTTTTGGACTTCAACAGGTATATTCGAAAATTACACAAAGTCTCCATTTAAGGAGTGTATCGAAAATAAACTATCCACAAACTTTCTTTCAAATTATGTTGAAAACCAATATTTTATTTATACAAAAAATTAATCTTTATTGTACGAGGTTAAACTTGAACATAATGAAGACCGGATGAAATTTAAGTTATTCCTTCACGAATTTTCGAACTTTGGATCGAATGCTCTTCATCAAGTTCCGGACAAGTGTTGCATCGCATTTTTTGGACGCTTGAGCCCAAATTTTTTTTGAACTCCTGCATGTTCCCAGCTGCCTTACCAGTCTTCTTGAAGACCCTCTTCACGATTGCCCAGTAACGTTCGATGGGTCGAAGCTGAGGGCAATTTGGTGGATTGATATTTTTCTCAACGAAATCTATACCCTTTTCCGCAAGCCAATTGAGAGTGGTTTTGGCATAGTGAGCCGACGCTAAATCCGGCCAAAACAGTGGAAGTGTACTATGCTTCTTATGGAAAGGCAACAATCTCTTCTGGATAGATTTCCGCATTTATAGTTCCGGTAGTGTAAAAAATGGTTGACTTCAAACCACAGGAACATATTGCTTGCCATACCAGTACCTTTCGACCGAATTTCTCCACTTGAATCGACCTGTCCGCATCGCTCACATCCTCCCCAACGAAGGCAGTAAAGTATTGTGGATCTGGAAGGGTTTTTGAGTCCTCCTTTACATAGGTCTCATCGTCCATCAAAACGCATGCATCCGGACGCTGCAAAAGACGCGAATACAATTTCCGGGCCCTTGTTGCTGATCGCTTCTTCTGTTCTGCACTTTGTTTCGAGATTTTCTGCTTCTTGTAGGTCTTCAGGTGGTTTCGCCTCTTGATACGCTGGATCATTCCGACACTCGTTCCTGCTTTTTTGGCCAAATCACGTATTGACATTGATTTGTTCTTCATGATTAGAGATACCACTTTCTGCTCCAGTTTCGGGTTGGAAGAACCGGGTTTTAATGATGGTTTTAACACTTGCATGATGAGTTCCAAACCGCTTATATTCGATACACTCCTTACTAGAACTACACAATTTTCAACAAACATGTACTTATTAAGCATATTGAATCCATATCGATAATCAAAATTGACGCTTAGGATTGTAGAATATAATTCATTCTATGTATTCAATATATGAAACTTCTAATATTTATGTAATTTTCCCTATTAACATAAACAGGTCGTTAAAGAATATTTTAATCACATCGATGAACAATACGTTCGGGATTGACAAACAGCTCATTTTATAAACTGAATGTATGACATATAGAATATTCCTGAATCTTCCTGGAATTTCTGATGAAAATATGTATCCAGTACAATATTGGCCACATTTGAGTTCGTTATCCTGGTGAAATGTAAGAAGGGTTCAGTCTCACCATCGGTGGATTAATTCTGGTTTTTTTGTTGAATTTGACGTATATGATCCAACCCCCCATTCGGATATGTCATCTGATGGGTGGGCCTATGCCATCAGCACTGAGATGGCAACCAAAGACATATCCTGACGTTGTAGTATCACATCTTGAATATTTTGATTTAATGCCGCGTCACATATCTGGCATTGACGCACTGATTTTAGGGATGTGATCCAACGGACATCCTGTCTAGGAGCCTTCAACGCTGGTGCAGTCTGGTGGTGCTCTTTCCTCAGTGATACTGATGTGGGATTCTCTCTTGGCTGCAATACCTTTCTTAGGCGTTCCCTGATATGATGAACCTTAGCCACGGTTAAATATAAATCTAGCTAGACAGGTATAAAGGGTGTCCACTGTTAAATTGCACCACTTTTAATAAGCTTTAAGATTTCGCCCTTTGGTTTGATTTCAACGAATTTTTTGGTGAAATGACCTCAGCGTGTATTGTTTACACTGCGTGAGTTTCATTGTGAAATATTTCGTAGTTTCGAAAGTGGAGTCGAAGGAACAGCAAGTGCGCGAAAACATTTTGCACACGCACCTCGAAAACCCACTTCTTGTGTTTAATTCATACAGTCTACAGTGTCTCGTGTCACAAAACGTTTCGGGGAACGTTTAACTGTCGACCCGGAGAAGGTTAGTGGTAGAAAGAGTGTTCCGTACTGTGTGAAGGATCACAAGCGAGTGCTTGCTGCCTTTAAACGCAAACCCAACTGTTCCGTTCGAGATGTCGAGAAAAAGCTGCACATGACCAAAAGTTTCGTGCAGAAAGCCAAGAAACCAGTCGGGCTCCGTTCATTCAAAGTTCAGAAAGCTCCGAACCGCAATGGAAAACAGAAAAGGACAGCTAAAACATGTGCGCGTAAGCTGTACACACAAATGTTGACGAAAACACACTGCTGCCTCATGGACGATGAAACACACGTAAAAGCGGACTTTAAACAAATTCCTGGCAACCAGTATGTGACCGCGAAAGACAAGTTCGATGTTCCAGAGTCTTTCAGGAAAAAATCTTGTTCGTGTGGTAAACGGAGCAAGCCTTTCGTGACAACTTCAACTGTAAATGATCAAGTATACATGAATGAATGCCTAAAAAAACGGCTGCGACCGTTTCTCAAAACACACAACGTTCCTACAAATTTTTAGTCGAACCTAGCCTCTTGTCACTACTCCAAGGATGTTCTGGAGTGGTACAAAACGAATGGTGTCAATTTCGTGCCGAAGGATCTTAATCCCCCAAACTCTCCAGAGCTGCGGCCAATTTCAAAATATTGGGCTATAATGAAGCAGGAACTTCGTAAGCATCCTAAGGTTGTCACTACAAAACAGGAAATGTTGAAGTCATGGTTGAAAGCGGAAAAAAATGTCGGTTCAAGCGTTGTACAAAATCCAATGCGTGGTATTAAGAAGAAAGTTCGGGCTTTTGGATTTGGTAAAGAAATACAGTGAAATAAAAATACCTAAACCAAGATTATACATTGTATTTTATTCCCTGAATATTTAATGACAATCGGCTGAGAGACTTGTTTTGAAGGATCACAAGCGTGTCGTAAAAGCGTTTAGGCGGAATCTCAATGCTTCCGTCATTGATGTAGCCAAACATTTGAATCTGTCCAAGTCTTTCGTTCAGAGAGCCAAGCAACGGGAGGGATTGCATACGTACAAAGTGCAGAATGCTCTAAAACGTGACGAACGGCATGATATGATGAGGACATGAACCCCTCCAACGCACCGGAACTAAGGCCCATCGAAAAATACTGGGCTATTATGAAGCAAGCACTACGAAAGCATCCCAAGGAGGTCAAATCTGAGGAAGACACGAAGAAAAAGTGGGTTTCCGTACAGAAACAGCTGCAGCCACACTGAAAATTAATTTTAGTTTATATTACGAAATCGATGGTAGAACTAAAAAATCAATTCGTTGTTATCTGCAACGAAACTGATTTGTACTTATTATGAAGATGCATTCGTAATAAATGGCGCACACGCAACTGTCAAAAGCACGAAGCTTTTGTTGACACAGAAAGAACATTCGTAAATTGTACGTAAACAAGACAAAGAGCTACGAATATTTGGTCACAAATTAAAAAGAAACGTCTCTCTGGTGGTTACATGAAAAACTGACAGATCTACTTTATCGACTCGAAATGTAATTGACAAAAAAGGCAACCACGTGGAGTTGTCCAGCGTCTTTTTAATGTTTTTGACATGGGATTCGAACCTGAATTTTTTGAAAGTGCTGATTCTGGCCTAGTTGATCTCACAAGGCCAAGCTGACTCGTGAGAACAAGTTTGATTAATGAGCATGAAGTTATAGCTCATGACAGCGCACTATGGTCCAGATCATGAATTTACGAGGAAACATGCTCCCAGCGCCTAAACTTGAAACTTCACAGCAAAGTAAAGATACGCTCTTTTTAAATGTTGATTTACATGATTGAGGCAAATACAAAAAAAAATTAAAGACGTCATTTGAAAGGACAATTTATATTGTTTAACATATGTGAAAACTAGAGATATGTTATTTCTGTATCTTGAGAAAATTACATTTGAATCTGGAATGGTTTAAGAAGAAAAATAACGTTAGCTTCAACCAATCAATAGTTATTGAACCATTCCAGATTCAAATATAATTTTCTCAAGATACAGAAATAACATATCTCTAGTTTTCACATATGTTAAACAATATAAATTGTCCTTTCAAATGACGTCTTTAATTTTTTTTTGTATTTGCCCCAATCATGTAAATCAACATTTAAAAAGGGCGTATCTTTTTAAGAAAAACTCCAATAACTATTGATTTATTGAAGCTAGCGGCAAAATTTGTATACCAAAGTACGCGTCTTAAAAAGTCCTAAAACTCGTCCAAACACAACTTTACGGTGGGATTTGAAATAAAAAGTAAGGGCAAAAAAATCAATTTTTTATGGTACACCCTAAGTTGATGAGAAAAAATTGCTCTAAATCGGTCAATTTTTAAGGTACAAAAAAGATTATGTAATAAAAATTCCATGAAATTTTTTGCGCTACAATTTTGCCAAAGAATGTAAACGTCTATTTCTGCAAATAAAAAAGTTAGTTATTGTATTTCCGTGAAAATGGGGACCACCCTAATTTTAATTAACATAAAAAAATGGGCCTTAATGATACAAACCATATTGTAGAACATTACTTTGCTGTAAAGTTTCAAGTTTAGGCGCTGGGAGCATGTTTCCTCGTAAATTCGTGATCTGGACCATAGTGCAGCGCTCTAATCTTTATTTTGAGATACATAAATTATTCTCGCCCATATCAGCAGCTCCACCATTATGCATTAGTACGGTATAAAAGAAAAACAGCGATTGGCTGGTCTTCACGAAATTCATTTCGTGCATTTTACACAAAAGTGTAATGATGGCATTCCACCAGATAAAAAGCATTATGAATGTTTCATACAATATACGAGACATTTGTTCTATGTACAAAATCCATGTTTACGAAACGCGTGACGGCTAATTAACGAAAATAAATTTTCAGTGCAGATGTTGTACAGAACCTATTGGGTGGAGTTAAGCGTAAGGTGCGAACGTGCCAAAAGCTTACTAATGAGTTATATTTTATGGTCCGAATGTTCGAAAGGGTCGGTAAACTAGGTAATTTTCTACAGCGTTTTTTCCGTGTTGCAATTTGGTGTGGGACACCCTTTATTCTTAAATAAAATAGAAATTGATTGAATCAACATGAAATTTTAATTTGTTTACGTTCAAGAGATTTGAAACGCCAAAAAAAGAAAGAACACAGTTTACATATCATCCTCAGATCTTCCCTGCGATCCGGTTGGCTTCTCCAACTTTCCAAAAGAAGTTGTTGTTGTTGTTCCAACCGCACGGGCTTTAGTGTACCCAATTTTTAAGTCTTTTCTCGTCTCACATCTTATGCTACATGACGCGACGACGTAACGTAGCAGCTACTATGCATTTCAATGCCTCGTCGGCGACCTGATACGAAAATCGTTGCTGCCCCTGTTATTACCATTGCCATTATTGTGACCTGGTGGTGGGTGCTTGGCTTCTCGTCATGCCACCTCCAACGCCAACGCAGACTAGGTCGCGTTCAACTCCTCCGCCCGCACCCCGTACAGAAGAAGAAAGGTGAGATTAAGATGATCGAAGCACCTAACAGTGTATGAGCTGGTTTTGGGAAGATAACATCGCGAAAAACATTTCGTGTATGGGTAGTCCAATTTGCATTATTGTTACTGAAAAGTGTATCACCTAATTTTCAACTCTTTAGCACATGATTACTGACCTACGTCACGTCTCGGTCTCTCAGTTGAGGTGCTGCATATTAACTGCTAATGTTTCTCATTGAGCGCACTCCGAACTAGGTAATTGATGCTACTCATTGCTATAATCAAAACAAAAGAGAATTGGTGAAGGCAGGTTGATTTATTTCATCCATGCTTGTGCCTCCGGGCGAAACTGCGGTGGAGAAGGGTTGGAATGAACAAAATGTAATAAAAAAAAGCCGCATCGCGTTGTTGGCATTATCAGTTGGTAAACATTTAGCAAGCAACTTGTGCAGGTATATCTCCTAATTGGACACGTTTCCATACCCAAATCAAATGATTCAGCTTGTGCATGTATGCAAGATTGAAGAAGAAAAAATGTGATAACCGATACCGATACGGCGTGGTTTGTATGAATTTGACCAATTTCATGCCAGGTTGGTGATTCATTCATACCTTACACATGCTATAAATGGGTTTTTAAGCTTCTGTTGCGATAGTTTTTACAATTCATAACAAGTTTGTTCTCGCAAATTGACTGAAGTACATCTTCCCCTCTCGTTTTTTTTCTTCCGTAATTACAGATCCGTTATAAACCCTTACAGTTTCTGTTGTAAAGTTGGATTTCAAATGCTATTTAATTGCTTGTAGCCTGTAATAAGCATTTCAAATGCAAAATAGCATTTATGAAGCATTTTCATAGCCTTGCCGCCGTAAAGCAGCCTAATATTGGTCCAAAAGCGGCATTTATGTTGCATTTAAGGTGACTTTATTGCTTGATAAGCTGCAGCAAAGACGCTTTGTAACTGCTTATTGATTACCTAGGTACCTAGGCTGAATTTGCGGGATGGCTATTTATAATTGAGACCAATTTCCCATTTTGGACTGGTTTGTAGCAATAGTACGAACAGCAGCTTAAACCGATTTAAACCAACAGTAAGGATGTTGTTGAGGCCGCTTACAAAGTGTGATAATGTTTTTCTTTTTAATGGGAAAGCAAGTTAAATTTTAACAACACTTGAGAGCCGATTTGGACCGATTTAAACCAACAGTATGGATGGTATTGAGCATGACCATATTAACCATCCGTGGTTTGCTAATCCGTGATTGATCGAACTCAGCTGAAGTTGCACAGAAAGCCAACAGAATGTCACTTGGCAGTAATGAATCATTCTCAATGTGCAATTTCCGATGTCCTCGTTTATCGGCCAATTAGGAACGAGAAGGAATGTTAGTTCGATACTCGTTGCTACTAAAGATCGTATATATTTGATGAAACAATAGGGGGTGAATCTGTTCATCCCCATTTTTATAATATTTTTCTTTATAAAATTTTACGGAGATATGGTTAAGAGATTTTTTAATCAACTAACAATTTAAACCAACAGCCAACTTGCTATATGTCAAGGATCTCGAAATTCAGGTTATAAAGTATGTTCACATGCACACTAGCGCTGCATAATGAGATAATTCTGAACTTTAAGTTTCTGGTGAAGCCGGATCGATACAATTTCTTATGCAAAGTTGTTTGCTAAAGAGGCAGTTATTTGAGTGGCTCTCAAAATATATCAAAATTACAATTTTTGATGCCATTTTGTGAAGAAAAATTGCATGAGATCAAAATGCGATATTCGATGGTTTTGGGACCCAAGCTAACGGAGACTGGCATGGAGCTTTTCATCTTGGAGCCAGACTTTTCATCTTAAAAGTTTCGTCTCTACCAGCACTATCAATTAAGATGTGTACGGAAAAGAATGTCTGCAAAAGTGGTTGCTACCGTTTATCAGAAGCCACGACTCTCCAGCTTTGTTTTGGCCTTATTTTGCCTCTTGTCACTATGAGAAATCCGTCCTGGAATGCTATAAGGTACAAGAAGTCAAATACGTGCCAAAAACAGCAAATTCTCCAAACTGTCCAGATATTCGCCCAATAGAGAAGTACTGGGCTCTACTTAAGCGGAAATTCGAAATTAATAAAAAGGCAAATTGTACCGTTGATTTCAAGAGAAGATGGAGAATCGTCACGGCGGGTGTATCTAAGGATACCGTGTGGATACCGTGTGCCACAAAAAGTTCGAAAATTTCACAGAAAGAAGGATAAACATCTTGATCAACTGTTTCTAATGTAGATATAACTTTATCATTGTGAAATAAACAATCGGTTTTGTGAATTATGTGTTAATAATGTGTTTGCTGTTATTATTTCGGCGTCCAAAATTTAACGTGGACAGGCTTTAAATTAAGACAATTGTTGAAGATACACTGTCCATTTTCTAAAAGACCAGATAATTTTTGACTGCCACCTCTCAGGAAGAAAACACATCACTTCAATTTGTACCATGACATGTTTGTGTGAGTGAAACCTATCCCATGCATGGTAATATGCGTGTGTGTGTGAACGCACCAAGCAGTAAAGCCTATTTTTGCGATTGACCGTGTCCATTTTGTATAAGACCATTGGCAGATCCGCGTGTTTTCATTTTGCTGCATCAAAATGCCCTAGGAAAAAGTACTCACGGAGAAGGAGAAGGGAATAATCGAGGCATTTCACCAAGAAAAAGTGGCAATAAGGGAAATCGGACGGCGGAAAACAGCTTCGCACTGGACTAAATCCTTGATGCAAATCAAGCAAACTTTGCTTTGAAGGTTTGCCGGGAGACAGTTCGTCAGGTTTTGGTGAAAAGCCCTCATATTAAAAAGGCTTAAAAGGTTAAAGCTCGTAACCTTACAGCTTCTCATGTTGAGAAACGGCTGAGTTTTGCAAAAGCTCACATGAATCGACAGTGGGATTTGGTAAGCTTTGGTTATATGTTATTTTTCGGAACGTTTAATATTCCACTATGGCTCTAAAACCGGTAAAATCATTCTTGTTTTTTTTAACATGTTAAGACAATCTTCAGCGACGAAAAGAAGTTCAACCTGGCTGGTCCGGACGGCTCCAATATTTTTCAACTCGGAACTTCGGGGGTGGGCATGGTTTGGGCAGGCTTTTGCGCAACCGAGAAGCTGAAGATAGCGTTCACGTCCTTCAAAATGAATAGTAAGGACTATATCAGTATTCTTAAAGGTCATCTTCTGCCTTTTTTTGCGCAAATATCGTCGGAAGAAGTTTACGTTCCAACAGGATAATGCCGCTATTCATACCAGCAAGGAAACGAAGCAATGGCTCAGGAACCAAAAACTCGATTTGCTCGACTGGCCGGTGCGTTCCAGTCCAAAATCTTTGGGGGATTTTGGTTCGCAGGATTTATGTTGACGGAAAGCAGTATGCCGCTGTTGATGAGCTGAAGTCCGCTATTACGACATAATGGGACAAAATTGAGAATTATGTTCTACTGAATTTAGTAATCAGTATGCCAAATCGATTTTTTTAGGTCATTAATCGAAATGGCAAACGGCTTATTGAACTCACAATATGCTGATTTTAATAAGTTTTACTTAATAAAAATGCGTAATATTCGAAATGGTCTTATAGAAACTGAACACCTAAAATATATAAAAGCTTATTATAAAAGTAATAGAAGGAATTTTTATTCAAAATAAATCTAAGACAAACAATAACTTGCTATGCACTCTACAAAAATACGCACATTGACCCGAAATTGTTATTATTATAGTTGATTTTAAACAATTTGGGGGTGGTCTAATAGAAGTTGGACAGAGTGTATACCAAACAGGAAGTACGTTAAACATTGAAATTCATGCAACCTTCTCATTTTTATGACCATGTACTTCACTGACAGGAATTTCCACTCACCCTAAAGAGCGATACGGTCAAAATTTGGTCAATATCAACTTGACGTATTTCTTTCAATTTTGCATTTAAAAAACCTGAACACCCCTCATTTTGAAGGTGTGTGTGTGTAGAATGTTGCTCCTATTTTGATTTTGGAATTCACTCTTCAGTTGTCAAAATGCCGTCCAAGCAAGAAGAGCAGCGTATCAAGATTTTGCTCGCGCATCGCGAAAATCCGAGCTACTCGCACGCAAAGTTGGCAAAATCGCTAAAAGTTGCCAAATCAACCGTTACAAATGTAATTAAAGTGTTTGGGGAACGTTTGTCGACAGCCAGGAAGTCTGGATCGGGAGGAAATCGAAAACCGGAAGCCGCTGAGACGACAAAGAGAGTTGCCGGTAGTTTCAAGCGAAACCCTAACCTATCTTCTCCGAGATGCCGCAAATAAGCTGGGTGTATCGTCTACAACCGTGCATCGAGCCAAAAACGAGCCGGACTATCGACTTACAAGAAGGTAGTGACTCCAAATCGCGATGATAAACAAAATACGACGGCCAAACCGCGATCCCGGAGGCTGTACACGACGATGCTGACGAAGTTTGACTGCGTGGTAATGGACGACGAAACCTACGTCAAAGCCGACTACAAGCAGCTTCCGGGACAGGAGTTTTATACGGCAAAAGGAAGGGGAAAGGTAGCAGATATTTTCAAGCACACGAAACTGTCAAAGTTCGCAAAGAAATATCTGGTTTGGCAAGCCATCTGTACCTGTGGCTTGAAAAGCAGCATTTTCATAGCTTCCGGGACTGTCAACCAAGAAATTTACGTGAAAGAGTGTTTGAATAAACGTCTGCTGCCTTTCCTGAAGAAACACGGTTGTTCCGTACTGTTTTGGCCGGATTTGGCATCTTGCCATTACGGTAAAAAGGCCATGGAGTGGTACGCCGCCAACAACGTGCAGGTGGTTCCCAAGGACAAGAACCCTCCCAACACGCCAGAGCTCTTTTCTGGGCTATTGTCAAGCGGAACCTAAAGAAGACCAAAAAAACTGCTAAGGAAGAGCAGCAGTTCAAGGCAAACTGGCTTTCTGCGGCGAAGAAGGTGGACAAGGTGGCTGTACAAAATCTGATGGCAGGGGTCAAGCGTAAGGCCCGGCTATTCGGATTTGGAAAAGCGGAAGCCTAACTGAATATTTTTCCTGAATTTTATACTAATTGAACTTGAAAAAGAAATTTAATTTGA
Source organism: Aedes japonicus (assembly GCA_034211315.2). Lineage (NCBI taxonomy): Eukaryota > Metazoa > Arthropoda > Insecta > Diptera > Culicidae > Aedes > Aedes japonicus. The sequence continues at coordinate 106,320 of JASCZW010001855.1, read as the reverse complement.
TTTTTTAAACAAACGATTTCACCGATTTACACGCGTTTTCCCTTGACCAAATTTTGACCGTATCACCCTTTACTGAGATATTGCCAGGGTGGCCACAGACTCGGGAAAATCGGGAAATGCGGGGAAAATGCGGGAATCCAAAATCATCGGGAAATATGCGGGAAAAAGGCGGGAGTTTCAAAAGTCATCGGGAATTGTTGCCATATGCAAGGAACCATACACCTTTTTCAAATGATTTGAGTAGCGTTTTTGTCATTTACTCGGTCCACCGATCTCATTGTTCAGCCTGTTCAAACCGTACCGCTTAGAGCATCTTCAGCGGTGGTCTATTTTAACATCTTTATAGTTGACTTGCATCAGCAAACTTAAAATGAATCAGCTAAAACAGATCAACTTTGCGTTCCCCGCACTGGTGTAGTATTTCTTGTTGTTAAACCCACCAATACCTATCATCTTGTCAATCATACAATATCCAGATTTCAGAAGTTTTGCTTTTTTCAGAGACCGAGGATTTTTCGCAAACTTTTTGCCATGGATTGTTTTGAGTGGTGGTGAGTGTGTGAATGCATGCATCTCATTTAAACGATATCAGATAGTGCTGATAGTGATAGACAGCGCCACTTTCTGCGACGTTTCAACATGCAAAGGGATATGATCCTAGACATTATGCGACAACTAGAGTCAACTGATGACTTTTTCCAGCTGTTGCGATGCAGCCGGATATGTTGGCCAGTTACATAGGTGCACTGCAGCCTAACGGATGTTGGCGTATGCCCTCAGCTAGTTCTCTCGACGAAAACTTGGGGGTTGGTGACCTTGAGAAATTTGTGCAAATCTGTCCTTAGGACTTACGGACCGCAGAATTTACGCCCTCAATATCGGAAAAGGTAAAGAAACTGGTGGACAACAATTATCTCCCAAAAGTTCGAAAAAAATCTTGTAAATTCAATGCACTTAGAAACTCAGGGAACTTATCAGAAGCTCGGTATACTTTTTAGATTTGTTTTCGTATTTCCCGAGGTTTAGCTACTCTCCCTGATGTCAAAGGAACATACCATAAAATCAGGGAACTTTCCAGAAAATCGGGGAGCTTTCCAGAAACTAAGGGTTCTTCCTAGAAGTTCAGACATTTTTCCTGAAATTCATATTGTTTCCTAGAAATTCAAGGAATTGTCCACAAATTCAAGAAGCCTACCACGAGTTCAGGGAAGTTTCCAAAAGTAAAGGAATCTTAACAGACGTGTAGGTAACTATCCGGAAATTCAAGGGGCTTCCAGAAGTTTAGGAAACTTATCAGATTATTTTGAGTATTTTTCAAAAGTTCATAGAACTACTCAAGATGTTCAGGGAACTTCCCAAAAATTCAAGGAACTTTCCAGAAAATTAGAGAACAGTCAAGAAATTCATGAAGCTTTTCAACAGTTTGCGGATCTTCCTAGAGGTTTAGTGAACTTCTTAGAATTTAATGAAACTTGCTAAACATATACAGAACTTTTTAGAAGTTCAGCGAACATGTTCATGTTCAAGATCATGTTCAAGAAACTTCCTTGAAGTTCAGGGTTTCTGGTGAATTCAAAAAATTCTCAGAACTTCAGGAAATGCTTACAAAGATCATGGAACTCCCCCAAAGATCAGAAAACTTTCAAAAAGGTCAGCAAACATCTCAGACGTTCAGAGAACATCCCAGAAATTCAGAGAATTTCCCAGAAGTTCAGGGAACTTTCCAAAAGCTCAAAAAAACTCCCAGCTGCTCAAGGGACTCAGCAATTCAGGAAATTTCTCAGTAGTCCTGCGATCCTTCAAGAATTTCAGAAAACGTCCCTAAGATCGGGGAGCTTTCCAGAATATCAGAAAACGTCCCAGATAAACAGGAAACTGGATTTTTTGAGCATTCGAAAAGTTTAGGAAACATTCAAAGGATTTTTACATAAGTTTGGAGAGCTTCCTAGAACTTCAGGGATCTTTCCAGGTGATCGAGAATTTTTTCAATCGTTCCGAAAACATCCCAAAAGTTCATGGTATTTAAGTTTTAAGAAGAACTTAAACTTCTTACTACTCGATAATTTTTCGAACCCAACCAAAACGAGAATAAAGAAACCAACTACTTTTTAATCAATTTCATACAATTTCCACCTATTCACAATCTTGGAGATCATACAAAGTTCTTGTGCGGTTTAACAACATCTCGGTAATGCTAACTATTCCACAAAAATTCCACGGCTTCCAAGATTTTTTTTTTCAATTTCTCGTAAGTTATTTGAATATGTGTGATATTCTGCTTTTTATCACAGAAAATGTAGCTGCTGTAAGTTAAAACAACTTCTGGGAAGCGAAATCTGATTTTCTAAGTTCATGTCATTTATAGAAAGTTGTTCCTATTCCATGGATGATCAGCAAACTTTTTAGAAGTTCATCCAAGTTTCCAGAAACGTTAATAATTTTTCGGCAATTCAATGAACGTCTCTAAAGTTCCACCATTTCTCTTCTCGAAAGACAGCGAGCAAACTTCATGATTATCTGGAAACTTCCAATTATTTTGTTTAACTGCCGAGAAGTTGAGTCAATTTCTGGCATGTTCATTATAGATATTTCCACCCAATCTTCATAGATATTCCGAAGTTCATTAAATTACATGTTTAAAGAGTGCGTTCAGTAAGAAACTTAGAAGCTTATATAAGTTCCGGTATGAAACAAAATTTACAAACACCAGCGATGCAGCGATGTTTTTGCGTTTGGTCTAAACAAATAAATCCAAACCACGATTTGAACCACCATTGAAGATGCCCTTAGAAGATCTGGCTACACAGCTGTAACAGGTGAGGCCAGAAATAAACTTATCTTTCATGTGGTGGCGAATGTGTTTGACGTTTGGTGAATTGCGTTTGTAAGGGTATTAATACATGGTGAAAAAAGAATTTGGGCAGCTGTTCTCAATGCCGTCTGACGTTGTTTGTCGGTTTCCAGAGAAAAGAAAATGGTTTGGACAAATTTTGGCTAGAACCAAGAAGGAGCTACCAAATTTGACAACATTTGTTGAAAATTGGCTCATCCTGTTGCACAAAAAGACGTATTTTGAATAAATGGAAAGTGTCTGGTGGTAAATCAAACTGGAAAAAGGTCGGGAGCTCAGAGATTTAGCTACGAGTAATTTATATTAACTCATCTTAACAGTCGGGAAAATAAGGCAAAAATGCGGGAAAAATTCGGGAAAAATGCGGGAATTTTTATATTAAGATTGTGTGGCCACCCTGTATTGCATATTTCTACTGTTCCTAATAAAATACTTGTTTAAAATTTTAATAACTTACCACAAACGCTTACCAGTCTCTATGTTGTTTAGTTTATTCAAAAAATAAAATTGCATTTTTCACTGCTTGTTATTCGTATAGGACTTTTATGCTTTTATAAGCTAAATCCAATATGAAATGGATCAAAAACTGAAATACATATACATTGCCCGTTATTTACGAAGTCTTACTTTTTTCACATAAAAAACAATTAAGATATCATAAAAACCAAAAATGCTATTCATGCAAATTTCATACTTGAATGATGTACATGCAGGGTTTGTTTGTTTGTCTTTATTTAAGAGACTTTCAACCGGCGGCTGGCTCGTCTCGATGTGAATGCAAGGCTGGTAGCAGATCACGTTTTAGTTACTTATTCACTATTTTAAGTGCAGTCACTAAAAAGTCACTATTTGCATCCCAATGTCACTAAAGCCACTATTTTTTCGGAAAATGGTCACTTAAGTAACTATTTTTGCACCACCGGTTGTAAAATGTTTAAAAAAAATCGCATCTAACTATTGTACAGTAGTCAACCAAATTAAGTGATCTGGCCACACTATATAAAAGTCGAGAAACATACACCAAAAAACTAGATTCCCTGGCGAACGCTGCCCCGCTACCTCAATTGAGCTTGTCAAATGTAGAGCGCTGGTCGATCACAGCTTGAATGAGACGTACATGGCCCCATATTACATCATTTTTCGTTATTTTTTTCAATTAATATTTGTTAATATATTTCTATACATATAGACCCGACGATTTGAACGGGATAGAAGTGAAACACTAAAAACGTTAATCCAATATGCAAATAAAATGTCCATTAAAGAAACTTCATAAAAGAATCAAGTCAGTTTTGATTCACACTAACTTTTTTTTCAAATAAAATTTGTTATATTATTTTTTTAAAAATCGGAATACTCTTTTGGTATCCAAGTAGTCGAGAAAAGTGGGAACGAATTGTAAATCCATTCCTAATCAGATAAAGGACTTATTTTCGGTTACTCACTTAGTAATTCTGAATCTAGATTTGATTGTTCGTATCCCGACAGTCAAGGGAACTCAATTCTATCATAGGTGAAATCGGGAAACAGTGCATTTCGACCAGTTTATAAAAGCGTTATGATTTCAGAGTTCCATTAAAATTTTATATTTTTTCTAGAAAATTTCTGAGGCAAATATTCTTAGTTTATGATACCAAAGATTTAAAAAAATCATAGTTCATCAATTATTTAAGTTTATTCTGACTTTGCTTGACTGTTGTTAAACCGAATATATTTTGGATAACTTAGACCAACCCAAGACTATTTTCTTGTGTATTTTTACGTTCGAAAGTATTCATTGAATATACTTGAATATGTGACGTTAATTTGTATAGCCCAAAAACTAGAAGATCTCAAAGGACTTAAGGACAGTTCAGATTACCTAGAATATTCCAAGATTGTCGCAATATGTATGTTACCCTTCAACACTAATCAATTAATATTGTTAAATACATAATGTCCCTTTGCACACTCCAAACACCTACTTTAACTACTGTAGATCTTATGTTCTGCACTCGAGGACAGTTTGGATAACCTAGATCATCCCCGTTAATCTCATGATGTTTTTTTAGGTTCGAAAATATTCACTGAATATGGTTGCCGTAGCGTAACGTAGCGTAACTTTGTACAACCCAAAAACTATAGTTACTACTGTAGATCCTGAGTTCCTCACTCAAGGACATTTTGGATGACCTAGAACATCATAAAGTTATCAAATAATGACTGTTGATCTTCCAAAAGGTTCTTTTAATATGTTTGAATACATATCGTAACCTTATATAGCCATAAAAGCTACTGTTACAACTGTAGATCTGACGTTTTGAGCTCAAGTACATTCTGGATGACCTAGAACCTCTCAGAAAGATACAAAAATATTTAAAGTTTATCAAGGTGAATTTATTAATACATATGCATATGTACAATATTCTTGAACAACGCTTTGCACTATTAATAAGGCATTTATTTTTTCTTCCTGGACTTCTTCATATTCAGGATGTTCTAGGTCGCCAATTAGGCCTTAAACATATATGAATTTTTTTTATATTTCCCAGGTAGAAATATTAATGGAAAACAAATTTGCCAAAGACAGCGTATACTTTTATTCATTCTGTGTGATATTATACAGCCATTTTCATTTTGGGGTCATATATGACCCTTTAGGCCTAAAGGAGTTAGTAAGGCAAGGCTTAACATTTATGTTTATGAATTGTTCAATATTATATAGCCAGAAATCAACGATGCTCGCTATTGAAATTGAAGCGTACTTATTAATACTTCCGATCGATTGGTGTAAAAATTTGTAAAAATCTTTCGGAAAATTATTAAGATATTAATGCTCAAAACCTGACCACTTTTCGTGACGGTCGCATCGCAATTTTTTTCAAATTGTATTCCAGTATAGTAATTAAAGACGTATTCCTTCGTCTAAAGTTTGGTTTGAACTTGTTTATTAAATATTGACAATGCCTCAACCCTCAACCTACCAGTGAAAGCTCCAAGTATGTTGTGAAGATCGCCAAGTTCCTTCCGATTCAGGTCAACTATTCTCTCCTTCTTAAGGTGAATCTCCCTTGAATCCTTAGTATTCAACATTCATGTAGTAGTGCAAACACTTTTTTGCTCTCGTATGATAGTATTGGTGCATCATGAAGAAAACGGTCATGGTTGCCAGTAATTTTATTTTTTCTTTGTGGATTACAGTACATCCATTTAATTATTCCCTACAATATTCACATTTTTAAATAAGCATAAAACCTCGAAATAAGAATCCTTTTTAAAGGTTGGGGGAGTCTGGGGCATAATTAGCAAGCTAAATATTGAGCCTAGTTGAATACAAATATTGGTGAATTTTAAACGTTAATGTTCAAAAACGTTAATGCTAGGTGCTTGAGTACAGAGTACAGAATTGAGGAGTATTGTAACCAGTTGTTTACTAAGAAAACGGTTGTAGCGGAGCCTTAATTCCCTCAGGTGAAAACGGCTCACATGGCAACGGCTCAAAAAAGGATTTGAGAAGCAAGATATGTCAGAAGTTATTCTAGCACAGGCTATGCTGGGAGGCGTTTAAACCGTGCGTATAGACCCGTCTTCGCAAAAACGAGCTGCGTACCAAGTTACAAAAAAATCATTTTTGCAAAAGGTCTTAGTTCATTTTTAGTGAAATTATACAACAAATTTATAAAAAATTTAAAAAAAATGGAAATCACTTTTTTGTTACTTTCTGGTCACTATTTTTATTATTTTAGTCACTAAAGTCATTATTATTTATCTTAAAATTCGCTACCAGCCTTGTACATAGAATTTTAAGATAAAAAATAAATTACTTGACCATGTTAAAAGCGGTAATAACAGTAAGTCATTACGAAAACATAATATGCGTGTGTACAAAATATATCCACTGGATTGTTACTGAAAACAATAAACATATTAGATATGTATTAATAGACTCGTCCTGGAAAAGCTGAAAACAGAATAGATCCAAATATTAAAGATAAAATTTCAATGAGCAATATTATTTTATAAGACATGCTGCTAAAACATGTCTTTATAATGTTCTAATTACATTTCGAAGATAGCAATTGGAGTGATCGAAGAGCCCGGTTTGATGATTTCTGTAATAAATGGCTTATCTAATCATAATACCACCAAACAAAATATTTAACTTTAATGCTATACTGGTAACAAGCGCATGCCAGTCTTTTGTAAATATAGTAGTTGAAGTTCATAAGTTCAATTTGAATGTAAATGCTAGGCTGAAATTCTAAACAACAAATTGAGCCTTTGATGCTTGCCACGTTGCGGAAGGCTATTGAGATAAATAGTTTTGGAATGCAAAGATGATTCCAAAGCGTGGTGAAGTTATTAGCTACGCCAACCAGCGTCTTCATGTTTCAACTGGCAGTCTTTTGTGATCATATGACCCGTGGAGGCGCGAGGTAGGAACTTGTGAAAACCAGAGGTCTGTCGCACCCTCCTTCGAATTTGTCAACTCTCCATTTGAAGCCCGTTTCCAACTCATTAACTTTATGAGATAAAATTCAAACGGAAATCAGCTTATTAGGATGAGGCATGTCATATCCTACATGTAGCCATTTTAAGAAAAACGTAAAAATTAACATGGTCTAACTTCTGAATTTTTCTAATTCTTTGTTCCTATGAAATGAACATTTTTGTTGAAGGCGTATGGGAACTTGTTGTTTTACTTGTAAGCATCCTATTTTCAGTACGTAATATATATTCCTTGGGCGCTGCTATTAGTTTAATACTTTATTTCATTCTGTGAAATTCAGTAGCTTTAAGTTTTAAGTAAACCAGGTATAAGTAAATAAAGGAAGCCCACATTCAGACTACTACTGTTGCTATTGTTTAGATATCTACAACTTCCAAATGTCTTCATATTTAGATTAATATTTTAGAAACACTTCACGTGTTAAAAATGGCATTTGAGTTGTTCGTAGTCGCCATATGCCAAAATTACATGAGCCTGTAACGACTCATCATATTTTGAATTAATCAGGAATCTAACTTTTCCAAGTGTAAACATAATTTTATACAAATTTTCCTTCCTCAAGCTCCGAAGCAATCTTTATTCTTGAACATTTAGTCAAAAATATATTTTTTTGTAGTAGAACATTTGTAAGCAAATTTGTTGTAAGGGAAAGTCCATGAATTATATCCCGCAAAAATGGCCCATTTTCAACTCCCCCTCCTACTTTTGTAGTTTTTTTGTATTGACCATCAAAAAAATGTGTATGGGTCGTCATGATCTTTAACCCCACCTTCTCCCCTCCCCATATTACTTCTCACTATTTTGATGACTAATGTTTCGTTAATTATTATTTCCATTTAAAAAAGAAGTTAGGCTCGCAATTTTTTTTCTTCTACACATTGATTTCTCCTACCATTTTCACCACTTACAGACAATCTTTGCATAGGCTGTTCTATGATTGTTGACATAAAACAAGTTTCTATTTCCTGGACCGCGAATAGGAGCATAAAAGTTCATATTTTCTAGAATCACTGGTATGTATACCAGTGCAATAACATCATTTATAAAGGCTACCATTGCAAACTCTTTTCGTTTTTTAAGAGTGTCTAAATTCATCTTGAATCATAAGACAGCAATAGAAAGCTCGCCCATCCTAACTTCCGTAAAGCAAATAACAACAACTGTTTTTGTACTGATTCAATACGATTTACATGTAAATCGTGGTATGGAGACCAGAGTATGCTACAATATTCAAGGATGGGTCCAACATATGCAATGTACAATGTTTTGGTTGCGTAGGGATCCTTGAAATGAAAACTAAACCTCTTGATAAAACCGAGCATGTTGGTTGCCTTGTAGATAATGTTATTATAATGCTCGAAAAAGGATAACTTGAAGTCAAGTATACCACCTAGGTCTTTAATATGACTGCATCTTTCAACTTGCTTCTGGCCATATAACGTGCCTTTTTGAAAATGATATGGAATGAAATTTTTTTACATTTAGTTCTAGTAAATTTTTCGTGCACCAGGTATGAAATTTATAGATTTCGCGTTGAAATATTATCAAATCAGATGCTTTACATATTTCAAAGAAAAGTTTCATGTCGTCAGCATATATTAAAACAATCAAATGATTGAAAATCAGCTCTACATCGTTGGCAAACAAAATAAACAGTAATGATCCAAGATGAGAACCTTGTGGCACTCCAGATGTCATATTCACATACTGATGACAAAATACCATCAAATCTAACCCTCTGTGTTCTACCAGTCAAGTATGATTGAACCCATTTTAGCAATTTCTGATTGAAACCTAGCCTCGATAATTTAAACAGCAATAAAGAAATATCAACTCTATCAAACGCTTTACTAAAGTCAGTATATAACGCTTCAACATAATTTCCTTTATCCATCCTTAGGAATACAAGATAATATCGCAATTGCACTATAATTTTTGATGTCAGATTTTTTGCCGCATTTGAAAATCGGCATCAGAAAAGATTCCTTCCAAACTGACGGAAGAATACTAGATTCAAGGGATGAATTGAATAGCCGAAACAAAGGTTTCACTAGCTCTTCCGATAATGCGTTTAGAAAAGCTGGCGGCAGACCTCGGATCCAGTTCCCTTAGAAGCATCCAAGGTATTTATTGAAAGTAGAATTTTGTTAAGTGATATGTTATTAACTGTTACATCACTGACTGTTTCGGGAAGGTACGAGAAATACTGATAATCCCGATCATTGTCGTCATGAGTAGTGTTAACATCCTGGAAAAAGTCTGCGAATAAATTGCTGATTTCGTAAGCGGTTTTGCCTGTTTTACTGTCTTTATTGCATTTTTGATGGAAAATTATTCGACTGTTGTTTGGTCTTACCTTTATATTATTTTCTACTTCAATGTTGAAATGCTCATAAGCGTTTTTTATTTCTAAGTTGAACTGGTCACAAATGGTTAAATATGTTGTAAGGTTTAAATCATTTTTCTCTTTATTGTAAGCTTTATGTGCTTTTTGTTTTCTATTTTTCAGGTTGATTATTCTTCTATTATACCATGCTGGAGCTTTAAATTTGTTGATTTTTTTCTTTGCTTCTTAGATACTGTCGTCTCTATAATCTCGTTTATTGCTTGGTAGAACTTGTTCACAGCTAGCTCTATGTTTAAATTACAAATGAAATTTTGCCAATCAAAGGAGTTTAGTTTATTTTTGATAACATCGTATTTTGTATGCCTAAAGTCATAATAGGCTTCGGTTAAATCGCCATCCAACATTGTGGTGTTGTCTTGTATAAATATTGAGTATTCGATCGCGGTGTGGAATACTTTATTTTTTCATAAAGGATCGGGTGATACCGTCACGCATAAATCATCGTAAATAACAAATCTAAAAAAACAGTTGTTATGATTTCTTGGATCAATGTCGTTTCATATCGATCTTGTCGGTGTTCTCAGAAATTACGTTAAAAATGCTAGACTAAGACAATGGTAGATGAAGGCGTGAATAAATTTGGTACATTTGGGTTGGAAACCGACAGATTCTACTCGTTCATTCCACCTGGTTAACATATGGATGAGATGTCACTGGCTCAGTATATGTTAAATGGTAAAATTTCACTTTTCAGTTGTCTAACTCTTATCGTATCACCGTGTTTAGAAAACATCACCTCTCACTAATATCATTCATACGTCATCCAAGATCAAGGTCAACCTATCCACTAGCCTTCCGCTCCCTTTCAGGATATCTCATCTGTAGAGAAAGGCGTGAACTTTTGATTGCATAATACATTCGTGTATACACGGAGCCATCGATCGATAGCCACTTCTCTCGCTTGCTCTTTCTCAAACTGCACACCGACCAAACCAAACAACACAGACAGCCAGACGGCACAACTGAATCGAATCATCCCCCGGCAAGTGTGCACTAATGTGACATCACTGACTGCAATCATTCATAGACACTTATCCAGCACGGAACTGACTGACCGAAACAGTGACATCAATATTCAACGAGCATCACTAAATATAACGTTACCTACGAATGTAATGAATTTCGGTTCTGATATGGCATTATAGCTGGCTTATTGATTCCCGGAAGCGGTATTACTTTCAACACCGACTGGCTTAGCAAAGCCACTGCTAATTCCAATTGAAATCGACAAGTTACAAGACATTTCGCATCGCTCCTTCTCTGGTGGTAATTCAATCGCTGCTACTTATCACTCCCCACCACTTGGCTGTCCAGAATAGAACGGAAGCCTAGCAATAACGCACCGAGAAAGAGCTAACAACCGTGACCGACTTGAGGAGAACTCAAGCCCGGATTACGGAGCGTAATATGCTAGGGACAATGACAACTGGCCAACCATACCGTTTCCTCCTAGCTTAGGAAACTTGATGCTCGACTCGTTACTTATAGTTTGATGTAATTTTCTCCCGGTCAACGTCGGTGCGCCATAGCACGTTTCGTTCCGTGCGAAATGGTTGTTAACCGGTGGCCACGTCCATATCAGTTCGCACAGCACGCCGTCAGAAGGTGTGTCGTAGCAGGTATTTGACCGAGTTCTCTGCTGTGGTTACGTTTGCGTTCTAATTATTCCACCCTGTGCCATAGTAAAGGTGAGGTTTGTTTATTTTTCTGATATGTACAACGTTCACCCAATTTGCAAACCAAGTGGAGCACGGCATGCCTTTGACGAGAAATGGCAAGGCTTGTCAGAGGGTCGAATTTCGCGATGTTTTGTTTGTGCCGGAATTTTAACCCGATTTGTTGTCGTCAGTTTAAAAAGAAGTCGTAAATTACCAAGGAGCATAATTAATAGACAAATAGGTAAATAAAGATAAAAAACTCAAGGAACTGTGTTATTATAGTACTTCCATGAGAAGAAATGTTATAAGCGGGAAATGACATTTGGGTTATTCGACCAAACATTTGTTTTTGTGCTTAGTACTTTGTTTGCTCAACAAACTTTTTTTTCTATCTTAAACAAAATTGCCAGTAACATAAAATAACATCTAGACGCACTGCTCTTTATAACAGCAGCGCTGTAAGAAAAATGTACTTCAAAATGAGCACTCAACGTTGGGTTCTATGACTTGGGATTAACTATTGACTAAATTAAAAAACATGCTTTTCGGACGAACTCATTCGACAAGAAGGTAACTAAGTAACGGACGAACCCAATTCTGATGTTGTACAGGGTGGCAACGGTTGCTTGTCAGTAAAATAAATGTTCATTAAAACATAACGAATGGCTTAATATTAACAAACGCTTTATTTCCTATAAAGTTACGTTTAAGGTTTTTCTCGCTTGGAGCAGGGTTTTTTTTCAAGGAAGTAGTCACTCAGCAACTACAAACTGATTGATTGGATGTTGATAAATTATTTATCCCTGTGATATATGATGATAAAAATAATCAAAATAAAAACTTTGGACGCCTTGTTGAATCTATGGCAGGCAAAAAGTTACTTTTAACAAACCCTTTTGTTAAACGAACGGGTTTAAGACTGAAATTGCGCAAAAAAAAATCGTTTCTTTCAGTCAAAATTTATAAAACAAAATCTTCTTATTTTTCTTTTGGTAGTTCAATTCATTTATAATTTTTTTTTCGATTATTCTATTGGTATGGCAAATCCGAACTTTCGTGCCTTTCCGCTTAAAGCCAGTTAGGTTTAAACTGCTACTCGTTTTCCATAGATTTATTAGTTTTTTTAGATTCCGTTTGACCAAGGCCCAATACCGTTCGATAGGGCGAAGTTCTGGGCTGTTGGGAGGGTTGTGGTCTTTGGGTACCACAACCACGTTTTTCGCATCGTACCACTCGATTGACTTTTTCCCATAGTGGCAGCTCGCCAAGTCCGGCCAGAACAGCACAGGTCTATTATGTTGCTTTAGGAATCTTTTCCAGGCACTCCTGGACGTAGATCTTTTGATTAGGGGATCCCGTAGTGATGAAAAAGCCGCTTTTTAGACCACATGCGCATGTGGCCTACCAGACGAGGTATTTTTTCGGGAACTTCGATAGTTTGAAGGTTTTCTATTTTGGTTCTGGCTATCGAGTCACGGTGAATATTTTTCCTGTCAAACATGCTTTTTCTGTCGGTCATTGTCGTCTTTATGTTCATCAGTTCATTTGATTTTAAGCACATACTTGCGTCAACTGACGTTATGAACTACTAGAAACATGCGTCCTTTGATTATTGGTTTGTTTTCACTTCAATTCGGTACTGAATCGACGTATTTTCTAGTTCCTACTATAAGTTTGTATCGAAAAATCGGTAAAATTTGGTTTTTCATTCCGGTTTGGGGCTTTTTGCACTTTGTAAACATGTAACCCAGCACGCTTCATGGTTTTCTGCACAAAACCGACTGACACCTTAGACTTTTTAGCGACATCTCGAATTGACATGTTTGGACGGTTCTTGAATTGTTGTACGACTTTCCTGGCCATTTTACTGTCCATTGGACCACTTTTACGACCACTCCCTTCCTTCCTTTGGACACTCAGACGCTCCTTGAAGGTTCTTATTACACGAGACACAGTTGTATTTGCAATTCCAACCCTTTTAGCAATCCACCGGTGGGACGCCCCTGGATTTTGATTGTGAGTGCACAAAATTTTCTCACGGACAATTTCTTGTTTCGACGACATGACTGGAACTACTGAATGTATAACTATGAAACTTGGCAGATGTAAATAATACACTATGGATAAGATCTACTCAAATTTCTAGGTTTTTTACTCATACGATTCAAAAGTTACAGAAGATTTTCTGTGTGCCATTTTTATCGAATACACCCTTTAGCTTCACCTGCTGAAAATCGCTATCGCAACCCACGAACCCAAGCCCAAACTACGTAATTGTATCGGGACAATCGAAGTCGGCCATTGTCGAAGGACAATTCGGCGCCCAAGCCATCGATCCGCCATGGCGGTTAACTAATATCAACTAAATCACCACCAACAGAACCCACCGGTACGTACCAGAGGTGCAGAAACCACACCACACTCTGCACAATAACCCAATGAAACATGTTTTTCCGTAAAATAATTATTTAATAAATTCTAGTCTTTTCAACTCGCACACTTTAGCTTCCATTCTTTGAATAGTCACGATCACAATAAGAATTCCACAGTTTCTAAACCCTTTGTTCCGCGTGCCCCTCCGAAGTTAGTCTCTTTAAGTCTCAAATGTCATGATTTGGCGATTTTCAGTTGTGGCCTGAAAAGGGAACCATTCGTCACAAACTTGACGATGACATCCCAAGTTTACATCGAAGAATACCTGAAAAAGCGTGTATTGCTGTTTATCCGCAAACTTAGGGCCAAAGGGAGATTTTGGAGTGGTATACTGCCAACAAGATCGACTACGTCCCCAAGCTCATGAATCCTCCGAATTGCCCGGAATTTCAACCATTCGAAAAATACTGGGCAATTTCAAAGCAGCGAATTCAACGAAGCAACGGGGCCGTCTAATGCATCCAGCAAATGCGGGTAAGGAGTTTCCACTGTGCGGGTGCTGATGGGCTTCGTCAAGGGGAAGGTTCGAGATTCCGTTCGAGTTGGAGAAATGTAACGATCTAATGTTGTAACTTTGAAGTTTTAATAAAAGTTCTGTAAAGCAACCATTGATGGAGCTTTTAAACTTATTGAATCACAAACTACAGGTCTTTTTGAGCATGAGCATGAGCATGGTTGGCCGCCCGAGGTTGCTTCTCCATTATTGCCAGATCAGCTGTTATTACACAGAAAAATCTAAAGATAATGCTTGATACCAGCATACATCCTTAATGTGTAAAAACTGATGATCCCAAACCATTGCAATACCGGTGCCGGCCTCGCTCGAATGCAGGTCAATTAGGGAATTGGTAGGAATATGTTGACATGATACTCGCTTTACTGGAAGCCGAGAACACCTTCGCACTCCCACGAGAAATCACTGGGATGTTGGATAAAATGGTTGGGTTTGTAGTGGGATCCGTTGGTAAACAGTGTGCTGAATTCAACTGACGCCGGAAGCGAATAAGATATTTAACTATGTTTCCGATTTATTATCATGCACATTAAAGTTATTCAAATTTAGGCAACAATTTACACCAACAGTAAGGATGCTGTTGGGGCCACTCACAAGTATGGATGGTTTATGTCCATTAAACACAAGAATACTTTAAAAACAATCGGTCCTCAACGATTTAAACCAACAATAAGGATGCTGTTGGGGCCACTTACAAGTATGGATGGTTTATTTCGCCAGAATACAAGAATTTGTTAAAACATCCAGTTTGAGGACCGATTTAAACTAACAGAAAGGATGCTGTTGGACCCTCATACGTGTGGGTGGTTTATTTCAACAGAATATAAGAATACATTAGAACACCCAGTTTGAGGACCGATTTAAACCAACAGTAAAGATGCTGTTGGGGCCACTCACAAGTGTGGATGGTTATCCAAAAATACGTTAAAAACATCGAGTTTGAGCACGAATTACAGGTTTTTTTGGACGCACAGGTTTACTTTTATTCAGCCTTTAAAATTTCTCAACATAACAATATAATTTATTCTTTACGTCTCTTTTCGGGCATAGCCCACTACGATCTACAAATTCAAGAATTCAATCTGGGTCTCACTTTAAAAAACTTAACTCCATTATCGTGTTACAAAGCTAAAACTATCGACCAACTTTTCCACCTTCATCAGCTAACACCTATCAATTTTTCTTCCATTCCTAGGACGCCCGCGTCTGGATACCTCATGCGGAGAACGTTTGGCAGGGAGCGGTGGTGCTCCACGACTACAAGGAAGGCGACACCAGCCTGGCGCTGATAACGGATCGCAAGGAAGCGCACACCGTACAGCTCAAGTCACCGAGCGATCTGCCGCACCTGCGCAACCCCGCCATCCTGATCGGACAGAATGATCTCACGGCGCTGTCCTACCTGCACGAACCGGATGTCCTGTACAATCTGGAGGTTCGTTTCTGCGATCGCCACAACATCTACACCTACTGCGGAATCGTCCTGGTGGCGATCAACCCGTACGCTGAACTGCCGCTCTACGGAGCGGACCTGATCCGTGCCTATCGGGGTCACTCGATGGGCGAACTTGAACCACATATCTTTGCTGTGGCGGAAGAAGCGTACGCCAAGCTGGAACGAGAAAAGTGTGATATTAGTATAATTGTTAGTGGAGAATCCGGGGCCGGGAAGACCGTGTCGGCCAAGTATGCCATGCGATACTTTGCCGCGGTCGGAGGCAGTGAATCGGAAACGCAAATCGAGAAGAAAGTGTTGGCCAGCAGTCCGATCATGGAAGCGATTGGAAATGCAAAAACGACGCGAAACGATAATAGTTCCCGGTTCGGAAAGTTTACCAAGTTGTTGTTTACCAATAATCTGTCGATGATGTCGTTGACGGGTGGCACCATGCAGACGTATCTGTTGGAAAAATCGCGAGTGGTGTTTCAAGCTCCTGGCGAGAGAAACTATCACATTTTCTATCAACTTTGCGCCGCCCGGAAACTGTGGCCCGAGCTGATGTTGGACCATCAGGATAAGTTTCACTTTTTGAATCAAGGCAAGTCACCGGACATCACGCGAGTGTCGGATGAAGATCAGTTTCGGGAAACGGTTAATGCATTCAAAATTTTGGGATTCGACGATGGGGAGGTAAGGGACATTATGAAGATACTGGCAGCAGTTCTCCATTTGGGAAATGTTGAATTTTCCCATAAGTATAAGAAGCAATCGCAGGAAGTGGACCAAGAAGCGTGCAGTGTTGCGGTAAGTAGATCCAGTTTATAGGAAGCAATCATGTGGTATCATTTTTTTCCCCGTTCACAGTCCGACGATCTACACGTTAACATATTCAGCGATATCCTGAGGCTAAACCGTGACGAGCTACGCAAATGGCTCATCACTCGACAGATCGAATCGATCAACGATACGGTGTTGATTCCGCAGAGTAAAACCCAATCAGAGGCCGCTCGTGACGCTTTGGCAAAGCACATCTACGCTGAAATGTTCCAATATATCGTTAACAAAATCAATCGCAATCTGGCCGGTGGCAAGAAGCAAAACTGCTTCATTGGTGAGTAAGGTTTCCGCGTTAAGGTTCATAGTGACATTTGCTAATTGTTTACCCTCCCACCCGAAGGTGTCCTGGACATTTACGGCTTTGAAACGTTCGATATAAACTCGTTCGAACAGTTCTGCATCAACTATGCAAACGAAAAGCTGCAACAGCAGTTCAATCAGCATGTCTTCAAACTGGAACAGGAACAATACCTAAAAGAGGGCATCGAGTGGAAGATGATCGACTTTTATGACAATCAACCGTGTATCGATCTGATTGAAGCCAAGCTGGGCATTTTGGACCTGCTGGATGAGGAATGCCGCATGCCTCGCGGGTCGGACGAGTCATGGGTGGGGAAATTGCAGGAAAAGTGCAGTAAATACAAGCACTTCGATAAGCCCCGGTTCGGGACGAGTGCGTTTTTGATAAAGCACTTCTCCGACACGGTTCAGTACGAATCGTATGGGTTTCTGGAGAAAAACCGGGACACCGTTTCGAAGGAGCTGGTGAACGTTCTGCGGTTGTCGGAGATGAAGTTGTGCCATAAGCTGATGACCGTGCAGGAAGAGGCACAGTCGGAGGCAACCGAAATGGGGAAGACCGGCGTGAAGTTGGTGGTTAGTGCCGCCAAGAGTCAGGTGAGGATTTGATCCTTTTTTTTCTCAGGAGCATAGAGTGTGTTTTGTCTAATGTGATTGTCCGTTCAATTTGCTTTTCATTTTCCGTTTCCTGTTTGTTGTTTGCTGCAGCCTCCCGATAGGAAGAGAAAGGTTAGTGTCGAGAATGAATGTTTAAACTTAGCTATAGGAATTGCAGCTGCAGAACCACAATAATAACGAACAACTGTTCAGCAGCGCTTCGTATGCCAATTTCAACTGTTTTCGAGTGCATTGCATTTTTGGCATAATTAAGTCTCTTGTCCGTTGTTATATGTGTTTTATACTATCTGCGTTCAATTTTCAGCAGCAATTATACTAATCGGATTTCTGTTCGTTTGCTTTCACTACCTTTCCGTGTGTTCTCCTGAAGCCAATGACCCAAAAGCAACAGAGGAAAACCGTCGGTTCGCAGTTTCGGGAAAGTTTGACCCTGCTGATAACAACACTTCACAACACGACGCCACATTACGTGAGGTGCATAAAGGTAGGTTTTGATTATTTGGATATGCGTATTCTAAACTTTGAACTGATACAATCACTCATCAAGCACATTCTGAGATAAGCACGTTATTTGTGCATTTGTATTTGCGTATTTATTCATCTACCCCTTATCTTAAACATTAAGTTATATAATAGTAGAGTTACTAATTCGAGAAATAAACCGGTGGAAAGATTAATCAAACTCGTGGAAATCCTCGATAGCTATAAAAGTACGTATCATCGTTGTTTGGGCATACCGCCCAATGCTGTTGCGCGTACCACCGACGCGCCCCCCGGCGTAGCATTTTGAATTCGCGCACTTCGTGCAGCAAGCCAGTCGTTGTATAGTTAAAAAAAAGAATACTTCATTCTAATCACAAAAACGAACAAACACGTTATATCCTGTTTTTTTTCCTTCCTATTAATAAACAAAGGTTGATATTGTTATTCCGGTTCGAGACAAGTTTTATTTCGGTTTTCCTTCGCGAAATTCTGTGGTGTTCGCCAATTTTTTGTCCAGGGTCCAAGAAATGGTTCTTCTGCTTCGGATTTGTGAAAAGTGAACCGTGAAAAAATGGCCAAGTTGCTCGGTCGCAGGAACGCCCTTCTGGCGCAAGTGAAGTGGGAATTCACAGCGGCGGAAAAGCTTCACGAGCGGGAGGCATCTTTTGGAAAAGCAACCGATCGACTGCAGCAGTTAGCGGAACTAGCTAAAAACTTCCGGCAAACGCAGAGCGAAACTGAGGAGGAGCAAACCGATCCGGAAGCGATCGCAACATCCCGTACAACGTTCGGGAAGAGTTCTTTTCTTGCTACTACCGCGCAAAAGATACCATCGGACAATATTTGAATCAATTAAGGGGCACCGGTCGGGAAGAGGATGTATTTTCTAATCCTAGTGACAGAACGCTTGCTGGTTCCTGCATCGACCTCCGTGAAGCGACGCGGATGCCAATTATGCCGAAGCCTGGGAAGCACTTACAAACTTCTACGACAAGAAAAAGTTTACTGTCTTTGCACTTGTTCGTGAGTTTGTCGACCAGCCGGAGGTTCGCAGTGTCACTGCGGTCAATTTGCGGAAACTTGCCACTACCTCCGATGAGGTAGTCCGGCAGCTTAATGCCCTAGGCGATGAATTCAACACTCGTGATCCGTGGCTCATTCATCTGCTGTTGGAAAAAATGGACACTGAAACACGGTCTCTGTGGGCGCAAAAAATTGTTGATGAGGAGAACCCTACCTTTGAGGATTTCCTAAAATTTCTGGATGATCGGTGCGATGCTTTAGAGACGTGCTCGGCGTTCAGCAAGAAGTTGGTGGCAGAAAGTACGATCAAAGGAGCAATGAAGAAAGTGCCTCACTCGGAGATGAAAGTGCCGCCGCTGCATGCTGCAACAGAAGTGAAAAAGTGCGCGAAATACTCCAGTGAGCATCCGATCCATCTTTGCGATGACTTTAAAAAACTGAGTGTGCAGTGTAGACGTGACTTCGCACAGAAGGTAAAGCTATGCTATAACTGTTTGCGTTCGTCACATTCGGTAAAAGTTTGTTCGTCGAAGTCAGTGTGCCACAACGGGAACTGCAAGCAGCGGTACCATACGCTGCTCTGTCCTAAGGATGCGATGGTGCAGAATCAAACCGTCGATCCTTCGAGCGGTGCTCAGCCTCTAGCTAAACACACCGTGCAGCGAACGGAGGAAGCCATCAACTCTATGGTGGCACAGGTTCCAACGGTGTCGGCGCCATAGGTATCGGTTCTTCCTATGGCAATGATCTGCGTGAAAGCATCGGATGATAAGTTCGTGATGGGTCGTGCTTTGATCGATTCGGGTTCAGAGGCATCGCTGATTTCCGAAGCTAGTGTCGATAAACTGCGATTGAGGCGAACCATTGGAAAATTTTTGGTTTCTGGATTGGGACAACAACAAGCAGGAACAACGCGTGGAATTGTAGAGCTGGTTATAGCCAACCGATTCTAAGAGGAAGTTATACTTCAGACCAAGGCCTTCGTGATGAACAAACTCACATCGACGTTGCCGGCGCAACACTTGAGATTGGATCCAAGTCTGCTTAGCGAAGATGTACAGCGAAACCTAGCCGATCTGCAATTCAATCGGCCGGGTTCAATCGACGTAGTTTTGGGCTCTGATGTGTTCTTGCTCATTCTACAGGCTGGTCAAGTGAGAACCAGGTCTTGTGTTCCAGTGGCCCAGAACACAATTTTTGGACTCATCGTATCGGGAAATCAAGCAGTCTACACAACGGGTATAAGGAGCAACTTCTTAATAGTGAAATTGCCTACGGAGTTGGACATCAATCGAACGTTGCGACAATTTTGGGAGCAGGAGGAGGTTCCCAAGCCAGAGCTGCTTACTCCTTCTGAACAAATAGCGGTTGCTCACTTCAAGTCCACGTGATACACGTGATGAGACGGGCCGCTTCATCGTGCGACTTCCGTTCGACGATTCGAAGCCGGCTCTAGATGAATCGCTCAGTGCAGCAGTGAAACGATTGGGATCCATGGAAAGGCGTTTCCAACGAGACCCGGAGTTTGGCAAGCAATATTCAGATTTCATTAGAGAGTACCTGATGCTGGAACATATGGAGGAGATACCTGATAGTGAACTTAGCGTGGTAAAGGCTGAAAGGTCGATCACGAAGTTACGTGTCGTTTTCGACGTCTCGTGCGCGTCAAGATATGGAGTGTCCCTCAATGACCGCTTGTTGATGGGACCCAATGTGAATCAAGATCTCTTTTCCGTCTTTCTACGTTTCCGAATGCACCAGGTAGCGATTGTGGGCGATGTTGAAAAGATGTATCGCCAAGTGTGGATACACCCTGAAGATCGTGATTATCAGCGGATCGTGTGGCGAGAAAACCAGGATGAATCCGTGAATCATTATCGTCTGTGCACCGTGACATACGGTACGAGCTCTGCACCGTATTTGGCCATCGAAGCGATGAAGGAAGCAGCAAGACACTACAGCACGGTGTATCCAGAGGCAGCACAGTCGATCATCCTGGACACGTACGTCGACGACTATCTGTCCGGAGCACAAAGCAAAGAAGAAGCAATGCAGCGACGTTGTCAGGTCGTTGAAATCCTCAAGTCGGCAGGTTTCAACTTACGTAAATGGTCCAGTAATTGCCAGGAGTTTTTGCAGAAGGTGGAAAAGTCTGAGCAAAATCCTTTGCACGTGAAATTGGTGGAGCACTCAAGTGCCGTAAAGGCATTAGGCGTTCAGTGGCTCGCTGAAGAAGACATCTTTATTTTCCAAGTCCACCTTCAACTGGATAATGTGAATACCAAACGGCAGTTGCTTTCAGACGCGTCGAAGCTTTTCGACCCCTTCGGTTGGTTAGCTCCTGTTACAGTGAGCATCAAAATACTGTTTCAACAGCTGTGGGTCAGTGGAGTGTCCTGGGACGATCCGCTTCCTCCAGCGATCGAGAAATCGTGGAATGAGATTAAGCTAAATTAGAACAAGATGGAAAATATCCGTATACCACGTTTCGCAGCGAACTACAACGGCAAGGTGGAAATCCACGGATTTGCAGACGCCTCTGCACAAGTTGGCTGCCTTGCATCCTTTTCTGGATAACGAGGATACGATGCGAGTAAGAGGTCGCTTGCAGAACTCATCATACGGTTACGACGTGAAACATCCAACGATTTTGCCGCGTGACCATTGAGTGACGGAACTACTTTTGCGGGATCTCCATCAACGCAATATGCACTCCGGTCCGACACTTTTGACAGCCACCTTTGAATCAGCAATATTGGATAATCGGATTACGAACGGCGGTGCGACGGACTGTGCAGAACTGTATTCGTTGTGTGAGGCGGGCAAGTCAGCTGATGGGTTCATGAACGTCGGCGTCGATTACGCTGGCCCTTTCCCGATTCGAGCGTCATGTGCGCTTGGCGTTAAGACAATCAAAGGATACCTGGCAGTGTTTGTGTGTATGTCTACAAAGGCAGTACATCTGGAGGTTGCCAGTGACTTGTCAACCGGTATGTTCATCAGTACCCTCAAGCGGTTCATCGCAAGGCGAGGCTACCCGTGTAAAATATGGTCCGACAACGGGATCAACTTTGTAGGGGCAGACCGTTACCTTCAAGATCTCCAACAAGCACTGAAAGTCAGCAGCAAGCCTGCGGAGCAGTTCCTGACCAACTTGGGCATCCGTTGGATCTTCAATCCGCCTTCCCCTCCTCACCGAGGAGGCATTTGGGAAGCGGCGGTGAAAAGTGTCAAGGGGCATCTTCTTGCAGTCGTCGGTTCTGAAGCGATCACCTATGAAGAACTGTCGACAATTCTAACACAAGTGGAGCTATGATGCGTTGACGCCAGGACATTTTCTGGTCGGTCAACCACTGAATCTAATTCCGGAGCCCGACGTATCTCGTACTCCAACCAACCGGTTGGACATGTGGCAGCAGATGAACAAGCAGACCCTCGAAGTTTGGCGGCGTTGGCGCGACGAATATTTAGCCAGCCTACATCCACGCACTAAGTGGCGCACAAGCGAGGGCAACATGAAGGAGAATCAACTTGTACTCGTGAAACATGATAATACACCGCCTGCTCAGTGGGAGTTGGCCCGAGTTGTTAAAGTACACCCGGACTCCAATGGCCTCATCCGTACCGTCACCCTGCGACGCGGATAAGCTGAGTATCTACGGCCGATCCAGAAGACCTGCCCATTACCGACGGATTGAGACATACTGCCTCAAGGTGGGGGATGATGTTTGGGCATACCGCCCAATGTTGTTGCGCGTATCACCGACGCGCCCCCCAGTGCAGCATTTAGAATTCGCGCACTTCGTGCAGTAAGCCAGTCGTTGTATAGTTAAAAAAAAAGAATACTTCATTCAAATCACAAAAACAAACAAACACGTTGTATCCTGTTTTTTCCTTCCTATTAATAAACACGGAACTCTACATTAAAACACTTGACTACATTTCTTGCATTTCAGGATCAACCGAATGGAGATCGTATATAATAGATATGAATGATTGTATTATTTTTCATTTACATAAATATATACACTATTAATTAAATATTTCATGGGAACGGGAGGGACCATCAGGGCACCCGATTGAAGCACTCTGGATGGGGAAAGTGGAAATGCCAACTCCCCATTGCTAACAGTTTGTGAATAAAGGGCGGGCTCTTCTCCCCGCCCATTGGGGCATCCTTATGTTAGATAGCTTGCTCTTGTGACCAATTGTTCAGTCTTGTTGTTGGAAGGAGATTCTTTATATCCCTGTGGATACGTATAAGTGATGTTGCCTATTGATCCACCCAACCCCTTTTTGGCCCTTCATACAATGGCATGATTAGGATAATCAGTGGTTATTAAAGCTTGATCGAGTCTAACAGCCAGGAGAGCTCACTGCTGTCGGATTAGTTTCCGTGCTACAATGGGTGGTAGTACATATATACATATATACAAAAGAAGCTTGTCGAATGTTTCGATCCGCGTATCCAAATACATTAGGGTATCAAAGTTGTTTGTCCACACTATCACACTTTGATTATTTTTGACAAAAATTTGACTCAAAATTGTTTGGCCAAATATTTAAATTGATTTTTTTTTATCAAATAACGTTTGCATTTAAAAAAAACTGACAAAATGGTCGGTTGTTCATGGGTTTACCTTCAATCGCACTGACGAAACTAACCATGCAGCATCAATCATAGTAACCCATGAGTCAGAAGACAAAATTTGACAGCTCTATCAGCTCTAACCGTGATGGCAAAAACAGTGAAGCAACTCCGTTCACAAGTGTGCGCGTTCAAAGAACGGCACCCCGCCGCGTCGAAAACGGACTTCGTGCGGCACTTTGTGGACGCCGGATATGCCCGTTCCGGTTTCTACAAAATCTTGGCACTATTAGACAACAATCAGAGCATCGAAAGAAAGCCCGGTTCCGGACGGCCAACGACCCTGAACGACAAGAAGCTCCAAAGGATGCTGAAGAGGAAGGCTGAGGGAAAAGTGGCTTCACCGCTGCGTGAGCTTGGCCGGGAGGTCGGTTCAACCGGCCAAACAGAGAAAAAGTACCTGACGAACATGAACATTCATGTCAGGAAGCTGAAATCGCGTCTATTGGTTTCGAAGCTGCAGGCAATGGCGCAGTGGCTGCGGCTGAATAAGATGGCCAACTCGATTCTCCCGGCGAATCGTGACGTGACGGTGGTGATGGACGACGAGACCTATCTCATCCTGGATGGCAACGACTGGCAGGGCACTTTGTATTTTACTTCCCCCACGAAAGAAGTGAGCTCCGAGGTGAAGTTCATTTCACACACCAAGTTCCCCAAGAAGGTGCTGCTGTGGCTGACAATCAGCGAGAATGGAATGTCAAAGCCGCTATTCTTTCGCTCCGGACTGGTCGTGAACGGGGAAATTTATAGGCCGAAATGCCTGCCGGAAGTTGCGCCGTTCATCAAGAAATACTGTTCCAATATAGGAACCCAATTCTTGTAGTAGCAAACAACTTTTATAGGCGACGCTCAAACTGTAAATATTTATTTAGATTAATTCACAGTTCGCTAATTATCGTAGATGTAATATGTTGACTTACAATACAGTAATTTCCTTGCCCACTATTAAGACCTCCAGAACTTCCTTTCTTCAATCACCTTTCACTATAAATCGAATTTATCTGGTTCGCCTAGTGTCCTAGGTTGGTCCAACTACCCTAACTTCGGGTGTTTTCTTCAAAGATTGTATGTGTTGCGAGTCTAGGCCCAAACCGGATAGATAATACTGGAAGATCCTTCCTTCGGCCTGATACAATTAACCGAACAGCGGTCGTTATGCAGTGTTGCCAGTTAACTTCTGCGGTGTTGCAACGAATACCATAAGGGCGAAGACACGGTTTCTGGCCGGATCACACTACTCGAAGCGATCGTTGGAGGAAATGGAGCGGCTGAATATCGATTTGGTACCCAAGTCGGCGAACCCGCCCAACGTCCTCCAGCTGCGTCCCATCGAGAATTTCTGGGCCAACCTTAAGCGTAAGATCTACTCCAACAATTTTGCTGCGAAACCTGAGGAGGAATTGATAAATAAAACGAATAAAGAACTCAAAAACATGCCAACACGCATGTTTTCGTCCGCCTTGGCGAATGTTCCGGTTAACCACCGGAAGGCCGGTCGCAAGGGCGTAGAATGTTTTTGCAAGTAAGCTTAAATAATTGCCTTCCATGGGAAAAGCAATTATCTGTCTTAGCTTTTTTTTATCACCATCCGAAAAAAATCAAGTCAATTTTTTTTACTGCAAACGTTAGTGTATGGTCGGAAAATCCGAAACCATCCGAAAAAAATCAAGTCAATTTTTTTTAATGCAAACGTTAGTGTATGGTCGGAAAATGCTATTGGGTATTAGTTGCTGTGCCATCGACTTAACCTCTAAACCAAATTTTTACATATCTGAACGTCATATTTTCCACTGATAATTTGTCCTTTTTTTCCCATCTTCCAGCCAAACGAAGACAAGGCCGCCTTCCGATGGGAGGCACCGAAAATCGTTCAACAGCTGCGGGCCTGCGGTGTGCTGGAAACGGTTCGCATCTCAGCCGCCGGTTTCCCGTCCCGCTGGAGGTACGAGGACTTCTACGATCGCTACCGATTACTCTGCAAGCGCGTCCAGATCATCGACTGGAACGAGAAGGCCACCTGTGCGAACATCGTGCGCAACTGGCTACCGGACACCGATAAATACCGCCTTGGAAACACGCAGATTTTTTTCCGTGCCGGACAGGTAGCCTATCTGGAACAGCTGAGAAGCGATCTACGCAAGAAGCACATCATCAAGGTGCAGTCACTGATAAGAAGATTTATTTGTCAAAACAAATATCTCCGACTGAAGCGAACTGCGCTCGGGCTGCAGCGACACGCCAGAGGAATGCTGGCTAGAAAGTGCGTTGACTTTTTTAATGTTCACTTTTTGGATTGAATTTCAATTGATTCTTTATTTTCAGACGAGCGGATAATCTTCGGAAGAACCGTGCAGCGATTACAATTCAACGCTACATGCGCGGTTGGTTGCAACGGACCAGATATCAACGAATCCGGCGGACTGTACTGGGACTACAAACCTACGCCCGTGGAATGCTCGCCCGTCGGAAGTTCAAGCAAGTACTGGCGGACTACAAAGCGAAACAGATTCAGCGCTTCTGTCGCGGATATCTGGCTCGACAGCGGGCCAAACAGCGTCTGGCAAATATTGTCAAATGCCAAGCAACAATACGGCGATTCTTGGCACGTCGGTTGTACAAGCGCCTCAAAGCGGAAGCCCGAACGATTTCCCACATTCAAAAGATGTACAAAGGTCTGGAGAACAAGATCATCGAACTGCAGCAGCGTTATGATCAGTTGTCGAAGGAAAATACTGGTCTGAAAAAGCAGAACGCCGATATTCCGGAGATGCGTCAGAAAATGGCACTCATGAAGCGACAGGAGAACGAGCTAAAGGCTCTGAAGCTGCAGTTGGAGCAAAAGGACGAAAAATTGCTGATAGTGATCAAGCAATTGGAAAACGAACGGGACGAGAAGATGATTCTTCTGGAAGAGAAGCAAAAGGAAGAGGAAGATCGACAGAAAGAACGTGTCGTCATGGAGCAGGATCTCGCAAAAATGCGAGAGCAGGTTAATGAAATCAACGACGTTACTAAACTGGAACGGGATCGACTTCTATCACAAGCGGACTCCAAAGAAATTCATGTCGCTTACCAACGAATGGTCGAAGATAAGAATCAGCTGGAGAATGAGAATAGCAATTTGCGACACGAACTACGCCGGTTGCAGCATATTATCAGCAATTCCCACGAATTGAAGACGCATTCACGGTCGGTTAGTAACGCATCCAGCACGAACGAGGAGGACTACGGTTACAATTCCGGCAAGAATACGCTAGAGATTCGACGATCGCCACTCTCTTGCGAAGGTGAAGTAAACAATAATATGAAGCGCAATAGCAACAGCGGTAATGTTAGTACAAGTGTTCCTAATGCTATGGTGGTTTCACCATCGGCTGTTAGAGTGGCGGCGGCTGTGTCTGCTATCACTACGACCGTCCCAAGTGGGACGATCGCAGTCAGCAGTCCTCCGCCGTCCATGGGTAATGTTTCTAGTCAAAATAGTATTACTGAACTGCCACGAGTGCTGGCGAAGGATTCTTCGCTTGACTCGCTGGACCGGCTGCTGAACAGGACCCCCTCGATGTCGTTCAGCCTCCTGCAAGGTAGGGAGAATGTTGTTCGTTGCGTTGTGCGCTTTGTTGGAGACTAACTGGTAGCAGATGGTAGTATTATAGGCGAATCTTTTTGCACGGTCGTTCTTTTCTTCGTAATGCCTTTAGACAATCTCAAAATGTAATGCAATCAGTTTTCAAAGATGGGAATCCACTCAGTTTAAGTTGTTGTACCAGAACCAAGTGGTTAAGATCCTCATTGGCCGAAACATTATAAAAATGCAATCGTGCAAAAAAGAATTCGCTGTAATCCGTCTTGTATCTAACTCTTACTGTGTAAGTTGGGGATTCTTTGGAATCATCTGAAGTAATACGGGATTTATCTACTGGTTATTTGTTTGTGTTTGCTAGTTAACTTAATATTTTATCAATTTATTTGCTTGAATGTGGACTGTGGGCTTTTCGGAAACGTTTTTTTAATTCTATATTAATAGCCTTATTTTCTTCATCTTATTATAAATACTTAATACTTATTTGGGTAATTTTTGCCTACATTTACGAACTCTCGATTTATTTAGGATCTGCAGTCATTGGGTTTTTGATCAAGACCGGATGTTGCTCGGCTTTTCGGTTGTTCATCTAAATGCGACCGAGTTAAGCGACGATGTTTGGTACATCACTTGTCCTATTTTTTTCGATAATCTTGCTTCGAATCGAGCTCCAGGCGTTCTTAGAGTTAGTCTAGGCATAAGCTAAGTGAATGGCATTGAAGAACCTCACGCTGGACTTCTGGTCGATGGAGGAGATGTTCAAGGCATCGAAGAGCCGAAATTATGCGAAATAATCGCGTTACTGAATTTTTGGTGCACACGTACTGCATAGCGAGTATGATAGAGACTGTTCATTTAATAAAGTGGACACCTATTTTTCAACGAGAAACGTTTATTTTAAAACAAACTTATAAGCTTCGATTACATACATGAAGGTTAATGAATGTACATGTAGAAATCTTCAGGTAGATTTGAACATTTATTGCTTCAGAATTTTCGAGTCTTACTTTTGATGCCTCTCATGAGGTTTTGCACAACTTTCACCGTACCACCCGACCACGTTTTCTTGAAATTGTCAACGGAACTAGCTTCTCTACCAAACTAATTGCCCAGTTTATTTCAATGGGTCGTAGTTTAGGGCAGTTTGGTGGGTTCTGCCGTTTTTCAACAAAACTGATTTTTTTTCACTTTTGAGGAGTTACAAAGTAGTAGTAGCATAGTGAGCAGATTCTAGATCCGGCCCAAACGATAGGGGATACAGTGTGTTTTAGTTAGATACGTAGGTTTTTTTTAATGTACTCCTTCCTGTAATTCTCACCATTGATTGTGCCTGTTGTGAAATACGAAAAGCTCTTCATGTCACAAGAGCAATTTGCCTGCCATACCAACACTTTCTGTCAAACATTTCGGTTTTTCTTGCTCTGCACAGCATTATAAAATTCAAATTTTGTCGTCCATCAAAATGCATCGGTTCGGCTCTTTCAAGAGAAGATTTTACAAGCTCTGTGACCTTGATTTCGATTATGCTTTCTAGGCATTTGTCCTTCTAGGTGCTCTTTGCTTCTTATAAGTTATAACGTTTTTTATCCCCATTGGATTGCAATGATCGAGGTTGGTTTTTGAAAATTTTCCAGTGATTAGGTAGGAAGGATTAGTCTATGGTGGTGAGATCAGCTCACATAATCTTCTTTAATTTATTTTAAGTCGGATTTCCTTGAACTTTCAGGGAATGAACTAATACTTATGGATTATGTTTTGGCATAATTACTTTATTCAATTTCCTTTCCATCGCTGAAAGCCCGCACCTTTCCCTTAAGACACTTCATTACATTTTGTACAATGGTGGAGTCGACCTTTTTGGTCACTTTCATCCATTCTTTCTTCAACTCCAGCTCGTTCTTAAAAATTTTGGACGATTTTCGAACTTTGGCCTTCAGTATGTCCCAAAATCTTTCCACCGGACGAATCTCTGGTGAACTAGGGGAGTTGGCGGTTTTTGGTACAAAAACAACGTTATTGTCTCTGTACCAATCCAACGTGGATCGCGCGTAATGGCATGATGCCAGGTCCGGCCAAAATAATGTCTCGCCTCCGTGGGACCGCAGAAATGGCAACAGACGCTTCTGGAGGCACTCGGTGCGGTAAATTTCGCTGTTGTTGGTACCCGTTGTGATTTACGGTTTACTCAGTTTACCGCATTGGCATATGGCTGCCAGAGCGAATTTTTGGCGAATTTGTCCACTTTCAACGTAGAACTCCAGCCCTGGTATCTGCTTTGTGTCTGCCTTGATGTAGGTTTCTTCATCCATAACCACACACATCGGTTTCGTTAACCACTCTCGGATTACACTTGAAATAATCCAACACCTTCCGGGCCTTCACAGGGTCAGCTGTCTTTGATTTTCTTCCACTTCCAGCCTGCCGCTCGGTCGTCTGGGAATCCTTAAACGATTTTACCACCCGAGACACAGTTGTATGGGTGATTCCCAGTTGTCTTCCGATCCATCTCTTGGTCGCAGTCGGATTTTCCATGACGGCGCGCAAAATTCTCCGGCGATTTTCTTCTTGTTTCGATGGCATCTCAATAACTGCTACTGAACCGATTGTTATGATTTTGCACATGTAAACAATTCATTCCAAACTAGTTATACCCAGATTTTTATCAATTTTTACCTACGGACAAAAAAGTTACACACGGATAAAAATGGTGCATTTTTTCCGAGTACAGGCCTTAGTACAGGTGTGACAATGTAACAGCTATCTCCCTTGTTCTACGCTCTCAAATGGACAACGTATTTGATCTTAGACTCATCGGGAAAATAAGCTGCTCTGTTGGACATTGATATTTGTGTGCGGTCTTTCAATATATAGCTATGTTTGTATGTATGATGTATCCACATGTAGTTACCCACACTGTTGTTATTACTATTAGCTGTTATGAGGACCATCCACACCGTTGGGTTCGTATCTGGGTAATCTTTTGATGACAGAGAGATTTCCTATTTCGAGTTATCCACACACTTTTGAATCGGTCGTTCATAAAAAGGTAACACAATAAGGCACAAATTTATTCTTGCACCGGTTTCGTTCCTTCCATGGGGTTTTGATGCACTCATTTTTTCACAACATATCACAATAATCGTCAAATAACACATTAAAAACAAATCGAAACACTCAAATTGAAATTAAAGACTTCCAAATGATGATGTTGTTCTAACGTTTCATCTTGTTTTGCTTAACCACCGGTGCGGTGAAGTTGTCAAACCGGGTAATAATTTACCGATATCACCGTATTAGATTCTCGCCGAGCGATCTCACAAACACTAGCGTGCTGCTTTACACGTATAGGATCGATTTGTTTATTGTTTTCAAACACGAGATCAACTGTCAAAATGTTCAGGTTGACAACGGTTTGTTTGTAAAACGATACTTTAGTGAAACTGCTAATACCAACAATCAATATGCAACTAGCGATTTGAAATTGGTCCACTGTTGTAGAACCCCCTGGTTCGAAGTGCTATACATATTTACGCCTTTGTTTTGATTTGCTGTGTTACTTTGACAGAATATTTGAGAGTGTGTTCGTGTGAGTTCATTATGAGGGGCGCATTATTAAGCTAAGGACCGAGTTTGGGACCGATGTGCTAGCAATGACGTCTATATAAGGTCTGGCCCAGTAGCCACAACAATATTAGTGAAATGGACAAAATTCGCTCATGACACTAATACTACTGTGCTTCTTGCGCACGCTACACAAAAGCTCGGAAAGTGCTACGTCATACTATTTATTTTGATTCGTTCGCTCCGTGATTGTTTACTATATGCGCTATAAACCCAAGTAACCGATAAGCACTAAAAAGCGGATTTTTTTCAGCCGGCTAACCACATAGAGAACTACTAATTTACTGCTTTACAGCTTTAAAAACTTCTCAAAAGCGGATGAAATGCCAAATAAGGCGACATAGCTAGCTGAGATAATGTCTGAGCATATAGCTTCAATGTAGTTTCAAAATTTGCCTATATAATGTTTGCCCAAATGTCAAAATTTTTGTAAGCAAGCTCAACATTGCTGTATACCGATTTAAAGCTAACGCAAAATAAAAAAACAAAACAATAAAGTCAGTATCGGTTTCTCTCTTACTGGCACTCGTGATCCGGTCATACTTCTTGCCTGCTTTTTTTCTGAATGTGTTTTTTGTTAGTTGAATGTGAGTCTCGAACCAGTGTCTATGATTCCTGAAATGTTTAACTGGAGCGCGCCTGATCTGGATGATCCACAGAAGATTCAATTCCAAAACCGAAAAACGACGATGACATTCTGCTCATCAAAAATATTTTGGAAAATATCAAGAAGGGATCTGAAGCTCAAAAGAAACCTATCGTGCATTTGCGGCATCCATGAAGGGAATTGAAGTTAACGATACCTATTGATAAAAAATATTTTTTTTATGTTTCTCATGGCTTGAGGTCCGAACGGAATGCCAGCAACAAAGCAGCACTTTGGCGACGTGGCATGGTCGATTTAAATTACTACAAAACTTTCATTCAAATCGATCAAATTTCATTCAAATCGATCAAATATTAATAACGACGAATAAAACCGGTCTTCCAACGTTGCTGCAATGCTGTTTTGTTACTGTCATTCTGTTCGGCCCTTTATACTTTTTACAAATCTAGACAAAATCGTCAAAAGGTCGAAAGTAACATTTGTAAACAATGACTTTAAACGTAAATTTCCTGGAAATGCCAGGTTGCTTACATCTACATCCACTACCAACGGGTAGGTAAAAGCTCTTTGTATCTATTTCTGGTGCTATTTGGTTCGTGGGAGCAAGCAGATCCCAGAAAATTACGCTAAAAGTCATTGTTTACAAATGTTACTTTCGACCTTTTGACTATTTTGTCTAGAAATGCTCTCGCAGGTGAGTCGTAAATTATAGCTCGAATTTTCACACTTAAGTTTACTCCGTTTATATCAATACCATTTTTCAGAATTGGAATAAATTTCAGTGACAAACGGATTTAAGAATTCATCAATCTTTTTTGGTTTGTTACGACCGTAAAACATGCCAGCTATCATTGGTTTGACGTCAAAATGACCGTGGATATTGAACAGTATGGGCCAAACTTGATCTGCTCCATTCCTGAAAACTGGCAATCCGTCGATATTTTCGTTTATACAAACTGTGTACGATTCCGTCAAATTGAAGAAAGTTTGGCGCAGACAAGTTTCTGTAATGATTGAGGAATTAGAAACGTTATTGGAAGTTACGAAACCAGATCCAGAACCGATGTTTACCGATGCCTTGATGCCAGTATTCACCTCCTTCGATGGTGATGACAGTAGCTTTGTTTCTTGGAGTATTAGAAGCTTGAGTGCATTTTGCGATATGTTGAATTCTAGGCTCCAATTTCGCAAAAAAGTACCCAAACTTTGGTCTTCATGTAGTTCGGTTTCGGTATCGGCTTCTATCAAACTACCTTCTTGAGTTACTCCCTGGTAGTCTGCATCCTCTAATTCATAGTCAGATAGCTGTATTCAGGACTGTATTCTTCAAAATCTTCGTTCGGTATATCCATATCAACATTGGAACTAATTTCTTCGGTGTTGAGTGATGTAGGTAGATCCTCCATATACGATGAATGAACTGGTTCTTCCAGCGAATCATTCTGAAGACTCGATGATGCACTTCCGGACACGTTAATATTTAAAGATGTGGTTTCACATGGAGTTTTTAATTTTTTATACTTATTCACTTTACGGCGGTAATTTCCACTTTTCAATATTTTTCTCCACTGCTCGTAATCCATTGCTGTTTACTTTAACATCGAAAATGCCAAGAGCTGTGCTTCCACACTCCCGCTTCACTTTACTCAATTTTTGAGTACAATTGTATGCTATCTCTTTTTCTCTCACGGAAATGTTACTCAATTTTCGTAAAAAGTGGATCTACTCAAAAATTGATCCACTTTTTAACGAGAATTGAGTAGCATTTCCGTGAGAGAAAAAGAGATAGCATACAATTGTACTCAAACATTGAGCAAAGTGAAGCGGGAGTGCAAAGCGAGTAATAAGCATTTAATGAACATGTAATGCCACATAAACGAGCTTGCCAGCCAAAACAATAACAAAGTTTATAGGCACGAAATAGTAGCCCTATATCTACCGTTAAGGCCAGAGAAAGAGTGCTTATATTAATAATGCTTTCATGCATTAGGCTGTCCAATTTATTATTTACAAGCACCGTTAATGCTAATAAATGATTCCTAAGCATGAATAATGTTGAATTAAGGCCATTTTCTGACTTTGCTTTAATGCTTGTGGTTACTTGGGAAACTTAATTTTTCAACCGATTCCAGTCTACCGATGATGGAAAATTGGCTCTATATTGCTACTCGATTGTCAAGTCCCAGCGTTTGAAAGTTTGTGTGGCAAAAATTCAATTACTTCAGTTAAATTCACTATAAATGCCCCATGTTATCGGGAGGAGATGCTTCTGCTCAATAAATGGCATTTGTATCATGATTATTTCCACAATTCAGCATTTATAATAAACGTTTGAACCGATTTTTTGAATCTGAACCTATGCCTGCCAATAGAAAGTTCAATAGTGTTACGTCATCACTCGTCGGCCTAGAAAGTTTACATTATTTTTGCTTCCAATACAAGCAAGCAGTGCGTTGCCCCAGACCTTATATAGACGTCATTGATGTGCTAGTACTGACTGAGCCAATAAAAAACCGTATTTGTTCGGGACCTACTGGTCTTAGAGTTAAGCATATAGTACACTGTTTGTCCAATAGCCAAATATTTGGCATAGGCAGCTAGACAGCTGACAGATATCATAGATGTTTGTCAGATGCCTACACTTTCAAAACTGCCTCTCTTTCATTTGTATTACTGTCTCTTTTTTTCTCACGGAAAAATTACTCAGTTTTCGTAAAAAGTGGAACAACTCATCAATTGAGTTGTTCCACTTTTTACGAGAATTGAGTAACTTTTCCGTGAGAAAAAAAGGGACAGCAATACAAATGAAAGAGAGGCTGCTTTGAGCGTGTATCTGCCTATGACAAATATTTGGCTATTGGACAAACAGTGTACTACAAGCTTTAGTCTGTGGTGATACCAGTAATATGAATAAAAACCCGCATTAATCCACCGATGGTGAGACTGAACCCTTCTTACACTTCACCAGAATAACGAACTAAATGTGGCCTATAATGTAATGGATATATATTTTCATTCGAAATCCCAGGAAGATCCAGGAACATTCGATATGTCATACATTCAGTTTATAAAATTAACTATTTGTCAATCCTGAACGTATTGTTCATCGAAGTGATTAACATATTGCCATTAATAGTCTCTAACAGCCTGTTTATGGGTTTACATTTTGATTCGCAACGACTGACGATCACTAATGTTTTTCTCGTCGTCTCCAACGTAGAGACCTCGGAGAGTTCAAGGCAGTCAAAACCAGTCAAAACAAACCCAAAAAAGGAGAGAGTTCCTCTCCCATGTGCGCATCAGTAAACAGAGTGCACACAATAGATCGCTAAGAATAAACTATACAAGCCACAGTGGTACATGAGCGTCTTTCCATGCGTCAATTTTTGCCTGTTGAAGTGGCGGACTTGTTCCGTCGCTACAACCTACCCCGCAGTGGGATGTTAGGCAAAGATTGACGTCCATGGTTCGAGTACCATTGGATACATGCCCTTTTGCTCAATTTTCAAAAACATCTGTTAATTTTCCTACCTGCCGCACTCTGACGGACCTTTCAACACTTTCTCTTCACATCTTTCATTCTAGCCAAAAACATTGTTGTTCACTCTTGGTGCCTCATGGTGATGAGCGAACATCTCCTTCTACAGCCTGTTTATGTTAGTTATATAAAAGGGGAAATTACATAAATATTAGAAATTTCATATAATCAGTCCATAGAATGAATTATTAGACAATCCTAAGCGTCAATTTTGATTATCGATATGGATTCAAGATGCTTAATAAGTACATGTTCGTTGAAAATAGTAAATGGAGACTTTGTGTAATTTTCGAATATACTCGTTGCAGTTCAAAACCAGGCCACTCGAGCCAATCGATGCTGCTCTAATTCTATACAGTCGCATAGTGTGGCTAGTCCGCTGTATGTGCTATACAACGCAACAGATGCGACACAATAGAATGCAAGCGGCATCGATTGGTGTGATTGGTCTTGTTCGGTTTTGCACTGCAACGAGTATATTGTCATCTCACAATTATGTTTTGGTCATATCTCCATGAAGGATTATCCAATCATAATGAAATTTTGACCAGTTATTTAGAAATTTCATAGCTTTGATTTGGCACCAACAAAACTAAAATCGGTACAC
Source organism: Aedes japonicus (assembly GCA_034211315.2). NCBI lineage: Eukaryota > Metazoa > Arthropoda > Insecta > Diptera > Culicidae > Aedes > Aedes japonicus. Next base: position 70,659 of record JASCZW010001855.1, on the reverse strand, counting down.
AAATAGCTCAGTATGTAATCGGAGACTAAACTGTTTGATTACTATTATAATAGGCCTTCAAGTACTGTTTCGTTCATATCTTCGTAACGAAATGTCCGAATGTAAAAAAAAATCAATAGCGTTCTATGGGAATGTTGTAGCTTCCATTTGCCGTCAACAGAACTGAAATCGGTTCACAGATGGCTGAGAAACCGATGTGACATTATTTGTAACGCACACACACACACATACACACACACATACATACACACAGACATGTGCTCAGTTCGTCGAGCTGAGTCGAATGGTATATGACACACGGCCCTGTGGGCCTCGGATAAAAAGTCGAGTTTTCAAGCGATCTTAATATCCTTCTATTGATGTAAGAAGGGTAAAAAGTAAGGTGATGTGTAAGTGAAGTGAAAGTGATAGTGAAGGTGACAGCTATCTTATGAAATTTTTGCATTTGTCGAGAAAAGCATGCTTCTTTTAACATTTACATTTAAAAAATGGACTCTTTTCGGATGGTGATAAAAAAAAGCTACAACAGATAAATTGCTTTTGATAAATTTTCATGGAAGGTAATTATTTGAGCTTACTTGCAAATCAATTCTACGCCCTTGCGAACGACCTTCCGGCAGTTAACCGGAACATTTGCCATGGCGGACGAAAACATGCGTGTAGGCATGTTTTTTAGCTCTTCCGTCTTTCGTTTTATTTATCAATTCCTCCTCAGTTTTCGCGACAAAATTGTTGGAGTAGATCTTACACTTCAGGTTGGCCCATAAATTCTCGATGGCACGCAGCCGGGGGACGTTGGGCGGGTTCGCCGACTTGGGCACCACATCGATATTCAGCCGCTCCATTTCCTCCAACGATCGCGTCGAGTAGTGGGCCGACGCCAGATCCGGCCAGAACACCGCGTCTTCGCCCTTATGGTATTTCTTAATGAAACGCAACTTCCGGCAGGCATTTCGTACTATAAATTTCCCTGTTCACGGCCAGTCCGGAGCGAAAGAAGAGCGGCTTTGACATCCCCTTCTCGCTGATTGTCAGCCACAGCAGCACCTTCTTGGGGAACTTGGTGTGTGAAATGAACTTCAACTCGGAGCTCACTTCCTTCGTAGGGAAAGTAAAATACGAAAAATACGTCGCGAATCGAGTTGACCATCTTATTCAGCCGCTGCTGCTGCGTCATTACCTGCAGCTCCGAAACCAGTGATGTTCATGTGCGCCACGTACTTTTTCACTGTTTGGTCGATTGAACCGACCTCCAGACCAAGCGACCTTAGGAGTGTCTTGTCGCTCAGGGTCGTCGGCCGTCCGGAACCGGGCTTTCTTTCGATGCTGTCGATTGCTGTCTAATAGTGCCAAGATGTTGTAGATGCCGGAACGGGCGTATCCGACGTCCACAAAGCGCCGATCTTTGAACGCCCACACTTCTGAACGGAGTTGCTTCGCTATTTTTGCCATCACGGTTAGAGTTCGACTGATAGAGCTGTTAAATTTTGTCTGCTGAGTCATGGATTACTATGATTGATGCTGCATGGGTAGTTTCGTCAGTCAGGCAATTTATGTCCATTTGTTTTCAAATGCAAACGTTGTAATCGGTTTGCCAAGTGGACTGGATTATCTTTATCTCGACCCAAAGATTCGAAAAAGTGAATCATGATCATTTTATCGTGTAAAACTTCTACCGAACAGCAACTGCTGTGGAACTCTGTCACAGTGATGGGGCGTGGCAGTACTTTAGAAGCGTCTGGAAACTTGTCACTGTCGCTCCAACTATAACTGAAAACATGTCCGCAGCTAACAATAACAAGGTAAGAATCTACTTGAGCGTGGAGAAAACCTTCTCGTATTTCGCTGACGGGACGAACCTCTTGTTGATTTGGAGAAGCACCGCAGCGTAGGCATTCTGTTGACACGACCGACCAGAACATAGTCGAGATATCCCGAAGAACAGTTGAGATCAGCGAGCATCTTGTTCATGAGCTGCTGAAATCGAATCAGCTAGAATATCGAAGCTCTCCATCATCGATTAGGTTCGATAGATATTAGCTGTATTAAGAGGAGAGATATCGGGAACATGGTCATTCTTGGCGATCAATCACTTACTGTAAAAACCAGCACTGCTCAATTCACTGGTAGAAATGTAGATAAGGATGTTTGTTCAGTCCAGAGAAGTGTTTATAGAAATTTTCTTTACAATAAGCTTACTATAAGTCTTACGTCGCTCAACTGTTTCCGCTCAAGACTCACTGGCTACTAGGCCATTTTGTTTTCAAATCAAACGGTTTAATGTCTTGGAGATTTTGGCAATCAAAACTGGCCATGAACAGGTATTTGCATTTGTTCTAACTGTTAAATATATCAAAAAAATACAGGCTTGCCAGATCTTGGGCGTTCAATAAGAGGAAATTGCGCATTTGAAGAGAGATCAGAATACGTGTTTTTGTAGAAAAGTATATCATCCATATTTAGGTGATCCGAAGACATCTGAAGAGATGAAAAGTTACCTAAGTTGTAAACAAAACAACTTACGGCTGTAGACTGCAACTGCGTAGCTTAAAACAGTTTGGAAACATCGTAATAACCTCTCGTTTTCTATTAACCTGAATTTCCAAGCCCTGGTTGACTAACATTACGCTGTCCTAATATCCGCATTGACCCAAATAACCGCCATACTAAAGAGTTTCTCACCCCGTTAGATCATTCCACCCCCAACACGTCGGAATCGCCGGAGAAGGACCAAACGGCCATCATCCTGAAAATGCGCAAACTGTTCGAAGAGGAAAAATCCAAGAGCGATCAGCTCCGTAAGGAGATTGCCCGCTTCCGCAAGAGTGCCTCCTTCAGCACGGAGGATTCGATTCGTGCCTCGGAATTGGAGGTGGAAATCGAAAAGCTACGGCAGGATTACAACCTGCTGAGGAACAGCATCAAGCGCGGAGTGGAAGATCGCGAACTGGAGGCACAGCACAATGCACTGCAGGAGGAGTTGAAACGGCGCCGCGATGAGTGTATCTCCCTGAAGGCTGTTCTCGCGCAACAGAGTCAGTCGCTAAGAACGCTGGGTCAGTCTCAGTTCAATCCGAACGGCGATGTCAGCAGTATGAGGATTCACGACGAAGGGGAACTGATGGAAGCGTTCCAAGCGCAGAAGTTGGTTAATAGGCAGCTGGAGTCGGAACTGCGCGCGATGATGGATGCCAACAATGAAACCCTCGTCGAAAACAACAAGATCATCGATGCGCTGAAGAAGGAGGTTCAGGAGCTTCACCAGATTCTGCAAGGAAAACTCGAAGGATCCAACGATGACAATATGGAAACGCTAAGGCAGACTGACCTGTACTTGAGGCATGAGTTGAAGAAATCGACGTCGGCTTATGTGGATCTGCAGGAGCAGGTGAACGAGTTACTAGCCAAGATCCAGGAGCTAACGAAGAAGAACAACATCCTTTCGAACCGGTTACGAGACCATGGACTGAACGATTCCATTCTGATGAACGAAGAATTCCAGTCGATGGTGATGGTGAAGAAGAAGGCTCAATCGTATCAGGGTATTCTGAAGTACTGGCACGAAGACGAGAACAAGATCATTCAGCGATTGGTGACGGACTTGAAACCGAGAGTGGCCGTCACGCTGACTACGAGTTTACCAGCTTATGTGGTGTTCATGTGCATCAGATATACCGATTTGGTCAATAATGATCAACACGTGCGCTCGCTATTGACACGGTTTGTGCAGATGATCAAGCGTCTGTACAAACTACCCAACGTAGCCGAAGTTCGAGTCATGTGGCTAGTCAATACCCTTACGTAAGTCAGGCTGGTGGGTTGCAAAAATGTTTCAAATTAATATTTGCTTTCTGTTTTTTTTTTCTATTCCTTCACAGCTTACACAACTTGTTGAAGCAGTTTGGCGGCTATCAGGAGTATATCCAGTACAACACAGACGTGCAGAACAAACAGCAGTTGAAGAACTTTGACCTGTCCGAGTATCGGCAGGTAATCTACGAGATGATCATCCTGATGCATGGAGTTCTGCTGCGGCAGGTGCAGGAATCGATCAAGCAGTTCATCGTCCCTGCCATTCTCGATCATGACGAAACGGCCCGCGGCAAGAGCCGGGGTCGAACGATGTCGCTCGACATGTCCCCTGAGCAGAGTCGGGAGCCGAAATCTCTGGTGCAGCAATTGGATATCTTCTACAAGCATCTGACCAGTTTCGGCATGGAGACCTACTACATCGAGCAGATCTTCAAACAGGTAGGGTGGATGATTTCACTAACATTTAGAATTCTTCGTCAACAAATTGAACGTTCAATTTTACTTATTCTCTGAGCAGCTCATGTACTACATTTGCGCCGTTGCGGTCAACAATCTAATGCTGAGAGGAGACCTGTGCATGTGGAAAACGGGCATGAAGATTCGCTACAACGTGGGCTGTTTGGAGGGTTGGATTCATAATATGGCCATGGGCTCGGATGTGATCAAGCCGTTGGAGCCGCTGATTCAAATTTCTCGCATCCTGCAAGCCCGCAAGACGGAGGAAGATGTCCAAACGTTGCTGGAACTAAGCACCTGTCTAACGACGGCTCAAATTTTGAAGGTACGTTCGCTATGCTATGCTTTTTTCGCATCTTCCCAGCTGACTTTGAAACCTAAATTCCAGATCATTAAATCCTACACTACGGACGATTGCGAGAACGAAATCAAACCGATCTTCATCGAGAAGCTGACGAAGCAGCTGAATGAGCGTTCCAACCAGAGTGAATCCGACACGTACATGATGGATGAAGAGATCGTCAGCCCGCTGGTCGTGGTTTACAAGTACAGCGAGGTCAATCTGGAAGAAATTGATATCCCCGAAGAGCTGAACTTGGGCAGTTTGGTCACGAAGATTTAAACAGATGTGCATTCTTCATATTTTAAATAGGCAAATTGACATATATACCAGATAGTTGCAAAGGCAACACTAGACCAAGAACGTGCAAATCGTTAGAGAAATTATTGTTATTCAAATTCAAAAGAGTTTATCAACTTCCGAAGTATTATCTGAGATAAACATATTTACACGATTGGTTTGTTAAAATGTTGCAGAAATCTATCCTCAGTTACTTTTTTGAAAAGTATAACAATTGGCCTTCTTCATGTTTTTGGCTGAATCGATTCAAAATACATATACAGTCAACGGTTTCTGTCTGTTAAGGATAATGTTGTTCTGAACTGCAAGTGCATTTATATTGACCGGGCTGGTGACCCGGAACTCAACGCATTTCCCAGATGTATTATAGACTTTTGTTCAAGTTTTCCTTCCCACGGCATCGATTGTGCAAGTACCTAAGATATAATATATATATTTGCTATTGTTATTTATTACTGGAATGTAAGTCTGAATAGGGAAGAACAAAACATACTATTGAATACTGACTTCAACGTAAGCATCTAAAATATAGCCACATTTCACACGTAGCAAAGCAAAGTAAAATTAAAAGGAAACAATAATCAATGCAGTTATGAAACGAAAGTACATTAACTTTGTGTTAGACAACCATGTTAAATCGGAATAAGCATTCCCGCTGTTGTAGAGCATTTATCGTGATTGAAGGCTGGCATTTATTCTGTACTTACCAGCTGTGAGTATGTTGAGCGGACTCTAAACTAATAATAAACCTACCAGAAAGTTATTCCTCCGCTTTAGTGCTGCATATGCAGTTTGTGAGAAATGTCCCTTAGCTAGTAACTTAAGGTAGCTAAAGTTCTGTTCAGTTAGAATCCGGAACCACTTATTGTCTTGCAGCGGCACGGAAAGTAACCGCTGTAAGAATTCTCTTACAGCGGTTTGTTAACCTAGGCGCTCAGTTTATGTGGTATAAATTTCAAGGTGTTTCGTGCAGTGAGTCAAAAGTTATTCCAGATGGAAGCCGAGAGGAGAGAAAAAATTCTGCACACCCACGTTGATAATCCAACGTGGTCCGCAATAAAAATCGTTGAAAATCGCCAAAATAACCGTGTATGATATGCTCAAACGTTTCAGGGAGCAAAAGAGCGTGGATCGAGTGCCTCAAGGTAAGCATCGTAGTGGAACATATGACCGCAAGCTGAACCAGAAGGTGTTGAGAACCGTCAGAACAAACCCTGGACTATCAGATAATGGAATCGCACAAAAATACGCTGCTGCTCGCAGTACCGTTTGAAGAATTCGTTTGCGAGCAGGATATCGTTCTTATCGAGCCAGTAAGCAACCAAACAGACCGTTGAAGCAAACTTTCGCCACCAAAACTCGAGCTCGGAAATTGTACCAGCAGATTTTGATGAAGTACCAAGGATGCCTGCTCATCGACGATGAAACCTACGTCAAAATGGATTTCGTACAGCTTCCTGGCCAAAAATTCTGATGGCATGCGTAATCTATGTGTAACATGCAACACAGCGCGTTCACAGTTGCCACTTCACGCTAAGATCACTTTACCCAAATATGCGTGAAGAATACCCGTAGGGAAAAGTGCACATACGTTGCCACTTACCCATATTTGAGCATTTTTTCTAATACAACTTTACCCATAAAAATGAGTATGTGCCTAGGGGGAAGACATCTTTAATTCTAACATTAAATCGTAGTATAATACCACTAATTCAAGATTAAAATATGAATCTTGACAATAATGTGATTTAGAGTAAATTCGTTTTGGAGTGTACATGTTGGTTTGACAGATTGTCCGTATTGGCTCTGGCTTATTGGTGTTCGTGAGATGTGTGGTACATGCGCGATAACTATACACTGTTAATAAAATTATAGCATTGTATTGACAGATTATGATATCATAATACTGTATAATGATATTATAATCGCAGACAGACGTTTATTCTCATATATCCATTTTCATTTTTCTTGTGTAAATTTTCAAATCGAAACACGTTGAATCGCCTTATATACTAGCGCCGCCTAGACAACTTATTGCTAGTTTAAAACTGACAGATTCACTCATTATCTCAATCACCACCCACCGAACCTTAAAACAAAACAATAACAATCGACGTAAATCCGCACAGGAGTTATTGGTTAATTGTTCGGTGTTACTGCTATAATTGTATATCAATTATCATGCTTATCATGAACGTCCAGCTATCTACTTCAAAGAAGCTCTATTGTAAGTATATAATGAAATGAAGCTTGGAATTGTGTGATAATAGTATGAACTCCAAGCTTAAACGAGACAAAAAATTCATATTCAAGCAGCATTTTCTTTCCAGGCTATGATTTGGGCAGACCGCCTCAACATGACCTCAAGATTAGTTGCAAAAGGCAAACGTGTACTTATGTAACAGTACTTTGACTTGCTCCTCAGTTATCGAACCTTAAAACAAAACAATAACAATCGACTTAAATCCGCACAGGAGTTATTGATTAATTGTTGAGTGAAATCATCATCTCCGTCAATGAACTCAATAGTTGTTTCATTTTTCTCTACTTTGTAGTCGGGAGCACCGGGGACATTATCCGAAAGTTCTTTGGAATAGTTTACGAAACCGATTTTTGTGCGTGAAGACGGAATGGCACCAGCTACCAGTCTGTGGATGTAAAAATAAAAACTTCAATAATGTTAATTTTTTTATATATACTTTGCTCAGTCGTGTATCTTACTCTTTATTTTTATTTATCGAATCCCGGAAAGATGTCAATGAGAAATGATCTGAGCAAAGTTTTTTCTTCAAAAAAGCCTTATATCCCTCACTTTTGAAAGCGTCTGTAGCCTTTGGAGAATTCCATGACTCCACCCAAAGTGAGCCTCGTTTTTAGGATAACTGTAAAAGGAACAATTTGCTTGTTTCCATGGACTAACTTGATGATTTCCACAAAAATAGTTTTCGCACTTTCGACCCATTTGCGACAATTTGCAACGCACGAGTTTGTTTCGAAAAGTATACTGAATCAAAACAAAACCAATAACAACATTTTGAACATCTGCTCTATTAGATCAGTGGCGCCATCTGACTGCTAATTGCCACTTGCTAACACAATGTACGCCATGTTTTTTACACATGTTGGCGAGTCGAGCATGAACGTCTGTCTGCGTTATAATTTTATTGTTTTCACTTACACTCATAGTATTGGTATTAAAATTAATGCAAGATTAAGTTGTCTCCCCCCTAGGTATCTGCACTTTTTAACAATTATGGGTTAACTGAGCTTAGCGTGTTGGAAACCTACGAGAGAGAGAAGCCATTATTATTCCACTGAACTAACACTTTGATGTTCCCTCTAATTTACACATCCGTCTGTACACGCTCAAAACACCCTCTCTTTCTTTCATATTACTGTCCCTTTTTTTCACACGGAAAAGTTACTCAATTTTCCTAAAAAGTGGATCCACTTTTTACGAAAATTGAGTAACTTTTCCGTGAGAAAAATAGGGACAGTAATATGAAAGAAAGAGAGGGTGTTTTGAGCGTGTATGAAATAGATTGAATAAAATCATTCGTGTTCAAACTAGCAATGGGCATTTTACACAAAAAAATCGATTCTGCTGAATCGATTCCCAAAATCGAAAAAATCGATTCGAGAACAAATCGATTCGAGGAAAATCGATTTGTGTTATATATAATTACAATTTATAAATTGTCAAAGCAAATTTAAGGTAATTTGTTACATTTCCTGAGAACAAATTCCATTTTTGATCTTTTGTTTTATTGTTCTACAGAAAACATCTTCGTGTGAATAAATTGTCATCAGCGAAACCATAGGGCCTTATCCAGCGAGCGCATAAATGTCAGGCGTGCCATGCACCCAGGTTTTAGCTTATATCTCTTGTAATAACACCGGAACGACAGTGACAGGGAAAAAATACACCGAACGGGCTGGGGCACAACACGAAAACAGCTTAGCAGGTGACACTGCGAGAGGTTTGCTGTGCAAAGCGAAAGAGCGGGAGCGAGGTGAAGAAATGTCCAATTTCAAGGTGTACGTAGTGCTAGGTGAGGGCGATTCTTGATATTGATCAATGTAGGTTAGAATAGGTCTGTCAGCTTGTAATAACATGTTTACATGTTGCAATCACTCATTGAGTAACTGATAACCTATTTCGTGAAAAATTATACTACACTCTAAGATAAGACTACAGCCGGCGTCGGTGGTGCAATGGTAAGCGTGTCTGCTACTTGGCACCCCAGTGGATCTGGGTTCAATTCCAGTAGACGTCGGTGGTTTTTCTAAGGCGAAAAAATCTTGGTCACATCTTCCTTCGGAAGGGAAGTAAAACCGTTGGTCTCGGCTCATAGTCATGAGTCGTTAGGTAGGGTCCAGGTGGTGGAGTCGTCTCCTGGCGTCGCACAGTGGGGCAAGAACCCACTCTCGTTGGCCAAAACCTCTAGCGCTCTGGGTTTGCATTCTAGAGGTTTGATGCCTTCGGAAGAAAGTATTAGGAGTAGTTAAGCTATTCTTTGGCAACATTGATCTTGATCTAGATGATTTAAAACTGATCTAGATCAGTTCTATCTTTAGATAGAAGCATCTTATCAAAAAACTTTCTTCCGCAAAGTTGTTTATTGTAAAATTTTGAGCATATTCTCTGAAGACACCTATACTCTGTATGTAGATGGCGCTGTGATATTTTGTAAAAAACACTCAAAAAATTGATTTTTGATCATTTTTCATTAAAAAATATACTGAGAAAAAACGATACTTCGTCAAATCTATGAAAGTAAATAAATTTGAAGCAAACCGTGAAAAGTTACGCATACTATTCGTTGATTTTATGGTTAATTTCATGGAAAATGTTGATAAAATATGCAATTTTTATTACTTCCTAAATCAGAAAATCGCAAAAAGTCGCAGCTGATTTACCCCCACAAATATTGCTCAACATATGCCGAAATGTATTCTGTATTACATTTCACAGGCAACCACAGGCATTTTGGATAGCATTTTTCGAAAAAGGGGCTACATAAAGTTTTTTTTATTGAAAAAAAAAATTTCAAACGCTCTGGGTGTACCTCGTGGAGGTTTAATGTCCTCAAAAAAGAATCTTGGTTCAACAGAGCTATATTTAATCACCTTTGGTTGTGATTTAGATAAGTTGGAGCTGATCTAGATCAGTTCTACCTTTTGATATAGGCGTCTTACTTTTTGCAAAGAGTTACTCAAAAAATTCAGCAGTTTTACGGTACAAATAAAATACTTTTCAATAGGGTAATGAAGGTATTTTGGACATCAGGGCTGGTAGCGACCAACGATGTTAAAAATAGTTATTTTAGTGACTACGTTGATGAAAAAAGTGACTAAATAGTGACTTCAATTTGTAAAAAAAAGGACCAAAAAGTGACAAAATTTTTCAAAAGCTTACTAAAAGTGAATATGAAAAATGGATTTGAAAGAAATAATTAATTTGTGTTTGGTGGTTCATCAGTATCCTTGATCCGTTGAGCAACCACACTCATGCTGAGTACGAATAGCGAGCTCGTTCTACCTGCTTTGTGCAAAATTCAACGCGTGTCGAAAAATTTGACACAAGATTGTCATGAGTGGTTTTTATTATAGTCACTCAATAGTCTCATATAACTATCAACAAATTTACCCAATGGCTCAGTCAGAACTTTTCGGTGTGATAAAATATTTATATTCAAATCAAATCGTTCGATTGATGCGAAGGATCTCATAAATACTCAATAATCTTAATAATATCCCAAATTGTATCTTCCTCAAAATGGCATGATCGTTTGGCTTCGATAGTTGAATGCACCAGACCATAAATATATAGGGACTATAGTTTTTGTCTATCAATTAAATTGATTTGTTTTAAACATAAACGGAAGATGTACGGAGGTGGGTCCAATTTCCCGCACTTTTGAATCACTTCGTTCGGAGGGTTTCGTAAAACCTACAAAGCTCAAAAACGGTAACAAAATTCTTCGTATAAAAATGCATCTGCTGGCCAAATTTTAGACAATATGACCGCTTAAAACTTCCCATGACGAAGTGATGCTTGGGAGTGCCGAAGTAGCGATCAACCCTACTTTTATCTTGTATTTAACTAATCTTGTTGTAATTGTTGAGCTCACTTGGTTTTAGGATGCCTCAGTGTAGAAATGAATAAAAATTTATCCTAGTAAAAATCAATTTGTACTAAAAAATTTAAAGCATACCATAAGGGCATCTTCAACGGCGGTTCAAATCTTTGTTTGGATTTATTTTTTTAGATCAAACACAAAAACATCGCTGCACCGGTGTTGTAAATTTGGTTTTATACTGAATCTATTTTGCATCATTTTAAAACTGGTATATGTTTTGATCTATTCTTTCCGCAATTTGGAACAAGTTAAATACCGCTTCAAAACACTACACGCTACTTGATAATCCCAATTAATGAGTAAAATTCAGCTTTTACATGATAAAAAATCAAGTTTATAATCAACCGTGTTCTAGAAAATCACCTTTTCGTTTCATTCTTGATTAAGGGATGGTTCTCTAAGTTTTTTACAGCTAGTTCGAAACGAGGAGGCTCCCGGAAGTATGACTAGTGTGGATTTTACGACTAATTTGGTGGCAAATTCCGATTCCGAACAGTATTTCGATTGCTTGGAAGCGAAAAGTAATGAAGTCTTTATAGTGAGCAATCGATTAATTGATGGATTGGTCATAACTAGCACTCGCACATATCTCATACAGATACATTTACAATAACAGAACATTTTAGAAAATCCTGTTTAATAGAAACTTTTGGCAAGTTTACTGGAGATCAGGTTGGCATGCTTATCTTCTGGGGAGAGGATACATTTTACTATAGCAGTTTTCATACGCTTTCTGGTGAAACCCAATGACATCTTGAAAATAGATTCAATTCGTAGTTCACCGAGGGAAAGTTCCAAAACTCTTTATTCCAGGAACCGTTTTTAAATATTATTTTATTAAATTGCATATTCAACAGCTTTTAAACAGTCTCGACAGTTAAATGAATTGGTCAGAACTTATATAAGCTTCTGAAAACTAAATGAACTCTTTGAAAATTATTTTCTATGTTACTATGAACTTTGGCGTATCTATGAAGATTGCGTGGAAATATAATGAACTTGACAGATGTTGATTAAGCTTCTCGGAAGTTGAATGAACTTATTGGAAGTTTGAAGATAATCATGAAATTTTCTCACTCTTTTTTGAGGACAGAAGCGGTGGAACTTCTGAGTAGTCCATTGAATTGCCGAAAAATTCTCAACGTTTCTGGAAACTTGGTTGAACTTCTAAAAAGTTTGCTGATCTTCCATGGAATAGAAACAACTTTCCGGAAATAGCCGCAACTTTGAGAAGATTTAGCTTCCCAGAAGTTATTTGGACTCCCAGTAGGTACATCTTTCATGATAAAAAGTAGAATATCACAAATATATCAATAATTAACGAGAAATTGTAAATAGTCTGGGGAGTTGGTCGATTTGCTAAGCTATAAATAAGTTGGTGGAATTTCTGTAAAATAAATAACATTTCCGAAATTTTATTAAACCTTCAGGCAAACCAAAGAGCAAGTAAAGATTATTAGGTCAAATTAATCCATGGCAACAAGTTTGCGATAAATCTGTGATTTCTGAAAAAAAAGTCTGACCTCTGACGAATAATTGAAACCCAGCTGTTCGCGGGTTTAACGACAAAAAAAAAACACCGGTGCGGGGAACGCGAAGCTGGTCTATTTTAGCTGGTTCTATTCAAGTTTTGCTGATGCAAATCAAGTATAAAGTTGATCCAAAAATAGACCACCGCTGAAGATGCCCTAATGCTACGGCCGCTGCCAGAATCATTTACGTAAAAAAGGGATGCACAAATGCATTGCTAATGGTAGTACTTAAACTGCCATCTATTGTTAAATCGTTAAACTAATAAGTGGTTGGTTCACGAAAATAACATAGAAAATCATTACATTTTACGAAAAATTTACGTGACCGGAAAGGTAAAGACAATATTTTCAGATTTTGAGTTTGAAATTCACTTCTTATTTTGTGCGAAACCACGAGCGAGCGATACGCATCCGAACACTGCTGGAGTACACTTTTTCTGTTGCAAAGCTTTGTAAATGTGTTTGTGAACAAAACGTTGAAACGACGCGGGCTAGCAAAAAATTGAGCTTTGCAGTCGTTCGTGCTGTCTTGTTCTCTCCCACATCTTGAACTGCGTAACTGCGCGCTGTTTACAAGTTTCCCGTCGGGGAGAACAAGACAGCACAAACGTCTGCAAAGTCTAATATTAAAGAAAGCTTTCTCTTTTTTTGCTAGCGCTGCATATTGAGATTAAACTGCTCGAATAATATAATAAACTATATCTTTCATTTTCTACACACTGAAAGTAGAATGATTCATTATCGCCCAATTTTTTCCCAAAAAAAGTTGAAAAAAGTGACTAATTACTAAAAATAGTGACTTTAGTTAAAAGGCCTTAAAAAAAGGGACTTTAAAGTGACCGCCTCGAAAAAAGTGACCAAGTCACTAAAAAGTGACTTGCTACCAGCCCTGGGACATGTATATATTTTGGCAACTTTGCTGCAAAAAACATTCTTAACGTAACCGATGACTAATAATTTCTGTACAGATAGCTAGATCTAGCTTCAATCTAGGTTTGGGTTCAATCTACGACATTGTACGATGCGAATAGAACGTTTTTTAGAGCAAGGTGGCCAAAATATATACATGTCCAAAATACTTCCGGTACCCTATGCATCGAAATATAGTAAAAAGAAACCAGCAGCTGATTTCATTGCTGAAATTTTCAACAGCGCAATGAACAAAGTAGGCGTGCGCGTGTGTGAGGAAGTTCTCCATGAAGCAAGCCATGAAGCGAAATAAACATAATTTTATCGTTAGTAAACAAATATTCAAGTATGTATCGCATCGCACGCTTAAAAATTTTCGAGTTGCTTTACCAGAAGAAAAGTTCTTCTTGGTCTGAACGCTACAATCATGTTTACGACCACATCAAAAAAGTGATTCAAGCAAGTGATAACGATATTCAAATATGGAGTATTGTACGCAAGCAAGGTGCACTTATTCGGAAACGTTGGAATAGCAGTGGTCGGAAGAAAGAGAGATTCCAATCGTTAAATTATCAATGGCTTGCAGAAACGGTCACGTTTGGTACAGCGATTTCGAAAGTTTCAGGTTTGTATTTTTGCCAACATTCTTTCGTCATTTCTTAAATTTGAAACTTATTATGTTTCTAAAGGTAAATCGGGCCGACCTATCGTAAATTATGAGCAAGCAAGCACACGAACGAAACGCAGGAAGGCAAGAGCGTTACGGAAGTCAATTCCTTTGCCAGCTCTTTCTTTGGCAACGGAAATGAGTCTTAGAGCTGAAGGAAGAACGGCAGAAGCTGGATTGATCGAAGAGGCCTTAAACAGTTCGCCAACTCGTGCATCAAAAATTATCAGGACGTTGAAAGAAGCTGAAAAAGCAACAGGTATGTATGATGTTGTTGTATCATTTTAAGGAGGGACTTTAACCCACTGGTCATTCGTCCCTGTATCCAACAGGTATCCATCCGTACACTACAGAAGAAGCTCTAGCTCTTATTTTGGACTTAGGTGTATCAAGGCAAGGGTATCAAATCATGAGAGTTAAAGCTAAAGAGAGAGGGTGTGACTTGTACCCTTCATACAAGAGAATCCAGGAAACGAAACCCCAATGCTATCCAGCGAAAGAGTTTCTTGATATTTCCGAAATCAAAGGAGCAGTTAAGTTACAAGCATTGTTAGATCTGACAGTTAGACGGATTGTAGAAGTTCAAAAAACTGTATTTGATAGCATACCATCCGAAAAACTTTCGAAATGTGTGTTGATTTCAAAGTGGGGGTTCGATGGCAGTGGACGTCAACAATCTTACAAACAGAATCAAAGTGATCAGACGTTCAGTGACAGCAATATTCTCATGACTACACTCGTACCTTTGCAATTAGTAATTGAAAGTGACGGAAGTACCTCTAGAAAGGTTGTACTCTGGCCAAATCCAAGGCCAAGAAGGACATGGCACCACTAACGACGGCAACACAGCCCGTAGATTTTTCAAAAATGCTGCTCAGACAAGTTATATCACAGACATAGATGAGGGTTTGATCGATCGATGCGACACAATTCTCCGGGCAATGTCATGTGGATATTCGGTCAACATTGCAGCATTTCGAAACTTTGCTGAAAATACGGCACGTCTCTATGTCAGTCTCTACAAGTGGTACCCTATGCCAGCTTCAGTGCATAAAATTTTAATGCACGGATCTCAAATAGCATTGCTCCCAATTGGAATGCTAAGTGAGAAAGCACAAGAAGCGCGAAATAAGGATTTTCGCAAATTCCGCGAACGATACAGTCGGAAAACTAGTAGAAGAGATACAATGGAAGACGTTTTCCATAGCATACTTCTCTCATCGGATGCTGTTTTATCCACGATGCGACCCATGCCGTTGAAGAAAGACGGAAGTATCAAACCCGCTGTATTAAATCTTCTCGAAGTGCCATCAGTTCAGTCCGATGATGACGATTAGTATTAATATCTGTATCAGTTTGTTTTTTTTTCTTTCAATGTAAGACAATATATACGATTAACTATGAAGAACACAACATGGGATTTCATTGCACTATTATATTAATCTAAATTACCGAAAACCATTTTTGGAGTGTTTTCCACAAAATGCCATACAGCACTATCTACATAGGTTATGAAGTATGAGTGCCTTCGGAAGATATATAAAAAATGTCTAAAAAACACTTTGCAGAAGAAAGCATATTGCAAAGACGCGTCTATCAAAAGTTAGAATTGATCTAGATCAGTTCCAACTTATCTAGATCACAAACACAGTTGCTTGAATATAGCTCTGTTGAACCAAGATACTTTTTTGAAGACATCAAACCTCCACGAGGCACACGCAGAGCGTTTAAAGTTTTTTTTTCAATAAAAAAAACTGTATATAGCCTTTTTTTTTTTTTTCGAAAAAATGCTATCCAAAATGCCTGTGGTTGCCTGTGAAATGTTATACAGGATAGATTTCCGCATATGTTGAGTAACATTTGTGGGGGTAAATCAGCTGCGACTTTTTGCGATTTTCTGATTTATGAAGTAGTAAAAATTGCATATTTTATCAATATTTTCCATGAAATTAACCATAAAATCAACGAATAGTATGCGTAACTTTTCACGGTTTGTTTCAAATTTATTTATTTTCACAGATTTTATGAAGTATCGTTTTTGCTCAGTATATTTTTTTTTGAAAAATGACCAAAAATGAGTGTTTTTTACAAAATATCATACAGCGCCATCTACATACATTATAGAACATAGGTGTCTTCAGAGAATATGCTCAAAATTTTCCAACAAACAACTTTGCCGAAGAAAGTTTTTTGATAAGATGCTTCTATCTAAAGATAGAACTGATCTAGATCAGTATTAAATCATCTAGATCAAGACCAATGCTGCCAAAGAATAGGTTAACTACTCCTAATACTTTCTAGAATGCAAACCCAGAGCGCTAGAGGTTTTGGCCAACGAGAGTGGGTTCTTGCCCCACTGTGCGTCGGTGATTGACACCATGTGAGGAAATAGGCCGATGGAAAATAAATATAAATAAAAACAAAAAAAAAGATAATATTACCGGAAACAAGGTTTTCATAGACAAGATTTCATTTTACCTATTATTTTAGTAAAGTGGATTTGCAAATTTTATCGTTAGATTTTGCTTAAATTGGGTTTAAAATGCTTTCATTGGGTTGCAAGCACTTTCGGTAAAAACAACCGTAAAAAATAGTAAATTTTAACGTGTTTTCCTGCTTTCCAACAAAACCAAAATTTCGGCAATCCACACACTCAGATTATTTTACAGAAATCTGTAAATTTTTACCGAATTCTCAACAGCTGAACGTTCGGTAATCCGATTTTACAGATATCTGTAAAAAAATTACCGTATTTCGGTAAAATATTACCGAAATCCGTAAAATCCGATTACCGAACGTTCAGCTGTTGAAAATTCGGTAAAATTTTACAGATTTCTGTAAAATAATCTAAGTATGTAGCTTAGTTTGACTGACTGCACGTATCAATGGTTGCTAATCCGTGATTGCTCAGAATCAGTGAAATAGCACAATGAATCAACTGAATGGGGCTGGGAGTAACCGACCATTCTCACTGTACACGTTTTCAGTGACTCAATTTCTTTAATAATCAATAACGGCGCCGGCCACGTCCTTGCAATCAGTTGGGAATAGGGAAGGAAAGTTAGTGTGGCCTTTGCTGATTAGGGACCGTGTTTACCTCTGCATCCCCACAAAGGTCACATGAAGGGGGTTTTTCTATGTTAGTATACTATGGTGTACCATACTATAGTATACCATGGTGTTCGGAGATTTTCCCGAGTCCTGGAGTTGAGTTTGGTAGACAGGTACAAGCCGGTTGACCCAAGAATGGCTACGGTGGCGATACAGTTAAGGGTCAAACATGAATTACTCCGATAATAATTATGTTATAATATCGGAAAACACAACGGAAGAAAATGCACGTTTAACTTGCCACCCTAACCTATTATGGTAATCTGAATAACCGAAAAAGTTCGAATCAAAAGATGTATCGGAGTAAGGTGACATCCAAGCGTATAATTGCTTCATAACTGAAAACAAACAGCCTTCCTCTTTCCATCCACGAAATCGTTAATACACCTCTTGTGATCAAGGTTGTCAATATTTTCAATTGCATTTTTCGACAACTAATTATCGTTCCTCTCAGGAAAAACGGCAAATCAATCAATAAAATGGAAAGCACTCACCCGGATTATCATCAGCAATCAGCAAAAGTGTACCAATCGGTTCGTTTTAGAAATCCATTTACACCGGAATTTAGTTCTATTCAACACACAAATGATGTTTAGGTATGATTCTAGTCATAAACACAGCATCCACTATCACATGCGACGGTTATTATTGAGATTTTAATAAGGATAAATTTCATCACACAAAAAATACTGAAGAAATGGGGACAGCTTACCAAAGGCCAACCGTTCGTGGTCAGAGCTTGCTGCGATCGAACTCCAATGTATGAAAATAAGGAAAGGTGTTGAATTGAAAGTTAATATGGGTGGGTCGAAATGCACTTCTGGTCCACATCACCCCTGGCAACACTGGTTTGCATCTTTCCCGTTTGGGTAAAGATCCAGATAAACCCTGGGATCTGGTAGTTATCAAGCTACCGCAAGGTTTTGCCAATGCCCAGGGAACTAGCCTTAATGTTTAGACTGCACACCTTAGTAAGATTAGATGAAAAAGATTACCAAAAGCTGTGAGTATGTTTTGACTTTTTTTTTCAATCATTTCAAAAATTTATTAGGATGATCGTATCCACGAAAATTTAAATTCCTGCTCCGGTTTCCGAACAAAAAAATACATATTTTTCCAATTCAACATTCGTGTAATTCAATATTCATCCAATTCAATTCACTTTGGAAGTAATTAAAAAATTAAGGAAATTATGAAAATATTAAAAAAACTAAAAAAAAGACCATTTCTTCGTAAAGCCACTTCGCCTTAACCGGTGTAGTAATCACACTCGCACTGTTGGACGTGTTGCGAGATACGTTGCTTATTGGCTGAGTCGACCAGGAAATCCGTTGTCAACCATTGACGATACTTTCTGATGTATCGGTCGAAATCCTGATGCGCATGCAGATGGCCATACTTATTCATGAACGTGTTCATGGCATCCAATTGGCTTCGAATGTCTTCTGCACCGTAAAAATAGCCAAAAGGGACGTCTAGTTTTTGCGGAAAGCTATCCCGACGGGCCTTTTTCTTCGTCTCATCACAAATCATGCAGATGCAACGAAAGTTCTTTTCGGTAGGCAACGTATATCCTATATCTCCTGAGGCATACATTATATCGTACGAGGTCAGAATTTGTTCACCTTTCTTTATGGGGCGAAGCACAACAAACTTCAGTATCCCATCGTGGGAAACAGCATACGTATTCGGTATGCAAGAATGGTTGCAAACCGAGGCGATCGAGTATAGTTGGAAGGTTTCGAAATTCACTTGATAACGAGCCAGGAACATCGACGTCCGCATGAAGTCATAAATGCACTGCAGCATAAAATCCATCTGAGCCTCGTTTTTCAGCAAAGCCCGAACTGGTGGATGGTCGATCACGATTGAATAGTACAAAGCTGCATGAAATCTGATCGTATCATTCTTCAAATCAATTATCGGTACCTTGGTTTGGTGGAACACTTTGAACTCTTCCAGAGAATCGTAGTTGGAATAGTCCAGACTCAATGGATCGGTATCGGTTTTATCATATGCGTTGCAGAATGCCATCATTCTGTCCACATCGTCATCGAACAAGTTCAGCCCGTGGAAAAACATTTTCAGACCGATACGACTAGCACCGTAGGAAATGTGATCCAACTTTTCACAGATTCCGCATTCAAATCGATGGCTGGATTTCAGGTCTGCATTGCGACATTCTGCGCTGCAGTAAATAACGGAAGCACATCCGAGACAAGGTGTCAACAATGCTCTCAGTGAGGACGAGCAATAGTGGCATATTTCATATTTCGTAGTCTTATTAACTGAGCAAGCTAACTGTTTTTCTTCCAATATTACGTCACCGGCTTTGAAATCTCGATCGGCAATCATACTTCTTCCATACTCCGGAAGTGTTGCCATGACGATACCTTTTGCAAGAAATGGAATCTTAGGATTCCTTTCAACGTTGAACATAAATATCGGACTCATTGGCCGGATTCTTGATTGACCACTCGCGATCTTCATTCTACAGGACCTTTCGCGTTGCAAAAGCTCTGCCAGAAGCTGATGTGGATAGTTGTATTTCTTGGCAAGGGCAATACAGACCAATGCAAATTCGTAGTCGCCGATCTCGTAAAACACTGCTGAGCTGAGGAGAAAAGCGGATTGTCACAATTACTCTTAACAAAACAACATAGAGCACTTACCAATTACCGTAACCCATGGCCAGATTTTTAGACCCGTTTGAGGCAAAACAAATACTTTTCTGAAAATGGGTCAGTGCCGATTTTAAATTTCTATGGCTGAACAGTTGACTTCCTGCCAGGCGGGTTTCTATGGCCATTTTGTTATTTTTTTGCGCATCCTGAACATTTACCTTGGGTCCATGCTCAATAATGTAGTCGCGATAGGCCGTAACGTCGGATTTCCGCAGACCAGGTGCTTTGCTGTGGATTTGAGTAAAATACTCTGAAAAGACGCTTCCTTTGAATGAAGCACCGTCCATCACACATACACTTGCACCCATTTCAGCGCCTAAGAAGGTTCAAATTAAAAAATGGTGAAAATTAGCACCGGTGAAGAAAATATATCAGGGAATATTTAAGTACCTATTTTCTAAGAGACCGAATTAACTTCCGGAATAAGTGGACGCTATGAAATCTACACGTGTTGTGTGAACCGGGGATTCGCTGTGATCTGATGATTGGTGGCTGGTGGCTGGCTAGAAATGGGCGATATGGATGCGATGTTAACAGCATCGATATGTTTACCGACACGCTAAGAAATGCCGAAAACCCGAACATCGACGGCGACGACATAGTAAGGAGGGAAGGAAGGAGTGCGCGTCAGGGTGAGCGTGGGCGTGCGATCCGTTGTAGTAGGTGTGAGTAGACCTGTGCGCCGATCGGTTTTGAATCGGCGGCGGCGTGTAAGGTATTTTCAAACAGCGGCGGCGGCGGTGGCGTGGACGGCGTGGGCATAAATTATCCCCTCAAGCTTATTCCGTTTAACTCTTTAGCTTTTTCGTGCACTGTAAATACTATAGGATCACTCCAAGTCTTATATTTTGATAGAAGGCCCGGTTATCCGTTGTGTTATATGACTTAGGTCGATGAATTGACGTGTGTATGTGTGTATCTGTATGTGTGTGTACAAAGATACGAGACTTAACATTATAGAATTTGTTCATAACAAGTCGACGGAGAATTCGGCTTATGTAGTAATAAATCAAAAAATGTTTTTTCATCGTTCAGAGTTCAATTGCCAAGGGCTTCAAATGGTGAGTTGACAACTTCTGAGGAGGGTGCGACCGACCTCTGGTCCTCACAAGTTCCTACCTCACGCCTCCACGAGTCATATGATCAAAAAAGACTGCCAGCTGAAACATGGAGACGCTGGTTGGCGTAGCCTGGGCAATGTTATCAATCCGACAATAGCGAAGTGAGGGGGTGCGTAAATCTTAGCATAATTTTCTATTATCATATCTTTCAGGTCTTGAGGGGGTGCGTAAATCATAGCATAATTTTCTATTATCATATCTTTCAGGTCTTCCAGGTCGTCAGGTATTAAAAAATAATTTAAAATTTAAAATTCTTTTTTTTTTCATGGCGGTCATACATTGCCTAAATTTTCTGATTCATAACGGATGCGCAAGTTTGTCTACAATTGCAACAAAACAGCAGTCAGCACACATGTAATTTTCAGTTCATATTACAATATACCCTCCCTATATATTTTATCTTATAGGACATTGTTTATTCATAGCCATTATCATTCATCTCTATCATCTTTATCATCATTATTATCATTTTTATCATTACTTGTGTTTTCGTGATTTATATTCTAACATAAATATTTGTTTTTTACAATTTCACCTTGAAGGTTATATATACTTTTAATTATTTTGTCCTTTATGTCGAATTATCATTATGATTGAGAAGTATTTAGTACTTTGATTAAAAGAAGCTGCAACGGAATCTATGGTAGGATTTTGTACTTATTACCTAATGTGTTTTTCATTTCCTGTTTGCGAATAGACCTTCTTCCAAATCTGAGCTGGTTTGATTCGTGCAGCGCTGTTTGCCATTCGGCTACACAGCAAAAAAAAAATGTAATATACATCAACGTAATTCATTCTAGCGTATCAAAAATTGATGTAATCAAGGAAATACGACCCACAATAACATCCACTTAGTGGAATATCACATCGGTCTTCAAATTACATCAGAAAAACATTATTAGTTGCATGAATGTAATAATCACATATTAAAAACATAAATATTACACGAAAACAAATGCACATTAAGAACTCCGCAAATAATGTTAAATATTACAC
Organism: Aedes japonicus; assembly: GCA_034211315.2. NCBI lineage: Eukaryota > Metazoa > Arthropoda > Insecta > Diptera > Culicidae > Aedes > Aedes japonicus. The sequence continues at coordinate 48,587 of JASCZW010001855.1, read as the reverse complement.
GATTTTGATGCTATATCGCATTTCGTTTTTATGTAAAATTAAATCTCGCAACACGGCCAAACTTGTTCTTTTTTTTTAGCGAATTCGTTTTGGATTCAGTTCCAATCTGGATCGGGTATCAATATTTAGTCGGCTTTTTGTGTGTTAAACATCAGTGTATACGGTTTTATTTGTAACTCCAATCGGGTTGAGGTTTGCGCTGACAATAAGTTCGGGAATCGCTGGTTGTAACTATAGAAAAATCCCGAAAAATCGAACCGCCAAACATAGCCAATACCAAAGCAGTAACCAGCTGAACAGGCGGAAACTCATTGGAAGAACAGGTGCTAGAAGATCCTATGGACATTGAACAACAAGATGGACAACAAGACCAGAAAACAGTTGAAGACGAAAACTTTTCGTTCGGTAGTGCTTCCCCTCCGTTGGATTCGCGTCAGCCCAAGGATGACGGCGATTTTTTCTTCGATACGGGCAGCATTTCGTCGTTTGATATGGATGATCGTGAAGGTAGCAGCGATCTAGAGTTCGATCTATCTCCCGTCGCACCGAGAGCAAGCAATCTAAGAGATGAGCACGGAGAAGGAAGTGGAAGCGATGGAAATACGTCAGATTTTGACTTTCTTGTTAGTCCACCAAAATCCGCTGCACAGTCTGGATCACAAAGTGGCGGCATGAAAGGTCAGGACTGTTTCGCATTTACAGACGACGATAGCGGAACGGGTTTTGATTTCGTTCAGAATGCTTACTTTACTTGTTATTCTTCATAATGTAAGGTTAGATGCTCGGTAAGGTTATTTTGTTTTGCAACGAGCAAGAAAGAATTTATTCGGTGTTTGTTAATAAGATATCTGTGTTATTTTTAAGAATAAAACCATCCTTGTGTTTTAATTTCCGCTGTAAACCTTTTTTTTATTATTATTTAACAACATCCGAAAATTACATTTACATTTGCGTCGCGACTATATAGTACGTCGCAATGATTCACGTTGTCTCGATGAGTTACGTTGCCTCGTTTACATCAACCAAATTACATCGATAAGAAGTGCATCATTTTATTGTCTACATCGAGACAACCTAACATTACACGACCGATGGAATGACCTATGTGCATCTGATTCTGTGTAATATTCATCAACTTTTTTTGCTGTGTAGTGTCTGATGTTACAGTTCAATTTTTGGCATTACTGTACCATAACTCACAATATCATTATATTTGATGATATTGTTTTATCGATTTTACTTCATAGATGATTTAACCATTGCAATTTCTTGTTGCAGGTATTCAACTAAACAGCTCAAATCCTCTAGGATTCATTTACTACTAGTTGTCAATATAGATTACATCAAAGGCCTGAATGTCGTCCCTAAGAATTATTGTTTGGCAATTTACATATTTTTAGAAATCTATTTACTACTGCATACGGTACAGAGATGACTTCAGCACTGGAGGCTTTATTTTAGGTAGTAATTGGAGCTTCCATCTTACGAATGCATAACAAAACATCATCGCGGGAAAATTGAAACTGAAATTTTGAAAAATACTACGGTCTAATACTAAATACTTCAATTAGTGCTCAAGCGGCCAACATAGGCTATTGCTTCTAAGGTATTGGTCATTGTAGTGGTGACGTTGGGACGGTGTCTAGTCTTGACAACCAAGCTGTCACGCAGCTCCAGCTAGATACGCTCAAAAAAAATACAGTGATGATATTTTTTTTCTTTTTTTTCCATCGGCCTATTTCCTCACGTGGTGACTATCACCGACGCCAAGGAGACGACTCCACCACCTGGACCCTACCTAACGACTCATGATTATGAGCCGGGACCAACGGCTTTACTTCCCTTCCGAAGGAAGACATGACCAAGATTTTTTCGCCTCAGAAAAACCACCGACGTCGACTGGGATTGAACCCAGACCCACTGGGGTGCCAGTAGCAGTCACGCTTACCACTACACCACCGACGCCGGCTACAGTGATGATATGATGAAAATAATACGATGTTGTAATGCTAAATAATATACATATTTAAATAAAATGCAGCTATTTGCCTCTTCTGCTGCGAAGTTAGATGATATAAACTCTGAAATGTCGAAAACTTCTAAAGTTATGTAATGAAAGAAAGTTTATCACCGGGCAGCCTAGCAGAATGGCAAAGAAAATTTAAGCAAACAGTAAGCCGAAATAAATTTCATATTATGATTACTGCCCAAAAAGGGAAACTTAACAAATCCACACAAAAATTATGAGAAAAAAAGGAAAGAAATTTGATTTCTCCGATAACCCTTGAATCTTGAAAATATGAAACTGTGCAAAATATAGTGATAAAATGAGTTTTACAGATTTACCGTGTACAGAACATATGCGAAGAAAAAATCGATTTATCGAGGTAAAAATTCGGATTCTGTAAACATCGCATCCATATCGCCCATTTCTAGCCAGTCACCAGCCACCTTCATCAGATCGAATCGGCTGTTAACACGTGTAGATTTCATAGAGTCCACTTATCCCGGAAGTTAAATCGGTCTCGTTGAAAGTTCGTACCTACACTCCCGCGTCACTTAACTCAATTTTTGAGTACAATTGTATGCTATCTCGTTTTCTCTCACGAAAATGCTACTCAATTTTCGTAAAAAGTGGATCTACTCAAAAATTGAGTTGATCCATTTTTTAACGAAAATTTAGTAACATTACCGTGAGAGAAAAAGAGGTAGCATACAATTGTACTCAAAAATTGAGTAAAGTGACGCGGGAGTGTACATTAATATTCTGTGCTGAATAATTTTCTTCACTGGTGTTAATTTTCACCTCTTTCGAACTTGAGTATTCCTGGTGCAGTTGAAAACCGGAATATAGCAGTCGCGCCAATCGATTTTACTCCAGTTCCATAAGCCAAACAATAGCGCATCTAATGCGCTGTATAGCGCATCAGATGCGCCATACAGCGCACTAGATGCGCCATTGTTTGGACTTATGGAACTGGAGTAAAATCGATTGGCGCGACTGCTATATTCCGGTTTTCAACTGCACCCGGAATATTCCTAGGCGCAGAAATGGATGCAAGTGTAGTATAGACACTCAAGTAATAGACCGGACAACGTGCCGCCATGTTGTATCCAAAACGAACATCTCCCATACGATTTGACAGTTTTTGATACATCCGCATTGTGCCAGAATCACGTTGTCCGGTCTATTACTTGAGTGTCTATAAAGTGTAGGCGCTTTATTCAAAGGAAGCATCTTTTCGGAGTATTTTACTTAAACCCACAGCAAAGCACCTGGCCCATAGACTAACTCTAAGACCAGTAGGTCCCATACAAATACGATTTTTTTCTTGGCTCAGTCAGTACTAGGACATCGGTCCCAAGCTCGGTCCCAAGCTCAATAATGCACCCCCAAGAATGAACTCACATGAACACACTCTCAAATATTCTGTCAAAATAACAGCAAATCAAAACAGAGGCGGAAATATGTATAGGAAGGTGCTGGCTTCAAGGTGTATTTCGGACCAAGGGGTTCTACAACAGTGAACCAATTTCAAATCGCTAGTTGCATATTGATTGTTGCCTGGCCTGCGGAAATCGGACGTAACGACCTATCAACAATCAATATGTAACTAGCGATTTGAAATTGGTTCACTGTTGTAGAACCCCTTGGTCCGAATTACACCTTGAAGCTTAGTTCAAACTTCTATCAAAACATGCTTCTTATCCAAGAAACACACGTTTTGTGTTTATGTAAGCTGTTGTATGGGAGCCCTCCCTTCCAGAGGGGGGTGGTTTCTCAAACCACCATACAATCATTGCCGTCAAAACCCCCCACATTCCAAATTTGGTTCCATTTGCTTGATTAGTTCTCGAACCATCGCACTGGGCTCATCGATTATAATAAAAATTTGAGTTTAATTTGTTTGAAGCCCCCCCCCCCCTTCACAAAGGGTAGGGGTCTTGAACTACCATAGAAACATTCTTGCCTTCAAAACCCCCCACATGTCAAATTATTTGATTCGATTTGCTCGATAGTTCTCGGGTTATGAAGAAATGTGCGTCTCATTTGTATGAGAGCGCCCCTTCCTGAGAAAGTAGGGGTCTCAAACAATCATAAAAACCTTCCCCAGCCCCAAAAACCCCTTCATATAAATTTTCACGTTGGTCGGTTCAGAACTTCTCGAGTCTATAAAGTTCTGACAGACAGATAGACAGACAGAAATTCATTTTTATGTATATAGAAATATAGCCTCCAAAAACCTCCATATGCTAAAAAGGTTTCATTCACTTGATTAGTTCTCGAGATATGCAGAAATTTGCGATTTATTTGTATGGGATTCCCCCCCCCCCCCATTTGAAGTGGGGAGGGGTGGTGAAGTGCCATAGAAACATTTTTTGCCTCCAAAAACCTCAACATGCCAAATTTGGTTTCATTTGCTTGATTAGTTCTCGAGTTATGCACAAATTTGTGTTTCATTAGTATGAGAGCCCCCCTCTTACAGAGGGCGGAGGGGTCTTGAGTTACTTTAGAAACATTTCTTGCCTTCAAAAACCTCTACCTGTCAAATTTGGTTCCATTTACTTGATTAGTTCTAGAGTTATGCAGAAACTTGTGTTTCATTTGTATGGGGCCCCCCTACCCTACCACAGAGGGAGGAGGGGTCTCGAACTACCGTAGAAACATTTATTGCCTTTCAAATCCCCGCAAGCCAAATTTGGTTCCATTTGCTTTATTAGATCTAGAGTTATGAAGAAATTTCAGTTTCTTTTGTATGACAGCACCCTTCTAGGAGAGGGAGGGTCTCAAACTACCATCCAAACATTTTTCGCCACCAGAAAACCCCACATGCCAAATTTGGTTCCATTTGCTTGATTAGTTCATGATATATGCAGAAACTTCTATTTTATTTGTATGGGAGCCTCCCTTTCTAGAGAGGGGAGGGGCTTCAAACTACCATAGAAACATTGTTTGTCTCCAAAAACTTCCGCATGCTAAATTTGGGTTCCTTTACTTGTTCAGTTCTCGAGTTATGCAGAAAAATGTGTTTCATTTGTATGGGAGCCCCCCCTTTCAGAGGAGGGAGGGGTCTCTTACTATCTTACAAACGTTTCCCGGCCTCAAAAACTCCTGCGTACAAATTTTCATGCCAAACGGTTCTTCCGCTCGCGAGTTAAATCGTGACAAAGAAACCCCAACTCATTTTTATTATATAGATATTGGAAAATTAAACCTAATAGAGAAAAGTGAGTTATAAAACCGATTATTCTATTGTATTACTAAACTTAACCTAAAATTGATCCCAAATAGGCTTAACTCAATTCTGGGAGATAGATACACTCTAGCAGCTCGAAGACATACAAGTTGCTAAATGTAAGTCTTCTGCACCTTATTGAACCCATTATTAAAGCCACTGTTATTGTTTACAGACTGAACTACAACCTACAAATTGAAATTATATCCAATCGAAGCCTAATCTTTAAAGCCTACACTAAATTGTAAGTCTATTATATTACTATTAGTTAATATTTGTAAACACTAATCTCAATAAAACTTGTAGCTTGAGCTGATCTGGAAAAGAAAGTTTTCCAACCGCTAACGAACGTGTAGAGCTTTGTTCAACCGAACAACCTCAAGAATTTAAGGCACGATGGCTAACCTCGAAAACACTGCTAAATCCAACAACACAAACACCTGTAGAGAATGTGAACGTCCGGATTGGGTTGACGACATGGTCGAATGTGAAGAGTGCGAAGACTGGTTTCATTTTAGCTGTGTGGGTGTCACAGGATCGGTCGCAAGTCGACACTGGACGTGTAACGATTGTTTACCAATCAGCGTCAACAGCCAGTCCTCCAGAGCGTCGACCCGCAAAACATTAGAGCAGCAGCGACTGCAGGAAGAACAACAGATTCGCCGTAAGCGATTCCTGCAGGAAAAGGCTCTAGAGCAGAAGCGTATCGAACAAGAGCAAAAGCGAATTCTGGATGAAGAGGAGATGGAGAAAACCTTTCTTCAGGAAAAGTTCGATTTGCTGGAGATGCAAGAAGCTGACGAAGATGGTAGTGTTGTGAGTAACAGAGGCCGATGCAGGAACAGCCTCGAGAAAGTCAGCCAATGGATAAAGAGTGACGGAATGAAGGAACCCAAAGCCAGCACACCGAATTATGCGGCAGGAAAGGCACCAAATCCGGAAACCTCTCTCCAAAGCAACGCCTTTCGTCGAGACGGAAATGCGACGCTTCCTCAGCCGATTCCTTCTAGTAACCGTACGCCACATCCATCTCCTGCAACCGCGCTAGCTGATGGTCAACAAGTTGTACCGTATATCCACTCGGAGGTTTTCTCACGGTCCCTCTACCCTGTACCCCATTCTCGTATGCAACCAACTGAGTATGTAACCGCTCCTCCACCACCAAACAGCGTTATTCCAGATGATGCTACCATCGATGTACCACCGTTGCCATTCCAGTATGCACCTTCACAAGGAGAGATTGATCCTCCCCCTCGTCATCCCCGTGCTGGTGCTAGAGTCAGACGAGCGCCTGCCCCAAGACAGCATTCGTTGCCATTCAATGTTGCGGATCAAGGCTCCGTTCCTTCTCCAGTGCGGGAGGTGCGAATACCATACAACATGAGACACGGGGACTCTCAAGTACATTCAGTGCCGGAGCTTGGAAATCATATCACTGGCATTAATTCAGGACCCTCAGCAATGCAAATAGCAGCCCGCCGCGCGATGTCTCGTGATCTCCCAGATTTCGATGGAAACCCAGAGGACTGGCCTATATTCATCAGCCAATATAACATCACAACCGAATGTTGCGGCTTTAGCACCGCCGAGAATCTCGTTAGGCTACAACGGTGCTTGAAAGGCCATGCTCGAGAATCAGTGCGCAGTCGACTCCTGTTGCCTGCATCTGTGCCTCAAGTAATAGAGACACTGCGAATGCTCTATGGACGACCCGGATTGCTGATTGACACTCTGTTGAACAGAGTACGCACTACGCCGGCACCGAAGATGGAGCGTTTGGAAACACTGATCGAATTCGGAATAGAATTACAGGGACTTTGTGACCATTTGCAGGCAGCCGGAGAAATTGCGCATCTCAACAACCCATCGTTACTACAGGAACTTGAGGACAAGTTGCCCTCGCAATTGAAGCTCCAGTGGGCCATGAACAAGCAAACCGTGCCCGATGTGACGTTGCAGACACTTGCCAACTACATGTCACAAATGGTATCTGCGGCGAGCCAAGTGACTAAACTCGTGGGATATTCTAGCGGTCGGCGGATGGGTGACCGGAGGAATAAAGAAAAACAAAAGGAGAAAGCGCAACTGTATACGCACATTTCGAGTCATAGAGACAGTCAAACGAGCATCAACGCGAACCCCGGAGCTACAGTGCGCAATTGTGCAGTCTGCAATAAACCGGAGCATCGAGTAAAGGATTGTAAACAGTTCTTAGACCTGAGCGTGGAAAACCGCTGGCGTAGTGTTCACAACCTGAAACTATGTCGAACTTGCCTCAACCAACATGGGAGAAGTCGATGTCGATTGACAACAAAGTGCGGAATAGATGGATGCGAATACAAACACAGTCCGTTGCTCCATTCTAAAATGGTGAATGCGTCCCAACACGTAACAACAGCTGAAAGCCATTCGCACCGGGAAGAAGAATCCAAAACTCTGTTCCGAGTCATTCCCGTAACACTGCACGGAAGGAATGGGAGCGTGCGTACACATGCTTTCTTAGATGACGGCTCCTCTTTAACATTGGTGGAAAAATCAGTAGCCGAGCAATTAGGAGAGTCTGGACCAGCAGGAGCGTTGTACCTGAACTGGACTAGTAATGTAACGCGCTGTGAAGCAGATTCCCAGGAAATAGCTTTCAAAATCTCGGGAGCAAATGGAGGAAAATCCTTTCGAGTTCAGACAGCTAGAACAGTATCCGAGCTAAAGCTTCCAGTACAGTCACTAAATCTAGAAGAGCTATCCAAACAGCACTCACACTTGAAAGGACTCCCGATTGCCGATTACGAAAACGCTGTGCCACGTGTGCTCATCGGGTTGGACCAACTGAATTTGTCGATGCCGCTGAAATGCAAAGAGGGACGAAAAGGAGAACCAGTAGCAACGAAAACACGCCTCGGATGGTGCATATATGGTGGAGGTAGCTGCGCAAAATCTGCGGGAGTGAGCTGCCATATCATGGAAGTTCATCCCGACAAGCATCTTCACGACATAGTTAAGCATTATTTTGAACAGGAAGATGCCGGAACCAAACCCAAGGTTGAATTATCGTCTGCAGAAGATACGAGGGCGAAAAAGATCCTAGCCGACACGACCGTGCGTCGGGGTGACAGGTTCGAGACTGGCATCCTCTGGAAGTATGATAATTTCGAATTCCCGGAGAGTTATTCACTTGCACTCCGTAGATTGGAGTGTCTTGAACGCAGAATGAGTCGTGATCCCGCTCTGAAAGAGAACATACGCCAGCAAATTCAAGATTACCAGACTAAGGGCTATGCTCATCGCGCTTCGGAAGAAGAACTTTTGGGTGTCGATCCACGAAGAACATGGTACTTGCCACTCGGAGTTGTTACTAATCCCAAGAAGCCTGGTAAGATCAGATTGATCTGGGATGCAGCTGCCAAGGTAGATGGTATTTCTCTCAACACCGCCCTGCTAAAGGGACCCGATATGTTGTCTTCTTTGCCGGGCGTTCTATTTCGATTCCGAGAAAAACCAGTTGCAGTGAGCGGTGACATTCGCGAAATGTTTCACCAGATTCGCATACGACCTGAAGACCGCCAAGCACAGCGCTTCTTGTGGCGGGAAGATCCAAGTCAGATACCGGACATCTTTATCATGGATGTTGCAACGTTCGGCTCCAGTTGCTCGCCATGTAGTGCGCAATTCGTAAAGATCTACATCTTCTTCTACATCAATCCGTTCTATCCAGCTACATATCTTCGTAGACGCGAGTGAAGAAGCTTACAGTGCTGCTGCATACTTTCGTTTTGTCCTTGTAGATGGAAGCGTCATCTGCAACCTAGTCACGGCGAAGACGAAAGTTGCCCCTCTCAAACCACTATCAATACCCCGACTGGAGCTGCAAGCGGCCGTACTCGGAACCAGGCTGGCTGCCTTTGTTACCGAAAACCACACCTTCTGCATTGAGAAAAGATTCTTCTGGTCGGATTCCAGCACGGTCCTCGCTTGGATCCGGTCAGACGCCCGTAAATACCGACAGTACGTCTCTTGTCGCATCGGAGAAATTCTTTCACTAACAGAAACCAGCGAGTGGAGGTGGGTGCCGACCAAATTGAACACTGCTGACGAAGCCACAAAGTGGGGACCCGGTCCGTGCTTATCGCCAGAAGGGAAGTGGTTCCAAGGCCCCGATTTTCTATACAAATCTGAGCTACAATGGCCAATACAGAACTGCCTAAAGAACGCAGTTACGGAGGAAGAACTTCGATCCTGTTTTGTGCACGGAGTCACTGTATACGAACCAACAGTGAAATTTGATAGGTTTTCTCGATGGACGCGGCTTCTGAGAGCAATCGCTTACACACAACGATTTATACGCAACGCTCGTGGAACTAAAATGCAGCGGGATCTGACACCATTGAATTCCGTTGAAATGGGAAACGCGGAAAACATCCTTTGGCGACTTTGTCAGCAAGAATCGTACCCAGACGAAATTTGTCAGCTGAAGGCCGGTAAAACCAAGGTAGATAAATCGTCACCAATCTTCAAGTTGTCACCGTACGTTGACGAAAATGGAGTACTGAGGCAAGACGGACGCATTGGTGCAGCGTCTAACGTAGAATTCAACGTAAAAGTCCCGATAATCCTACCGAAGACGCATCGTATCACAACTCTACTACTAGATCATTACCACAGGAAAAACCACCACGTGAATGCTGAAACCGTTGTAAATGAGGTAAGGCAAAACTTCTATATTCCTCATCTTCGGACAGAAATACGTTAAACGGCACACTTATGTCAATGGTGCAAAATCAATAAGTCACAACCATCTACGCCGAAAATGGCACCGCTGCCTGCTGCCAGATTAGCGTCGTTTGAACGTCCTTTCACATACATCGGAGTTGACTTTTTTGGTCCGGTCTTGGTGAAGATCGGTCGCAGTCAAGCAAAACGCTGGGTGGCCTTGTTCACGTGTCTAACCATTAGAGCAGTGCACCTAGAAGTTGCTCATAGCATGAGCACGGAAAGTTGTATTACGTGCTTTCGCCGTTTTGTAGGGCGTCGAGGAGCGCCTTTGGAAGTTTACACCGACAACGGCACCAACTTTCAAGGCGCCGAAAGAGTGCTCAGACAAATCACTAATCACTTAGCGGAGACATTCACTAACGCCAACACCAGGTGGTTCTTCAACCCTCCCCTAGCACCGCACATGGGTGGATCCTGGGAGAGGCTAGTACGGTCGGTCAAGGTCGCCATCGAAAACATTGATACAGGAAGAAAGTTATCCGATGAAGGATTCCTAACTTTACTAGTTGAAGCCGAGAGTATCGTCAATTCAAGACCATTGACTTACTTACCTTTGGATTCAGAGGAGCAAGAGGCCCTCACGCCGAATCATTTTTTGCTTGGGAGCTCCAGTGGGATCAGGCAACCAGCCGCAAACCCCACGGATCATCGGGAAGCAGTCCTAAGCAGCTGGAATCAAATCCGTCATCAGCTAGATCACTTCTGGCGACGTTGGCTCAGGGAGTATCTGCCGACGATCTGTAGACGGACAAAATGGTTCAGCGATACAAAACAAATCAAAGTAGGAGATCTAGTGCTCATTGCGGATAACTGCAAACGGAGTAGCTGGATACGCGGACGAGTAGCGGAAGTACAACCGGCACCAGACGGCCGAGTGCGACGAGCCACAGTTCAGATGAGCTCGGGATTCATAAGAAGGCCAGTTAGCAAACTGGCCGTGCTAGATGTCGATTATCAAGGTAAAACTGCTCCAGATACGCAGTGTTACGGGGGCCGGAATGTTGCTACGCAGTCTGGCAACGCTGGTCATCTCACCGCCGATGGACATGCGTGAGTTCTCTCACCTCCTACCAGTGTACTTTGACATGAGCGATGTCACTTGAATGTCAGGGAAGAAACGGAAGAAACAGTGAAGGAGGACAGAAAGCGCGTTCCATTTCAGATCGAAAGTCACATTATAGAATGTGTCGTTGTTTGCCTAGTTAGCTAAAATTCATTATAATTTCTTATTTAACTTTGCAAGGAATCCCTTTATATATATATATTGGAAAATTAAACCTAATAGAGAAAAGTGAGTTATAAAACCGATTATTCTATTGTATTACTAAACTTAACCTAAAATTGATCCCAAATAGGCTTAACTCAATTCTGGGAGATAGATACACTCTAGCAGCTCGAAGACATATAAGTTGCTAAATGTAAGTCTTCTGCACCTTATTGAACCCATTATTAAAGCCACTGTTATTGTTTACAGACTGAACTACAACTTACAAATTGAAATTATATCCAATCGAAGCCTAATCTTTAAAGCCTACACTAAATTGTAAGTCTATTATATTACTATTAGTTAATATTTGTAAACACTAATCTCAATAAAACTTGTAGCTTGAGCTGATCTGGAAAAGAAAGTTTTCCAACCGCTAACGAACGTGTAGAGCTTTGTTCAACCGAACAACCTTGTTATACATATTTGCGCCTTTGTTTTGATTTGCTGTGTTATTTTGACAGAGTATTTGAGAGTGTGTTCATGTGAGTTCATAATAAGGGGTGCATTATTGAGCTTGGGACCGAGCTTGGGACGATGTTCTAGTACTGACTGAGCCAAGAAAAAATCGTTTTTGTATGGGACCTACTGGTCTTAGAGTTAGTCTATGGACCTATCGCGACTACATAACTGAGCATGGGCCAAAGGTAAAGGTTCTGGATGCGCCCAAAAATAACAAAATGGCGGCAAAATCCGCCTGGCAGGAAGTGAACTGTTCGGCGATGGAGATTTAAAATCAGCACTGAACCATTTTCAGAAAAGCATTTGTTTTGCCTCAAACGGGTCTAAAAATATGGCCATGGGTTACGGTAATTGGTAAGTGCTCTGTTTTGTTTTGTTGAGAGTAATTGTGACGATCCGCTTTTCTCCCCAGCTCAGTAGTGTATTATGAAATACAAGAATACGAATTTGCTTTGGTGTGTATTGCCCTTGCCAAGAAATACAACTACACAGAAAAAAATCTTGTAGTAAAAACTATCATTTTACCCGACTACGCCTATCTTTAAAACTACCATGAAATTTCAGTCAAATTCACTACGTTTATGGTAAAACCTTCAACGTTTATGGTATATTTGACAGACCTCATATTAATATCAACTGCACCATGGTAGATCTAATACTAGGCATACTAAAATCAAACGCATTTATAGCAACAATCAATATGCAACTAGCGATTTGAAATTGGTTCACTGTTGTAGAACCCCTTGGTCCGAATTACACCTTGAAGCCAGCACCTTGTTATACATATTTGCGCCTTTGTTTTGATTTGCTGTGTTATTTTGACAGAGTATTTGAGAGTGTGTTCATGTGAGTTCATTATAAGGGGTGCATTATTGAGCTTGGGACCGAGCTTGGGACGATGTTCTAGTACTGACTGAGCCAAGAAAAAAATCGTTTTTGTATGGGACCTACTGGTCTTAGAGTAAGTCTATGTTTATAGTCAGCTGAAAATTGTTGGTGTTTGCGCTCAATTTAACCCTCGAAATGGTAGTTTCTACTGCGGTATTTTTTTGTGTGTATCCACATCAGCTTCTGGCCGAGGTTTGGACCCTACGCGAGGTAAAATTTTCTATACACTCATCAAAAAACTCCCAGTGAGTACCTTGTCTTTCATGGTAAAAGTATTTAATAAATGTTTTCATTTGGCATATTTTCCAGACAAATGGAAAAATGCCAAAGTTGTTCCAATTTTAAAGCCCGAAAAATAAGTTTACTTCCTTCAATAAGTAAACTTTTTGAAAAGTTAATTTTGAATAGAATGATGCTTCACATCACTACAAACTCAATTTTTGCATATGAGCAATTTGGATTTCGCCATGGCCATTCAACTACTCATCAGCTCTTAAGAGTTACTAATTTAGTACGTTCAAACAAATCTGAAGGCTGCTCAACTGGAGTTGCTCTTCTAGACATAGAAAAAGCATTCGACAGTGTTTGGCATGAAGGTTTGCCGATGACACAGGCATTTCCGCTAAAGGAAGAAGCCTTCGTGTCATTTGCAGGAGACTGCAGAAAAGTTTATACATTTTCTCTTCTTATTTACAGAAATAGGAGATTTCTTTCAACGCTTCAAAACACAACTTATAATATTCCCACATAAACCTAGAGCTTCTTTTTTGAAACCTAGTAGTAGTCACATAGTTACTATGAACGGTATTCCAATTTCTTGGTCAAGTCAAGTGAAATACCTTGGTCTGGTACTTGATCAAAAAATATATTTCAAAGATCACAATGAGGACATTCAAGCCAAATGTAATAAATATGTAAAATGTTTATACCCTCTTATAAACAGGAAATCAAAACTTTGTCTCAAGAACAAACTACTAATATTTACTTTCACTTTTTTTTATTTAAACACTATTTAAAAAAAAACTTTTTGAAGCGTATTAGTAGAACGATTGTGATTGGGAAACTAGGAGAATTTAAAATTTAACACTTCATTTGATCACTTTAAAAAAAAAATGAAAAAAAAATTAAAAATTAAAAAATTAAACCTTGAAACCTTTCAAGGTTTCAAGGTTTAATTTTTTATTTTTTTAAAAGTGATCAAATGAAGTGTTAAATTTTAAATTCTCCTAGTTTTCCAATTACTAATTTTTAAACAAATTTTTAGACCGGCTTTATGCTGTTCCAATATGGTCTAGTTGTTGTGCTACTAGGAAAAAAACACTTCAAAGGATTCAAATGCCTTCTTGGTACAGTACAAACGAAGTACATAGAATTTCGAATGTTGAGATTTTAGAGCAAATGTCCAAAAAATAATTAATAATTTCAGACAAAAATCGTTGCTATCTTCTTTTGCAATGATTAATTCCCTCTATGATTAATTAACATTAATGTTAGTTTGTTTTTAGTTTTAAGATTATTATTGTTATACTAACACGCAGGCATTAAAACCTGTTTAAAATACTGAACTGCTAAGGCATGAACCATGCAAACAAAATTAGGTATATATTTTAACAATTAAGGTTGATACATAACGGTAGTAGTTGGAGCACCTAGATTAACATGAAATGTAATTATTGATAAATTTGGAACAAATAAAGAGTTAAAAATAAGCAATTTGTTGATCTTCATGAAATTCATTTCGTGCATTGTACAAAAAGGTGTAATGATAGCATTTCACTAGATGACAAATATTAAGAATGTTTCCTACAATTTACGAAACATTTGTTCTATGTACAAAATTCATGTTTACGAAACGAGTGAGAGCTAATTTACGAAAAAAATTTACAGTGTTTATATTGACAAAGCAACACCGCAGAACACCGTTTTTCTCCGTGAGAAACAGAAAAAAATGTTTGAGGTACCTCATCGAATCTTCCGGTTCGCCTCTAAGCATATTACTATAAGGTATTAGGTGAGTCTTCACAGATTGCCTGTCAATATGCAAAATTTGGATGACGTCTGTATTGAGGCTTCTCAAATAATATTAATCCATCCATATATTACAAAACATAGCGATTGATTGAGCGGATTGGAGATAATGATATTTGGGTATAGGACCAAGTCTCCCCGGTTGGTGCTAAATCGATGAGCCTGGACATCAATAGAAGCATAAAGCTTCCGAAATAAAGGCACGAAATGTATCTACGCACTTTTACTTTTACCAAATCCCTCAATCGCAATTTCAAATGGATACGCATAGATTGTTCTTAAGCCAGGCCTAAAATAGGCTTCTACAGGATTGATACAGTTGTGAACATTGAGAGTTTATTTAAAAAAAGTTTGCTTCGAGCATCGGCTGTGAAAGGTTGTGTCGATGCTTAATTACGTACTATTTTGCTATCGGCCATGACGCGTTTCGTATTGTTTCGGTTATCTATAATTCGGCGATGTGAGTGATCGAGTGAGTACAGAAAAATAAACAACAAAAATGCTTCCTAGTGAGATGTGAGGGTTCGCCGGGCTTGTGGTCCGGTGGTGGGGATAACCACTAATTGCGATCCATAATATTGGTTTTCCATGCTCGCCGTACCACCATATCTTGGAGAAAGTAAACCACCATTTTGTGATTTGCTCCAATAGCATTGTTTGTATAAAAAGGTGCAAATAGAAATGGGTATTAATATTTAGAAAAACAGAGGTAGGTTATACCTAGGATATAATCGCAAATTTAACGTAGGATCGCGTTGGTGTATCCCTTTTTATGAAATTTCCTTTTATTATTTGACCTGCATTCGAGCGAGGCAGACGCAGGTTATTGCTTTAGTTTGAGATCACCAGTTTTCTTCACATTGAGGATGTATGCTAGTCCCAAGCATCAGCTGTTGGTTCTCTGTGTGATAAAAGCTGATCTGGCAGCAACGGAGTAGCATCTTCAAGTGGTCAATCATGTTTATTATCTTACTCATGCTCATAGCAACGGATTTAATCTTTAAATAGGATAAAACAACTGCAACTTTTCTCTCTGATTAGCATGCTTCCTTGTCTCTGAAATTCGGATAGGAGTCGTTTCGTCTCGCCCGTAGAATATCAGAGCATTTGCTCCATTAAAATTTGTTGAATACGGGAACAATATTTTTAAATACTGAATTAAACTGTAAGATTTGAATAATATTTATTCTCAATAATACGAAACTACAGTACCGTAAAACGGGAAAACATTGATCAGCCGGGTACCACCCGATACCACCCTCAAAAACAAACTCCGACACACTTCTAACATACTCACCGCCTTCTGAAAGATAAATTCATTTCTGGCACCACTTACAAAAATTTATTGTTTGTTTTCTCACTGTTTTGTTTCCCCCTCGCTTGCTCTGATGTGATTCAGATTCGAAAGCTATAACATTGGTTTAAATATTCAGATTTTTGATGGCCAAGAACTGAAAATTGAATTGAACATAGCTTACAGTGACCCTGGTCAAATAGTTTACATTGCAGGTTAGAGATACTTGCTTGGATAGGTTAGGTTAGGTAGGTTGGGTTCTCGATTGAAAAGAAAAGAGTGTTATAAAATGTTTAATTTTGACTATTTAAAAAAAAAATCATGAATGTCCACTTTTTGCACTATTTTTGCGAGGCAACTTCACGCTTTTTTATTGAGGCAAAGGGGCAATCTATGAAACATTGAAATTCTAAAAATTGATTCAAAAGTTAGGGGCCCCCCCTCGCCCCCCTCTGGCTACGCCTATATCTGTATAAAGACCTTGTGCATTTGGCCAGCCCTACTGTGTGCAATGACGTTTAGGTCTGGGGCAACGCACTGCTTGCCTGTATTGGAAGCAAAACTAATGTAAACATTGCTGAGCCGAAGAGTGATGACGTAACACTATTCATCTTTCTATTTGCGTGCATAGGTTCAGATAAAATATCGGTTCAAACGTTTATTATAAATGCTGAATTGTGAAAATAATCATGATAAAGGGCGATACGGTCAAAATTTGGTCAATATCAACTTGACGTATTTCTTTCAATTTTGCATTTAAAAAACCTGAACACCCCTCATTTTGAAGGTGTGTGTGTGTAGAATGTTGCTCCTATTTTGATTTTGGAATTCACTCTTCAGTTGTCAAAATGCCGTCCAAGCAAGAAGAGCAGCGTATCAAAATTTTGCTCGTGCATCGCGAAAATCCGAGCTACTCGCACGCAAAGTTGGCAAAATCGCTAAAAGTTGCCAAATCAACCGTTACAAATGTAATTAAAGTGTTTGGGGAACGTTTGTCGACAGCCAGGAAGTCTGGATCGGGGGGAAATCGAAAACCGGAAGCCGCTGAGACGACAAAGAGAGTTGCCGGTAGTTTCAAGCGAAACCCTAACCTATCTCTCCGAGATGCCGCAAATAAGCTGGGTGTATCGTCTACAACCGTGCATTGAGCCAAAAAACGAGCCGGACTATCGACTTACAAGAAGGTAGTGACTCCAAATCGCGATGATAAACAAAATACGACGGCCAAAGCGCGATCCCGGAGGCTGTACACGACGATGCTGACGAAGTTTGACTGCGCGGTAATGGACGACGAAACCTACGTCAAAGCCGACTACAAGCAGCTTCCGGGACAGGAGTTTTATACGGCAAAAGGAAGGGGAAAGGTAGCAGATATTTTCAAGCACACGAAACTGTCAAAGTTCGCAAAGAAATATCTGGTTTGGCAAGCCATCTGTACCTGTGGCTTGAAAAGCAGCATTTTCATAGCTTCCGGGACTGTCAACCAAGAAATTTACGTGAAAGAGTGTTTGAATAAACGTCTGCTGCCTTTCCTGAAGAAACACGGTTGTTCCGTACTGTTTTGGCCGGATTTGGCATCTTGCCATTACGGTAAAAAGGCCATGGAGTGGTACGCCGCCAACAACGTGCAGGTGGTTCCGAAGGACAAGAACCCTCCCAACACGCCAGAGCTCCGCCCAATTGAGAAATACTGGGCTATTGTCAGGCGGAACCTAAAGAAGACCAAAAAAACTGCTAAGGACGAGCAGCAGTTCAAGGCAAACTGGCTTTCTGCGGCGAAGAAGGTGGACAAGGTGGCTGTACAAAATCTGATGGCAGGGGTCAAGCGTAAGGCCCGGCAATTCGGATTTGGAAAACCGGAAGCTTAACTGAATATTTTTCCTGAATTTTATACTAATTGAACTTGAAAAAGAAATTTAATTTGATTTTTTAAATAAACGATTTCACCGATTTACACGCGTTTTCCCTTGACCAAATTTTGACCGTATCACCCTTTAGTAATGCCATTTATTGAGCAGAAGCATGGCCGCCCAATAACATGGGTCATTCATAGTGAATTAACTGAGGTAATTGAATTTTTGACAAATTAACTTTCAAACTTTGAGACTTGAAAATCGAGTAGCGATATAGAGCCAATTTTCCATCATCTATAGACTGGAATCGGTTGAAAAATTAAGTTTTACACCGCACACAATAAACAATCACGGAGCGTACGAATAAAAAAAAATAGTATGACCTAGCACTTTCCGAGCTCTTGGGTACCGTGCGCAAGGAGTGCGGTGGTATTAGCAACAATCAATATGTAACTAGCGATTTGAAATTGGTTCACTGTTGTAGAACCCCTTGGTCCGAATTACACCTTGAAGCCAGCACCTTATTATACATATTTGCGCCTTTGTTTTGATTTGCTGTGTTATTTTGACAGAGTATTTGAGAGTGTGTTCATGTGAGTTCATTATAAGGGGTGCATTATTGAGCTTGGGACCGAGCTTGGGACGATGTTCTAGTACTGACTGAGCCAAGAAAAAAATCGTTTTTGTATGGGACCTACTGGTCTTAGAGTTAGTCTATGGTATTAGTGGCATTAGCGAATTTTGCTCGTTTCACTAATATTGTTCTGGCTGCTGGGCCAGACCTTATATAGACGTCATTGTACTGTGTGTACCTTCTGTGCGGATGCTCCTTGTTTTGTGAGTGCGCGCCATTCGATAGAAAGCTCACTACCAATAGAGTCCCTATAAATCAGGGATGCCAGATATATTTTTCAAATGTATGTGATAAAATTCGAATTGTCTGGGAATGTCTACAAATATCTGTAATTTTTTTTTAGAAAATTAGACTTTTTTCAACGAAAAGACTTTTTTTTCTATTTAACAATAACCATTGAAATACAATGAAAAACTGAGTCAATTTTCTGTTACATAAATTATAAAGTTGAATTCATTTTTTTTTTGTTATTTCATTAGTAAAAACAACACTACATGTCGAGGGGCTGTCATCTTCGATTCATACATATGTATTTCATTTGTATGGGAGCTTGCGCTTTTAGCGAAGTCTCTTACTACCATTAAAACCTTTGTTGGCCCCAATAAGCCCTCCATATAAAATTTAACGCTGATCCGTTCAGTAGGTTTCGAGCCTATAAGTTTCAGACAGACAGAAATTTATTTTCATATACATAGATTCTTTGAACTTTGGAAGCATTCTTGAAACTTTTTTTTTATACTTCTCAGCTAAACTTCAGGAAAATTTTCTTACTGATCAAATCTTCCAAACGAGGTGAGATGAAAAGTAAGGAATTGTAATTCCTGCATGACTGTGTTTCATCATAGTATGATGCGAACGGTTGGGCAGATGGTGTGTACAATATTTTAATATGGTGCCATGAGTGATCAATATCGTTATGGTCATATGAATGATTTTTGTATAGACTGCTTCCTCGGTTAGCCAGGGAAGCTCTCTCCTGATCTTTTCAAAAAGGCTCTTTGTTAAATATTTGGAAAGTTTTCTCCTGAATTTCAGACAAAATTTCTCAT
The DNA here is from genome assembly GCA_034211315.2 of Aedes japonicus. Classification (NCBI taxonomy): domain Eukaryota; kingdom Metazoa; phylum Arthropoda; class Insecta; order Diptera; family Culicidae; genus Aedes; species Aedes japonicus. The sequence continues at coordinate 29,108 of JASCZW010001855.1, read as the reverse complement.
GTACTTCTTGACAGTCACGTCTTATTTTCTTCGAAATTCACATTTAAGAACCCAACCTTACCTTCCAGAAACATTTGCTAAGATTTCTCCTGACTATGTTCAGGTATGCGTATGTACTTTCTAAACTTCTGATAAGTCACATCCAATTTCTGCAAAACTTTGGGAGAGCACTCTCCAGAATTTCTTGGTAAATCTTCTTAAAGTTGCTAGAAGTTTCTTCCTGAACTTCTGAAAAGTTCCTTTCTGAACTTCCAAGATGTTTTCTTATGAACTTCAGGGGAATATTCTCCTGAACTTCGGGGAAGTTTTTTCCTGAATTTTTGAGAAATTCCTGCTTGAACTACTTAAGTTCCCCCTATACTTCTGGAGAGTTACTTCCTGATTTTATCCATAGTATCTACCTGAACATCTAGGATTTCCTATACTTCGAGAAGTTCTCATTCTGAAATACTGGAATGTTCGATTCGGAATTTTAGGGAAGCTCTGTAGCACTTCTGGGTAGTTTCAACCTAACTTTGGAAAGTCTCTTCTGAACTTCTGAGAAGTCCTCTCGCGAATTTCTGAGAAGTCCTCTCGCGAACTTCTGAGAAGTCCTCTCGTGAACTTCTGCGGAGTTCTTTCCTGAATTTTTTTGTAAAATTCCTTCTTGATCCTACAGGTAGTGCCTTCTATGGTAAGTTTTTGCCTGAAATTCGGAGAAAGTTGTTCCTGAGCTTATCCTTTTCTACGAAAGTTCCCTTAAATTTGTTCTAGGGCAGTTTTCTTCCGAACTTTGAGAAGTTTGTTGAAGAATTATTGGGAAATGTTTGCTCAAATTAGAAGGAAATACAACAAATACTCCTGGAAGGTTTCATTTTGTTCTTTAGAAAGGTTTCTTCATGAATTTTGAGAAATCATTATTCTGAAATTCTGAAATGTTCTCATCTGAGCTTTGCTGAATAGCACTTCTGGGATGTTCCAACTAACATTTTGAGAAGTTTCTTCCGGAACTTCTGGGAAGTTATTTCCTGAACTTCAGAGAACTTTTCTCCTCAACTTCTATGACGTATCGTCCTGAGGATTATATTTTGTCTTATTTTTTGAGACATTATAGGTAGTGCCCTTCCTGGTTAGTTCCCGTCTGAAATTCGGAGAAGTTTTTTCCTGAACTTCTGGAAAGTTCAATCTTGAATTTCTGGGAAGAACTCCAAAATCTCTGAAAAGTTCCAAACTTCAAAGAAGTCCTCTTCCCTAAACTTCTTCTTGAAGCTCTGATAAGTATTTTCCTGAATTTTGGGGAAGTTTTGTCCTGAAATTTTGGTAAGTATGATCTTGAACTTCGGTAATGTTAGGTCCTGAATTTTTGAAGGTTCTTCTTACTTGAACTGTTTGCCCGCAATACCTTTGAGAAGTTTCTGCCTGACCATTGGAGAAGTTTTTCTACTTGAGTAAGTCTGTTCCTGAACTTCTAGAAATTATCTTCCCGAAGCTCTGGGAAGTCTACTTCGGAACATTCTAGGATGTGCCCTATATTCTGGTTCCTTTCTTTCTTTAATTTTATAAATCTAGGACTAATTTCATAAACCACTTGATTCGAGGGTATATTTCTTAATCCCTAGTGCAAATGAAATGAAATGATGCGTTTAAATCAGAGTTTTAAGATTTATTTCAATAGCTCATAACTTTTACTGTTGTTCTGTCCCCGACTGTGCTTTAGAGCAAATGTTAGGATCACAAGAGTAATAGTATTCAAACGATAAAATAAAATTTACTTCTTGTTATTCCGACCCAAGGCGTATTGGTGGTCCAAATATCCTACCACGTTTGCTAAGCATTAGTTTGCTGGCTTCACGCCACAAAAGCTTTGGCGATGCCCATATTAATTTCATTCGGTTCGTTTTGTTTTGAATAGGATTAGACGTGTTTGAAAATTGGAAATATCCTTCTAGGAGTGGAGAGCAAATTCAGCTGGAACCAAATATGTGAAGAGAAAGTTTTGATAGGTCCGTAAGAGCACGGCAGGTTGTGAAATTGAATAGAAGTAGTTGAAATTGAGCGTAGAGCATGTTTGAAAGGTGGCATCGGATCAAGCAGACAATCTCTTGCCTAACTACCACAGTGCGTGGTAGGCAAGGGGGAAGGGAGCCCATGACAACTATAAACTAACAATCTCCTATATAGTTTAAACAATATGTCAGATGGTAAAAGGCCAAATAACAATATGTTGAATAGACGGTTAAGTTCAGTTACCATAAAAAAATGGCAATTTTCACGAACATTATTTTTGCTGTACTCTATCCCAAAAAGTTGGTATGTAATCCAGACCGAGTGCAGAGGTAGAGGTTATATGCTGAAAGCGAGATCAAACTATTTGAAAACAATAACATATAATGTGGTAATATACCTTACATTCGAAATATAGTTTTGACTATACAGCAAATTGTTTATCTTTTTGCGGGTTGTATTTATGGTTTAGCGGATAGATAGAGTTGGTTGCTTCTTGGTTAAAATACTCAGCAACCGGTAAATTTCTCAAATATCATTTGTGTTGTTGTGAACCTTGATTTTCGTTGTGACTTAATGGCGAAAGACCAATATTACCAACGCTTTGACAGTAATTTTTTCGTGTTACCCTCGGAAAAGCCCTATACGAAACTCATTTCCGGGCCTTTGTCTCCAAGTGGCCCCCGTTTTCGTTGCTTCAACGATTAATACTTTAAATGATACCTACGATATTTTAAACTATTTCAATTAAGCTTCTTATCGTATCTACTATGCTGTTAAGATCAGAGATCGAAATTCTCACTCAGCTGGGTGTAAACCATGCTCTCTCTCTCAAGCAGGTTGTCGATGAATAGCGAGCCGTTCACATTTTCATCTGTCCATTTTCGCCGATAATTCATTATCCTATCACACAAAATTTCCAAAATTATGTTCGGTACTTTTTTTGCTGAAATCGGTCTGTAAAACAGTAATTTCACCGAAAGTTTTGTAAAATATGACATTTTACAAAATTCCAGCAATAAAAAAAAACAGATTTTCTGTAATTTATAGAAAACTACCGAAAATTGTAAAAATAAATACCGATCATAACTGTAAATCATTGCAGTTTCTCAACACTGTAAAAAAAATTACAAATGTACTGTAAATTTATTCTTTTGCAAAATAAACTGTAAAACAAGTACCGAATAAATTGTAAATTTATTCCATGCTGTCAAACTCGACTTTTGCCACCATTTTAAAGGTCAAATGTTCGCCAGTTTTATTGTTTTACGGTGCAGCCAAGAGTAAGTGCCATAAATGGAACAAATATTGGACAAAATTAGAGTCCTTGATGAAAAAGCAAAAAATCTATTCCGTAAGTAAAATTAAAACGTATTTTATATTTCATTGAATATAGATGGAGCCAGAAGAACCCATCGTATGTTTTTTTCTGAGGTCAGCAGATCCCGGGATATGTGGAGGGGCTCGGGCGCTATGTTAATTGCATTTGGAAAAGCATCCTTTAAAATCAGAGCCTGAACTGACATGGACTGTGGGTGCACCTACGTATTTCGCCTCAGAAATTAGTGGGCAGTTCCCGGACACAAACCAGTTTTTCTCAATTATTTCCGCGATTAATCGAGTTGTGGGAAACCTTACAACTACGGGGGATTTTTTTGGACAAGTCTTAATTGACCAACAATCATTGAATGAAGTGTACGTTTTCAAAGAATAATCTTAATAATGACCAATGATTCGCAAATAAATGCCAAAAAATATATTAATTTATCTTAATTATCTTAAATGGTGAAAGCAAGAAAGAAAATCAACAAAAAAAACTTTTACCAACAAATCTGTAAATTTTGTGAGCAACTGTAAATTTTTTACGTTATTTTCGGTAAAAATGTGACAGCGCGCGTTACCAATCGTTCGTTAATATTTACAGAGCGTTTCGGTAAATTTTGACAGCTCAGTAGTGAAGTTAAATTTACTGAACGTACTGTAAAACTTGAAAACTACCGAATCGACTACCGAATGTTCAGCTGTTTAATATTCGGTAAAAAATTACAGTATACTGTAAAAAAATCTAAGTGTGTACCTCTTGCCTATGCGAAAATATATCTCTCATTTTTTTTTCATTTTCTCATAATTTTTCATTTGCTTTTTCCGGATTCTTTACGATTAGTTTCAGGAAATGATGTAAAAATAAGCACTGGTGTCTGTTTTTCGGCAAGTTTACTTCAATCGCAACAAATTCTGAGCACAAAATCTCAAACCCATCTTACCGAAAATATTCTAAGTCCACGTAAACAAGCTCCCTGAACTGTCAGAACTGCATTGATGACGCCTTCTTGCAATGATCTATAGACCTGTACTCCGCCGGCAGTTATTACAGTTACATTGAAGAAAAACTTCGTCTTATTATCACTGACCACATTCAAAACTGTTAAAATAAACGATAAATGCACAGGGTACAGCGACGGGTTGCCTAATTAAAAGTGACGAGCCGAGTGTTCAACAACGCTTTTTCAGCAGAGGAAGATGATCTGCTACCGAGATTTAATAATGTGGCGAGAATTGAATTTCAATTGGAAGTGAAATGTGCATTATTTTAAACATTTCCAACTAGTGAAACCGGAGATGGTCATTAGCGCTTAATTAGCTGGGAACCAATGGGAACTGTCATGTGCGATAGAAATAAATGCATCGGAGATTCGTATCATCGTTTCGAGTGAAACGATTCAGTCTTATGAACCGCTACAACTGTGGGGTGGGGTTGATAATTTGAAAATTGATAGAGATACTCACGCAGTCACGCATCCCGTTTGTTTCTGCAACATTGTTTGAAGTTTCTTTCAAAGAATACCGAAGGCCATGTCAACTTATTTTAACGTTCTTTTCTTTTTATTAGAAAACGTAGAAGATATATACAAAAGTTTTTTTTTGTCATTTTCTCATAAATTTGGCAGCATTTGAATACATAAAAAACATATCGGTACAACAAACGTAAAACGGTTATACTTTGTGTGGAGTGGACCAGGCCGAATGGCTTCCGGTTCTACTCGCTTGGAACGCTGAGTTGAAGAGAAACTCCATTCGGCCATCCGTAAAACGCAAAGAATATGGGAGGTATTATCGAACAAGAATTCATGCCCAGTGCAGATCCTTTGGATTGTTAGCCGCTTGCAATGGTCGCGGTCATGCATGTGATATGGGTCAAGTATGTGATAGAAGAAATGGAAGAATGAACCGGAAACGGATAGCACAGGTCACATAGGAAACAGGGGGGAAACCGGATGAATAAAGACAGACTCGTTTAGTACCAGTATCCTCCGTACAGTCCTCCGTAGCGGTAGTATGGGTAGCCACCTGTTGGGTAGAGAAGAGAACATGTTTTACAGCCAACTACTCTGTGGCCATCGGTAGAATTAACTCACGACCATATCCGTATCCGTATCCGGGGTAGCCATAGTATCCACCGTAGTAGCTGGGATAGCCGTAGTAGCCGTAGCCGAACGAGGAAGCTCCCTTCAGGTCCTTGTCCTCGGATTCCGCTTCCAGATCATCGGCAGGGGCAGGTCCAGCAGCGGGTGCGATCGGCTGCCGCGCCGCTGGCTGCTGAGGTGCTGGGATGGCGGACACGATGGCGAACAGGGCAACGACGGCGAAGAGGATGGTCTGTTGGAAGGATGCGATTGTTATTAATAAGAACATATTTGGCGGGAATGGCAACTTTGATATGTAGCTGGCTAGCTTTAGGGTCATGAGATGATCAGTAAGCCTCACTCTTGAACATCGATTTCACAGATTTTTGATGGATTGAAAACTGCGTGTGAAATGAATTTGACTTATCGTTATTTGTGAGGGAGATGTACCTCGTTCCAGAAGCTGATTTTAAAAATATTACTTATGATGAAATTGTTGTGCTTGATTGTTTTCATAAATTTGTCTCAAAATGTATTGCTCAAACTTTAAAACCTTGGACGTGAGCGTGCAATAGCGGAATATTCAAGTGATATTCATCAACACGTGAACACAAGAAACGCACTTAATTTTCATCCACTGCCAAAACCAGTAATAAACACGTGGAATTCACGTGAGGGCTACGTGACTTCCACGTTAATCTATATTCTACGTGAAAATCAAATAAATGTTACGTGATTTTTTACGTACAATTCACTGGCACGTAATGTCCATCTGATTTTACTGAAGAATATTTGGTTACGTGTTCAGGTGAAAGTAACGTGACGATTTTTTTAAGTGTCTAGAATATACACAGTATGCGTCAGAAAATGTTTAGACGCTCACTAGTACCAACAATCAATATGCAACTAGCGATTTGAAATTGGTTCACTGTTGTAGAACCCCTTGGTCCGAAGTGTAAGTGTGTTATTTTGACAGAATATTTGAGAGTGTGTTCGTGTGAGTTCATTATTAGGGGCGCATTATTAAGCTTGGGACCGAGCTTGGGACCGATGCGCTAGTACTGACTGAGCCAAGAAAAAAATCGTATTTGTTCGGGACCTAGTGGTCTTAGAGTTAGTCTATGCTAGTACTATCATACCAATCAAGCCTAGTTTAGCAACATTTTGCTACAGGCAAGCATGGGAAAATTTATTCACTCGCATGAGGACCTCCGATATAAAATAGCAATCCTCGGCTGCTAATAGAATAGTGAACGTGTGTGATGTTTCCTATCAAATCAAACGAAACCGGTAGAAAGAATAAACGAGAAAAACAGAATCATATGAAACAAAGTTTCATCTAGACGTTATTCTGTGATTTGAATACACCAAACGAGATTAATTTGGCTCAGTGAATGCAATCAGCTGAAGCTGAAAGTTCGGTAACCCGATTCAACAGACTTCGGTTAAATTTTACAAATTCCGGTAAACATTTTTATAGTCGCCGAAATCCGTTGAATTCGGTAAAAAAAAATTAAGTGTGTTGTGCAGTCCGATACATTCAGTATACGATCAGCTGCCAGTTTTGCTCAGTTATGTTGTCTACGAATTGAATGAAAGCAGAATGGTTATGAACAGAATCGGAATAACTCACACGTGGTAACGCTCACTTCTGAAGGTGTATGCGTATGAGTGAGAAATAAGTGCAGATTGAACTGATTTTTCTCATGCTTGCTTCCAGCTGTCAGTTATGTTTACAAACAGATTGAAGTATTTGAATTTGTTGCGACTATGGGAGATTTTGTGAAAAATGTACGACAAGAATGGACCCCGTTTATATTCATACTATTAAACAAAAATGAATCTTACGTACATGTGATGTAAACCTTGTTGTCCATAAATATTTTAAGACGTAAAAACACATATGGTTCAATTTAATCTAGGCCAAGTTTTGCAACTTGTGAGATGAAATAACAATCTTCCAATCTTTATAAACATAACATCTTTCGCATAAAAAATCAGGCTACAATCATTAGTATGTTAACGTCTCGGCATATTTACGAGCACAAGGTTTACATCACATGTAAGATTCATTTTTTTTTTCAGATGTATTTACAGTAGTATATCACACACAATACCAAAAACTCATGCAAATTTCGATGCCCTGAGACCTTGCCTGAGACCGACACAGGTCATAAGAATCAGTCACAAGAGACGAGAAAATCAATTCAATTAAACACACTTTTTGTCGAGTTGCGGCGTCTGTTTCTGTTTCCGGGCACTTAATTTTACATGAAATTTTTGCTTACGTTCCTTAAAGTAAATCACTTTTGAATCACGTCTCGTGTAAAATCAATAATTTCTAATGCCTGGGACAGACATACAACGTACAACGTTGTACGAACTGTCAAATACTTTAATCCAGTACTTAAAAACAGGTATTAGACTAAATGAGTAAAACGCTGGACGTTGTATGTCTGTTCCAGGCATGAGAGTGATATACATGCATGATTGTTGACTTTGGTGCTACAGAGTTAGGCAAACCATAAGGTTAAACTTTGGAAGCAGTCCAGTCAACATGTTGTAACTCGTTCGTCCAAGCATGTACTAACGTTTGCATTAAAAAAGCGACTTTTTTTCGGATGGTGATAAAAAAAGGCTAAGACAGATAATTGATTTTGATGAATTTCCCATGGGCGGTAATTATTTAAGCTTACTTGCAAAAAAATTCTACGCACATGCGAGTGGCCTTCCGGCAGTTAACAAGAACATTCGCCATGGCGGACGAAAACATGCGTGTAGGCGTGTTTTTGAGTTCTGTCTTCGTTTTATCTATCAATTCCTCCTCAGTGTTTGCGACAAAATTGTCGGAGTAGATCTTACGCTTCAGGTAGGCCCAGAAATTCTCGATGGGAAGTAGCTGGGGGACGTTGGGCGGGTTCGCCGACTTGGGTACCACATCGATATTCAGCCGATCCATCTCCTCCAACGATCGCTTCGAGTAGTTGGCCGACGCCAGATCCGGCCAGTACACCGCGTCTTCTCCCTTATGGTATTTCATGATGAACGACGCAACTTCTGGCATGCGTTTCGTACTATAAATTTTTCCGTTCACGGCCAGTCCGGAGCGGAAGAAGAGAGGCTTCCCCTTCTCGCTGATTGTCAGCCACAGCAGCACCTTCTTGGGGAACTTCATTTGCTGTCGTTTGCTGATGACATGAAAATCTTTATGCGAATCTGTTCAACCGCCAATTGCCATTTCCTCTAAGCGCAGGTTGATGCCTTTGCTGATTGGTGTACTCTAAATCGGTTGGTGGTCAACCCGGACAAGTGCTCAGTGATAACCTTCGCACGTCAGAAACAACCAATTCTGTTCAACTACCATCTTCTCGGTACGACCATCGAACGAACGCAGTGCGTTAAAGACCTAGGTGTTCAGCTGGATTCGAATCTGACGTACACGCAACATTTATCGTATGTTGTTGATAAAGCTTCAAGGACACTCGGTTTTATATTCACGGTTGTGAAGAACTTCAGCGACATTCACTGCCTAAAATCGTTCTATTATTCTCTCGTTCGTTCGGCACTGGAGTACCAGTGGTCTGGAGTCCATGCTATGATAATGGCGCCGAGCGAATCGAACCTATTCAACGCCGTTTTCTTCGGTTCGCACTTCGTAGACTTCCTTGGAGCAACCCTTTTCGTCTTCTTTGCTACAAAAGTCGATGTCAGTTGTTCGACATGGAGCCTCTGCGGGACCGTAGAGATGTCTGTAGAGCTTTAACTGTTGCAGATGTGCTACAAGGAAGAATCGGCGGCGAAAGGATCCTTCAACAAATTAGCATCAACAACCAAGGCAAATGCGCCACAACTCCATGCTAAGGCTTCCTTTTTGCCGCACCAACTATGGGTTGAATAGCGCTATTCACGGGTTGCAGCGAACCTTCAATAGGGTGGCTTCCATTTTCGATTTCCATCGGACGTGGAACGCACTTCGTTGGAGGTTTCCTACCGTTTTTAGAACAATTGACGCACGTAGTTAAGATAGTGTATAGCTTTCATTATTTTATTTTTACCTATTTATTTCTGTGTCTTGACTCCACTTAAGAGGTTATGTAATCGTTTCTTATTGTATTTTTTTTTCTATTTACCATCATTAGGACCTAAACTTGGTCTGTTGATGTCTACACTCAGTAGCAAAAAAAAGCCGAGCAAAATTTTGCTTCCAAAATACGCGTTGTTCAACCTTCTGTAACTTTGTCAATTATCAATATATTTGGCTGAAATTTTGACAACACTATAACTAATGTATACACCTTATGTGACCAAAATTTGTTGGTTTCTGCACCGATAGTTCAGCATGGTAAATATCGGGTGAAAGCGAGAAATACTCATGTTAGAGCGTCAACTTTGACGCCAGCTGTATCCAAACCACTTAATGGAAACAGTTCAAATTTTGTCCACATCAATCTCTGTATTGTTTTAAGTCATGGAGAAATTTTTAATATCCTACCTAAATTTTTCACAGAAATACGGATTTTTGAAATTGGTATATCAAAATTGACATATTTCACATATGTTATGATAACTTCAAATTTATTAATTTTATCAACATAAAATTTTGGTCACATAAGGTGTATACATTAGTTATAGTGTTGTCCAAATTTCAGCAAAATATATTGATAATTGACAAAGTTACAGAAGGTTGAACAACGCGTATTTTGGAAGCAAAATTTTGCTCGGCTTTTTTTTGCTACTGAGTGTACTTCAAAGAAACAATAAACAGCTTATTAAGAACTTGATGTGTGAAATGTACTTCACCTTGAAGCTCACTTCCTTCGTGGGAGAATGAAAATACGAAGTGCCCTGCCAGTCGTTATCCGATCCAGGGTGAGATAGATCTCGTCGTCCATCACCACCGCCACGTCGCGATTCGCCGGGAAAATCGAGTTGACCATCTTATTCAGCTGCTGTCGCTGCATCATTGCCTGCAGCTCCGAAACCAGTGTAAGCGACTTCCGCTTCCTAACATGTATGTTCATGTTCGCCAGGTAATTTTTCACTGTTTGGCCCTAGGGGTGAGACAGCTCTACTCTGAGTTGCTCTGATGCACCGAGTTACTTTCGAGTAACTCAATATAGCTGAACATTGAATTAATCTTCATCGTTTCTTATCGGTTGCCAGGGTTTCAAAATTATTTCCAATTTATTTAATAGTGGAAATTTCGCTTATGTCAATAGAAGATAGAACAACCACGACGGTTTTCTGTGACTATGAGGGTTCTAGGAATATTCAGTATATGATACGTGATACGGATGGCTTTTCTGAAGTCCTATGATCAGCTTTGACATTGGTGTTTATAGAATGGTAATTTGCTAAATATCGATTCTTAGAAGCTTGAAGGTTAGTTCTGGAGTGCGACGGATTGAGCTCGTTTGTTTCTTCTCCTGCCCTTGTTTCCTTGCACCAGTTCATAGGTCAGACTGGGGGAATGATTCCACGATAGCAAATAGCAGGTCAAGTCGAAACTGGTGGGTTTATTCAAAGTATGACGGGAGACATGAATATAACTTTTTTCAAAAAAAGGCAAATTCTAACACAAATGTTAGTAAATACGATATCAAATTGTACCAGCCGATATGCAGTTTAAGCAAACCAAGGCATTTCGAAAATGAAAGTAAAATTGAGAAATTAAAAACATTGAAAATTGCTTGTGCCCAATTATTCAGTCACGAGAGCTCATATACTAACGAGCGGTTTGTTTGACAGCTACTGTACAAACACAGAGAGAAAATAAATGACAGTTTTCGCTTGCTGAGCAACGTGAGTTACTCGAGGTACCTTAAAATCAACTCTGAAATTGCTCGCGATGAGATGCTGTCTTGCCCCTTGGTTTGGCCGGTTGAACTGACCTCCCGATCAAGCATGCAGCGATGTAGCCACTTTTCTTCTTCAACATCCTTTGGAGCTTCTTGTCGCTCAGGGTCGTCGGCCGTCCGGAACCGGGCTTTCTTTCGGTGCCCTGATTGTTGTCTAATAGTGCCAAGATGTTGTAGACGCCGGAACGGGAGTATCACACAAAGTGCCACACGATGTCCGTTTTCGACGCGGCGGGTGCCGTTCTTTGAGCATGGAGTTGCTTCACTGTTTTTGCCATTACGGTTAGAGTTCGACTGATAGAGCAGTCAAATTTTGTCTGCTGACTCATGGGTTACTAAGAGTGATGCTGCATGGGTCACATCACAACAATATATTTCAAATTGATTTTATTGTTATTGTAATTTTAAGTGCATTTTATGCCATTTGTGATTTCAACTGATTCAACTGATAACTATCAATCTAAAAAACTTAAGATATAGCACTGAATGTCAATCAAATGCCATTTAATTCCAGGACGGACGTAAACAAAACTACCTGCAAACATTGTTTCTTAATAAAGCAGGCTATGGCCATCTCTTGCGAAATTGATGGCCATAGAATTGTATTCAGAAATGCCTAGAAAGAATTGTGAGCAATAAACCGCGTACTCACTTTCATTAAAGCCCAAGAGGGTCCCGCGAGGTTTTGGCCAGATTTGGCGAGTTGCCACTACAGCCGGGAAGTCATTCTGTGGTACCGCAATATATCGTCATCCTGTGGTATCACGATATACGATATAATAATAACGTAGATTTACATAAAAACATAAATCCACCCAACTGCCCGCAGTTCCGGACCATCGAAAGATTTTGAGCAATAATGAAGCGGACGCTTAAGAAAAGTGGAAAAACGGCTCGGGACGCGACTTAGATGACCAAAATGTAGAACAAATGTGCCAAGGAAGTTGACTCCGGAGATGTGCAGTGTTTGATGGGAGGAATGAAGAATAAAGTGCGAGTTTTCATTAGGAACGAAGAGAAATGATTTGTTACGATAGTTTTTCCTTAAAGTACAGTGAATTACTTTTGTTTTGATGTATTAAACTCATTTGTTCGTCAATCCGTTACCGAGATGCAGATGGTTTTATTATTCCGGATTCTAAATGGACATGGCTACAGTATTTCAGACTGCTTGGCGAATTTCAGATAAATGAGGTTGTTTCCGAACACTAAATATTTTATTCATATATTCAATACATTTTTTAAACCAACTGCTTTGAAAATGAAACTTAGTGATTGGCATGACACTCGCGTTAAAGTCATATTCACGTAAATTTGAGGCTTTCAAAATTAATCTTGTGCCTTTTGAGTTGTGGATCATTGAAATAGACTTGTCCTATTCAAGCAAATGCTGTAAAACTAAGTTACGGAACATGACTTTGATTGTAACGATATGTTTTATTTCATGTTGCAATTTAACTGCTCAGTATACATCAAACTGATTTTAAAATTGAGGCACGCTGATGTTAAGGGCCTCGAAACATTTACGTGCCATAGAGATTACGTCTTACATGGAAGCATGTGTATGTGAACATCCTCACTTGAACTTGAACTCTCTACAGACCTTCATAACAAAGCATTAGAGAGAATTGTCATCTGACTATATTGTAAAGGTCTGCAAAAGCTTCAGGCGTCGTCTGGAAGCGCTCATAAACGCAAAGGTTTTGAGTCTCATTATTACTCTGACGCATACTGTATATTTTTTGAATTCATGGAGGTCCTTAGTCCACTGACTGAAGAGTTAGGATGAAAGGTTTTTCTAGGTTATACAAGAATTCTTAGATCTTTAGTTCTTCATATCGACAACCGTTAATCGTTTCAATATGAATTCATGGAAGTCCAAAGATCTAAGTTGTATCAAGTGTTGGGATGAGAGGTATATTAAAATTATCCAAGCTCTGAAAGAAAGGTCTTCATATCAATAAATGTAACCATCAAGTTATTGGTAGTTCATGAACATTAAACAATTTCTTAAGTAGAAATGAGTAGAAGTCGAGTTATTAGTACGAGACACTGAAGAAGTCTGAACATTGTAGACGAAATACGCGTATCTGTCAAGATAAGCAGAGGTAGTTGGAAATTAATGGAAAATACAAATTTTTCATCTCATTTCTAGTTACAGGTATTCCACTAAACAGCTCAAACTCTCTAAGATTCACTGATTTTTAATCCTGCCATTATGCGCGTGCCACTTTGGACTAGTATCAAGAGAACAATGTCCAATTTGTGGAAAAGGCGATGAATCCTCCAAATTTGTCCGCAAATAAGGCTCATTGAGAAATGTTGGGCTTTGATGAAAGGAAAGCTGCTAAAGAAGGTTAGAAAAGCAGATGACATAATCAAATTAAAAAAATACTGAGTAAACGTAAGCAAATCATCGATGGAACGGTTATGCAAAACTTCATGAGGAACATCAAGAAGAAGGTGGCCAGATCTACGAAAACTTAAATAAATACTGATGTAATGGGCTTTTTTGATGGTCAATAATCAATGTAAATGAATTTGAGTTGCGATATAAATAAAACATATTTAAATACAGCAATTTATACGTGTACACATAATTCTTCAGACTAAAGCTGGCTAATCCTTAAATTTGTTCATGAATCCTTGAGCATTAGAAGAATCCGTTTCAAATCGGTTACATCGGTACATAATTAGTCTGTTCATATAACCATTAGCATAGCAAGAAAACACAATCTGGGAGGAGAGTGCAGTCAAATTAGGCGGAACAACTAAGTTTTTAAGTTCTGCTGAACGTTAACAAAACCTGTTTATTATCTTTGATCATTGATTTCGAAGGAAAAAAAAAATCTTAAATTTGTTGCACATCTGCACAGCATAATATTGTTTAAAAACTCCGTTAAACTTTTGAAAGTGATTGCGCTTCTTTTAAATCATCGGTTTGATAAGAAGTGTATCAAAAAAAAGTTAAAAATATTTGATACCCACCTCGATTTGAAAGTCTATCAATTTTAGTTTGGTGAAATTTAGACTAGGCGGCGTTGTTTTTCCAACGGTTTGCTTTTGAAAATTTACACAGTAAATCGGGAAAAAAAAGTTCGGGCCTGGATATCTGTTCTCTGTGCTTGAAGTTCGTAAGAAAATTCTGATCACTTAGTGTACTGAAACGGATGTAACGTAGAATCGGATTACCAACAAGGTCAAAGTGCATCCAGCAAGTGTAAAACAAGGGATTGAAAAGTGTGGTGAGTACACAGACAAAAATAGTGAATTTTACCAGGCGCGTAAAATTTCCCTTCGTTGAATTTCACGCCAAAGGAGGCGTAAACAACGAAATTGTTTGCAATCTTTCATACAACAGGTTAGATTCATGCGTTATCTGACTTTAATTTACATAAAATGTCTCATTTTTTTCTGCCAAATCTAGCATTGTCTTTATGTGCATTAGACAAAGCAGCAAATTTAATGTTTCTTTTTATCTATGTATCCTACTAGCACACTTGTTTTAAATTGGTAAAAAAAACTTCAATGTGACTGAATTAAGTTACAATCTAGTTGCTAAAATCAATTATGCGTGCTTGGTGCTGCTTGGTAGTACATCTTCGAGAACTGGACGAACACCCGGTTCCATCAATCCCGGATTGGACCAAAAAGTCAACGATTATACTCAGGAGAGTGTTGCAGATACTACTGTTTCTACAAAAAAGTTTGAAAAGGAACAACTAATGCTGAAATTTACCGAAACGAGTGCTTGCAAAAGAGGTTGCTTCCACTATATTGGAAACATATAGAATTCCTCCTCTCCTCTGACCGGATCTGGCCACTGCTCATTATGCCCGATCAACTCCATAGTGGTTTTCGAACAACAACGTTGACTTTGTTGAAAAATATATCGGCCCACCGAACTGTCCCCAACAACGACCGATAGAACGCTACTGGGCAAGCTTCAAGCGGAACCTCAAAAAAGGAGGGGCAGTGGCCCAAAACATATCAGATTTCATGAAAAATTTGGCAGCAGCGTACAGGATGTGGACGGAATAAAGGTTAAAGTTAGATCATGTTATCGAAATCAACAATCTGATTAATTTGGTAGTTTTATTGCAATTTCAACATGTTAAGCTGTAATAAAATCCATTGTTTTGAAATTTTGCGAATTGTTGTTAGCTTTGAATGTTTATAACTTCTTTTCGATGCACTTCTTAAATAAATCAACTGTTGAATTTTCTAGCTTTTTTTTACTCGCGGTTGAAACGCGTTTGACTAACCTATATTCTAGATTGGTCATTGCACAGTGGTCCAGAATGCGAACTTAGCCGGAAAGATACATTTTCAGCCGAAGTTTGAAGTTTTGGAGCAACATCGTCTTCCACAAATTTGTTTCTAATAACAAGGCACTTTTTTTGGTGTGAATGAAAACTAGGGTGGTCCTTATTTTCAGAGAAATTGAAAATTCCACTTTTTTATTCGCAGAAAGAAAGGCATACATTTTTCGGAAAAGTTGTTGAATAAATAATTTCAAGCAACTTTGATGGAATATTTTCTTCTGTACCCTTTGATATCACCGAATTAGGGATTTTTTTTCCTACGTAGCTTAGGGTGTCCCTATAAAAATCGGTTATTTTGCTGTAACTTTTTTATTTAAAATTTTTCAGCAATGTTGTCTTCGCAATGATTCTAGAACAATAAAAGTTACAACTTTTAGTGAGCTGAAATTGTCTCTATCGTATGTCGTATGGTTTTTGTATACAAAATAGGCCTTTTTCAAATGTTGGTTTTTCTAGTTGGGGGCAAACCAAAAACTTATTTCCTAACAGCATTTGAAAGGAATTTTACTATTGCATATCATGTCTGAAAATTGAAGATGGATTATTTTTTTAAATTGAGTAAAACGCATTTGATAAGGGCGTAATTTTATAAGAAAATCGTTAATTACTCGCTAACGGTAAGATACATCGGCAAGATTTATGTGTCAAAACTATTATCTTTTCAAGTTATGAAAATCATCTGAAGACAACGTTGTTGGCAAGTTTGAAATAAAAATGTTAGAGCAAAAACCTGTTTTTTTCTGTAGGAACACCCTAAATTATTTGAGGAAAACTGATGCAAGTTTTAACTTCCGATATTAATGATGAGTGATTTCGCTATAGGATTTTTTTGCTGTTTGATCATAGTAGCTTAACCGTTTTCAGTTAGTTGCGCTAGTTAGAACTTGTTGATGAGTTCACAGTGGTCCAGAATGCGAATTATGCCGCAAAGATACATTTTCAGCCGAAGTTTGAAGTTTTGAAGCAAAATTGTCTTCCACAAAGTTTCTTTTCTACTATTATCTTTTCAAGTTATAAAAATCATCTGAATTCAATGTTGTTGGAAAATTTGAAATAAAAAATTTCGAGGAAAAAACTGTTTTTTTTCTGTCCGGACACAGGAAAAAATGCTTTAATTCAGTCATATCAAAAGGTACAGGAAAAAATATTCCCTCAAAGTTGCTTGAAATAATTTATTCATAACTTTTCCGAATAATGTATGCCTTTATTTCTGCGAATAAAAAAGTTAGATTTTCGATTTCTCTGAAAATAAGGACCACCCTATTTTTCCTTTACACCAAAAAAAGCGCCTTGTTATTAGAAACAGCTTTGTGGAAGATAATTTTACTCCAACACTTCAAAATTAGGCTGAACATGTATCTTTCCAGCTAAATTCGCCTTCTGGACCACTGTGCATCGGTAAACCGTGCCACTTTGCATAAAATGTTTAAACGTTCAACCTTCTTCTCTTCCTTATGAAAGAATGGGAAGATACCTAGCTTGCTATGAGCGCCAAATATGGGATCTGAATGGAAACCAACGGGTTTCTCGGAAATATCATTTTTCCAAAATTCAAATAAACACCATTGCTTCAAATCACTTGCTAGATTTCTGTGTTCAAAATTCGAACAGTGACTGCAACGCTTCAGTAAGCGACGAACAGCTTATTCACTCGTTACACCATTTCTTCCACAGCCATCATTTATCATTAATCTCGAAATAATTTTGGATTAACACTCACAGCTTGGAAAGATGCCATTTTTGCGATGCTATTTGGATAGTTTTTCTTTTTGACTGGGTCTGTTGCACTTATCACAGCGGAGGGCTAGAGCGACTTGTGGAAGTCTGAAGTTTGTTTTAGCGCTAGAGAACTGACTGCCGATAAGCGGTTTTCCGGCCGTTTATATAGCTGAAAGCGAGAACCCACCGGGTATACCTTAACCATCACAGCACCACCACTAATGTACAATTACCGTCTATAGTTAATGTGCTACAGTAGTAATCATAGTTCTAGCGCTCGTTCTCTCCCGCTTTGGGGTTGGGAAGGCCGGGGTAGAACGCATCGAGCAAGGAAAAGCGCTGGGTCAGAAATTGTATGGATTCGACGGGACAACTGGAACGTCTTAACTTTATCGTGAGGCACATCTACACACTTAGAAATTATTGATTTTATCCGAGACGGAATTCAAAAAAATTAACAAAGATTTCACAAGTGTTCTGGAACAGAACCAGACGTTTTATTGAATGGATTTTTGCATCTCGTTTCCCAAGTAACATTGCCCATACCATCCAGCGTTGTTAAGTTTTATTGAAGTTTTATGAATGCCATTGAAAATGAATTTTGTTTTATTATGGCAGCATGAGGTGCCAGAAGGTTGTATATTTTAGTCAGGTTTATAAGAATCTACACTGCTTCTTTACAACGATCTGAAAACTTTGTCTTCTAAAATTCCATTTACTCCTATCAAAGATTTTATTTAGACTTTATGAACTCGTAAAATGCCGTTTTGAGATGCCGTTTTAGGACTCATTCAAAGTATCTTATAATGGTCAGTTAAAAAGGCATTTTAAACCCATTTTGCCTCCAGTAAATGCATCGAACGACAAATTTGCATTGAGAAAAGCCACCAAATGATCAAATAAAGACTAGACTCGGAAAAAACGAGACACACAAAAATGGTCACCAAAAATTCATTTTAAATAAGATACTTCTCAAAATTTCAGAGTTCAAATAACTATATATTAACTATGTTTTGGCATATTTTATTCATTGAATTTCCTCCTCCAAGCTGAATGCTCTTACATTTCTCTTAACACTGCTCATGAGATCTTGGGCGAGGCTTTGTCCATCTTCCTTACACAATTTCTCCTAGTTTTTCTTCAAAGCTTCATCGGGTTTGAATGTTTTTCCGCTTTTCTTCAACTTCTTCTTCATTATCGCCCAAAACTTTTCGATCGGACGAAGTTCTGGTGTGTTTGGCGGGTTCGCCTCCTGCGGGACCACATTAACGCCCTTCGCTTCGTACCAATCCATTACAGGCTTGGCGTAATGGCACGAAGCGAGATCCGGCCAGAATAGCGTGGGACCACGGTGAGAGCGGAGGAAGGGCAGCAAACGCTTCTGCAAGCATTCCTCTCGATAAATCTGCCCGTTTATGGTGCCGGTTGTAACGAACGGCTTGATGTACCGTCCGCACTCGCAGATCGCCTGCCACAACAGGTACTTCTTCGCGAGTTTGTCCATCTTTCTCTTCGGGAACTTTTCCGGAACCTCCAAGCGGGACGTACCGACAAAAAACTCGAGGCCGGGGATTTGTTTGGTGTCTGCCTTGATATATGTCTCGTCGTCCATGACGAGACAGCATGGCTTGACCAGCCGTGTTTTGCCTGTCTGTCCAGTTTGGCGCGCTCCTGACCTTAAAAACACGTAGCCCAGCCCACTTTCCAGGTCTGCTGGACGAACCACTTCGACGAATTGACCTTTTTGGCCACGTCTCGGGTGGAAAGGTTCGGGTTATTCTTACAGTACTGCCTTATCTTCTGCGCCTTCTCTGGGTATTCCGTTTTCGGGTTTCGCCCGCTTCCAGCGCGCCGCTCGATGGTCTTCGTCTCCTGGAACATCTTCACAACGCGGAACACGGTGGAATGGTGGATTCCAAGCCTTTTACCGATCCATCTGTGCGACTGACCAGGATTATCGATCACCGCGCCTAAGATTTGCTGGCGTAGCTCTTCTTGTTTTGAATGCATCTTGAAAACTACTTGACAGATCGTGATTTTGCACACGTATAAACATCAACACTCTAAAATAGTATCACTTAAAATTTCACTAATTTTACCCACGCGATAAAAAGTTACACCCAAAACAAAGTGTCGCATTTTTTCCGAGTTCAATATTTAGTTTTTTAGTAGCCATTATGAAGATAAATTGGCTTTATGGCAAAACTGTGATTTCTTCCAATCGCCATATTGAAACATAAGAAATAATTGAAATGTGGAAAAATAAATACAACAAATGTTAAATGTAATGCAAATGAACTGTTAATTGGAGACCGATTTGGACTTTTTTTTATAGATAACCTGATTGAATTCCATTAATTTTAAGTAAATTCATGATTAATTTATCGAATATATTTGGTTTGATTTGGTTTTTGTTGTTGTAAACTTGCATAATTTCCAAGGCGCATTAATTTTCAGCTTTTATCGTGCCAATATTCACCATAACATTTAATCCGCATATGATTTGCAGCATGATAAGCTACATAAAACCCAATTTGTTGCTGATATTTTGCCATTAACAAAATTTACTGGAACACTAGATCATTTTTCTCAGATATTATTTACTGTTGAATGAATCAGAAGAACAGAGAATCGAACAAAGCAGAACAACAAAAACCAACCACGCTATCACAGTGAAGTATGACATTTGGCCCTATGCTGGTTTTGATGGCGGCCAAAAGGTTTTATGAAGGTTCTCAAGTGGTCATAACATAATTCACTAGAACATTTTAAAAATCTTTATGGTCGTATACAGGTTTTATTAATTTGTTTTGACAATCGTCTATAGAGCGGGCCACTTTGTACACATTTTGGCTTTAAAGATGCATAGATAAGGTGTTGGTAGACAAAACAGTTTTTAATGTAGTTTTATCTTGAAAGCCGGGATGAGTGCTATACGGCTGGAATAAAACTAAAATTGTTACTCGGGTTGAATGATTCTTACGTTCCTTAAGCATTTTCGATGGCAGCCATAACCTCAAAATTTAGAACTGATATAAAATCTGTATCCACATTAATCCGGACACGTTCAAATCATTGTAACTTTTGGAAATATTGCACGTAGGAATGAAAAATTTCACTGTAGTATAGCTGAGAGTCTATGATGAAAAAGACTATGATTGATGTTTACATTTCATGTTTAGTATTCAAGATGGCGACGAAAAAAAACCAGTACGCGAGCGTATTTTGTACGGGCATATGGCAAATCCTGACTTGCCAATACGGGACCTTGCAAAAACATTGGATTTGCCTAAATCCACTGTTCACAATGTGCTGAAATCATTTTCGAAACGTTTGACGGGGGAAAGGAAACCGAGAAGTGACAAAAACATTGGACGCGCTGATCCTGTCATGGACCGAAAGGTGAAAAGGATATTGACGAAAAACCCAAATCTCTCCATTCAAACGGTGGCTCGAAAAATAGGGATGTCGCCTGGTTTTGTCCAAAAATCAAAACAACGTTTGGGTCTTCAGTCGTACGAAGTAAAAACAGTTCCAAATTGCAACGACAAACAGAACTTGGCAGCAAAATCACGGGCTCGACGTTTGTACTGCGAATATTTGACGAATTTTTCATGCGTTGTTATGGACGCTGAAAGTTATGTCCTGAAGGATTTCAAGCAGCTTCCAGGGCTGTTTTTTTATTCTGCCATGGCCAGAAATGCTACAGCTGAGCATTTCAGAACGAAGAAGGTATCGAAATTACCCAAAAAATACCTTGTGTGGCAAGCAATTTGCACGTGTGGAAAAAAGAGTAAATCTTTCGTCACTACAAGCACAATCAACAAGGAGATCTATCAGAAAATGTGTCTACAGAAGCGATTGCTACCCTTCATCAAAAGTCACAAAGAAAAACCTTTGTTCTGGCCCGATTTGGCATCATGCCACTATGCTAAAACTGTGATGGAGTGGTACCAAGCAAATCAAGTGAACATTGTACCAAAAACCTCAAACCCGCCAAATTGCCCAGAGCTACGACCAATCGAGAGATATTGGGCTCTGATGAAGCGGAAGCTTTCTGGAAAGAAGCAAGGAATCAAAGACATCAAACACTTCCAGCTAATTTGGACAAAGACGGCTTCTACGATTTCTGAAGAGTCTGTACAAACCCGAATGGACGGAGTTAAGCGCAAAGTTCGAAAATTTTATGCAAATACCGAATAACTATGTTTTGTCTTCACGAATTGTTAAAACACATCTCATGAATCTGAAATAAACAACTTCGACGGAAATATAATGCGAAATTTATGTTTTCTTCATGTTTGAGGTGTCCGGATTATTGCGGATACAGACCTTAATTCACAATCTGTACTAGATATTGAAAATTTTATCACCTCAGTTTGTATGCTTACTTGCTGTGAGCAATCTGAAGGAGTTCGATTCGATGTTCATTCACTAACAATCCAGATTTATCAAAATTGAAATAGCAATGTAAGTTTGCGAGAGAGAGTGATAAAAGATAGGAAAAATTACATGCACCAGCAATTCACCTTCAAGCCGCTCGAGTCTATCGATCTCATGGCACCAGGGATGCCAGATCTTTTTTTTCAAATATCTGTGATAAAAATTTGAAATGTCTGGGAATGTCTATAAAAGTCTGTAATTTTTTTTTTACAAAATTAGACTTCTTTCAACGAGAAGACGTAATAAGAGAGCGAGTTATGCCATTTTCGCTATATGTGTGAATATGTAAACGTTTTTGCATCTTTTTCTTAGATTGTATGTTTTCTCCTGAACTTCAAACAAAATTGCTCATGAACTTCCTGGCAATCACTTCTTATTTTCTTCGAAATTCACATTTAAGAACCCAACCTTACCCTCCAGAAACATTTGGTAAGTTTTTTCCTGAACACAGTTACTTTCTAAACTTCTGATTAGTCCCATCCTGACCTACGAGGAAAATTTCCGCAAAACTTTGGGAAAGTACTTTCCAAAATTTCTTGGAAATGCTTCTTAAAGTTGTAAGAAGTCTCTACCTGACCTTAAGGGAAGTTCGTTCCTGAACCTCCGAGATGTTCTCTTCTGAATCTCAAGGGAGTATTCTCCTGAGCTTCGGGGAAGTTTGTTCCTGAATTTCTGAGGAGTTCCTGCTTGAACTACTAGAAAACTACTCCTCCTATACTTCTGGAAAGTTTCTTCCTGATTTTATCAAAAGTATCTACCTGAACATCTGGGATTTTCTGAACTTCGAGAACTCATTCTGAAATGCTGGAATGTTTGATTTGAAACTTTAGGGACGCTCTCTAGCACTTCTGGATAGTTACAACTAAACTTTTGGTCTCTTAGGAACTTCTGAGAAGTCCTCTTGTGTATACTTCTGAGGATTTCTTTACTGAATTTTTGGAAAAAAAAACCCTTGATCCTACAGGTAGTGCCATCTCTGGTAAGTTTCTTTCTTGAACTTATTCTCTCCAAACTTCTGATTGGTCTCATCCTGAACTGCGAGCAAACTTTTGTTGAAACTTTGGCAAAGCCGTCTCCAAAATTTCTAGGAAAATTCCCTTAAATTTGTTCTTGAAATTTCTTCCTGGACTTTTAAACGATTGGGAAGTTTTCTCCATAACTCTGAGGAAGTTTGTTTCGAAACTTTTGGAAAATTCTTGCTCAAATTAGAAAGAATTACCCCCAATACTCCTGGAAAGATTAATTCTGTTCTCTCTAAAGAATTTTGAGAAATCTCCAAGGAATTTTTTCCCTGATATTTTGAGAAATTAAAGGTGCTTCCTGGTGGTGCCCTTCCTGGTTAGTTCCCGTCTAAAATTTGGGGATGTTTTTTGTTCTGAACTTCTTAGTAGTTCAATCTCGAATTTCTGGGATGAACTCCAAAATCTCTGAAAATTTCCCAACTTCAAAGAAGTCCTCTTCCCTCCACTTCGTCCTGATGCTCTGATAAGTCCTCTCCTGGTTCTTGGGGAAGTTTTGCCCTGAAATACTGGTAAGTATGATCTTGAACTTCAATAATGTTCAGTCCGGAATTTTTGAAGGTTCTTCTTGCTTGGACTGCTTGCTTATAATACTTCTGAGAAGGTTCTATGTACCTGGCCATCGGAAAAGTTTTTTGTTTTGAGGAAGTCGCTTCATCGGGAATTATCTTCCCGAAGCTCTGGGAAGTCGTTTTCTAAACTTTCCATGATGTACCCAAAATTGTGGGTCTTTTTTTTCTATACTTCTAAGGAGTGTATCGAAAATAAGCTATCCACAAACTTTCTTTCAAATTTTGTTGAAAACCGATATTTTATTCATACAAAAAATTGATCGTTTATTGTACGAGGTTAAACTTGAACATAATGAAGACCGGATGAAATTTAACTTATTCCTTCACGAATTTTCGAACTTTGGATCGAATGCTCTTCATCAAGTTCCGGACAAGTGTTGCATCGCATTTTTTGAACGCTTTGGAAAATTCAGAGTTTTAAGATTTATTTCAATAGCTCAGAACTTTTACAGTTGTTCTGTCCCCAACCGACTGGGCTTTAGAGCAAATACCCAGCAATCCCTTTTTACGGTAAGTTTCTCAAATATGATTTGTATTGTTGTGAACCTTGATTTTCGTTGTGTTAGTAGCAAAAACCAATATAACCAACGCTTTGACAATAATTTTTCGCATGGGATTGAACACTTCCATAAGTAGGGACTCCATATTATTTTTTTTACTTTAAATGATACCTGCGATATTTAAAAAAAATATTTCAACAAAGCTTCTTACCGTATCTCCAATACTGATCAGATCCTTGTACGTTTAAAATCTGAACTTCAGAAATACCTCTTAATTGAGGTTTAAAAAATATTTCAAATGTCTGTAAAAGTCTGCAACTTAAATAAAATGTTTGCTAAATGTCTGTATCGTTGGAAAAGTCTGCAACAAAAATGAAAAATCTGCAAATTTACAGACATGTCTGTGAATATGGCATCACTGCGTGGCACAGCAATTTACTTTTTTGGAACCGTGTTTTTGAAAAAATAATCCTATCTTCAATTCGAACATCCTACAGAATATTTAATTACAATCTTCTCAAACCAATTCATTTCCTCGAGGGAAGATGCGTTTCACACCCGCTCACCCTTCATCTTTCCGACGAGCGCACGCTCGGCGGTCAAGACTATCGCTGATAATGGTGAGGGATCGGAACGGACCATACACCCCTACGGAGACGACCAGAGAGGGGAGCGGAAGAGAGGGGAAACTATCGCGAACGCGATGATTTGATTAGACGATTACCGCCCGCGCCCAGCCGGCCATTCTGCCCATCGGGAGTCAACGGGGACCATCTTGAAGGCGCGCGCGTCCGTCAGTCAGCCCGCAGCATATGGTATGCGCGCATGTCGCAGTCGCAATGTTGTGGTTAGTGGCACGCTGTTCAATGTCATTTCGCTTGTTTGGGCGCTACCGACGGACGGCTGCTGCAGCTGCTGGTCGGTTGCTAATCTATTGTTGCAGGTGTGAGTGAACGTGGGTGGAAATTGGCACACGCATGCAGGTTTTTATGCTTACTAAGCGAAGGAATGAAGATGCGTTTTTTCCTCTTCTACTATACATTAAATGATAAAACTGAAGCGTCCCACTCTGCAGTTCGGTAGAGGCATCTAGTGAGCTTTTGTTCGCTGAGTCGGGCGTTTTCCGCCGTTTGTGAAAGAATGAGTGGAAAATCGATTGCTGAGATGCGAAAGAGAAGACGCGTGGTACAACAACAAAATTACACGATGAAAAATTGTGTACACGGTCGATTACTAATAACCGCTTTCAGTGGGAAACGTGCTGGGGGCGCAGTTGTTTACATACGAGAGCATTGATGAGCCGAACTTTATGGAAACTATGTTGCTAGAGGCAGATGTTGTTTGGCGATGCGAGTTTGTTTAAATGTGCACTTGATGTAGCTGTATTATGCAATTCAACGGGTCAAGTTCACTGAAAAGTGAAACCTTCATTACGTAAGACCGTGACAGAGATCAGGCATTACTTGACAACGGGAATCGATCTCATCGCCGCTTGATCTACTTTAAAAACAATTCCGATATGTGCATAAATTAAAGTTGAAACTTTTATAATGAGTTGGCAGTTTTGCTGCCATCTGGACTCAGACCGATTAATAGTTGCGGTATTGTGATCTTTTGTCGGGCATTGAATATTCATTTGTGATCCAGTCGCTCAAATTCAATCCGAGTGCGGAGGTAGGTCCGGACTAATTGAATTAAACCAGGATGCTGTCATCGGGATGTCTCTATATGCTGATGTGGTGATAAGTCACCGAAGGCGATGAGTTGATGGTTTGATGGGTGCTGGAGGTGTGCGCAATGAGATATTGCAGCCGGTGCATGATAGGGATCATTTGTGTTCATTCAATTAAAGGCTATAACGGGAAACAATCAAATGAATACACGTGCCTTCTACACAGAAACAAAAGCGTTCACGAAAATGAAAACGGACCGTGAACTTTTTCACGTTTTCAGGATTTTTACCTAAAAACGTGATTTAGTTCATGATTACGTGATTCAGTTCACGGTGTATTTTTGCTTGTTCTCGAATTCATGACTGCAGTTCACGGATCCGGGCACGGATTTTTTTTCGTGTACGATTGAAATGATATTTTTTATCCCATAATAAGCAAACGTTCGCTAACTGGGCTATGTGCCCATTCAGCGGATGCTACTCGGTAACTGGGCAGACATTTCAAATGTAAATAAATTTCAAGAGGACTTTGGATTAGATTTTGGTTGGGATATTTCATTGCGCGATACACAAATTAAATGATGTTTTTATGCTTTATACGTTATTGCGATGTAGCTTATGGTGCACCTCATTGTGCAAAATATTTGGCTCAGTTTGTATTGGACGAAATTGACTTCGTACAATTTCAAAAAATTTAACCTCCACGAACCTTACATGCCTTTTCATGCCTCATGCTGATTTTGACAACAAAATGTCACATACTGATTTTTGAAGTTTATTTGCTTTTTAACCGTACTATAGCCCAGTTAAAAAAGCAGCCCAGTTAAACAACACCCAGTTAGCGAACAGTGTTTTTTTTCACCCAGTTAGGTAAGTGTTCCCGATTAGTGAAACCAAATTTAAAGAAGCAGCTTACCTTTTTTGTACCGATGCTCAAAACTGAAATTTATTTTCAACAGTTGCTTTTTCTACTCTTAAATACTAACAAACGCAAGCTGTCATGATGCAGCTATGTTGCACCTTAGCTCTGTTCAATTTGTTAGAGCTGTTCATACGGCGTCGCAACAGCAATGAGGTCTATACAGGTGGAGAAGAAGTGGTTAGGTTGTATTAGTGTAATGAAAAATTCTGTCATTGTGTTTGTGAGATGATATACAGCCATTTTTTTTGTAAACATGCGTGACGTAGATCTTCAAAAACAACAATTCGCAACAGCGGCAAATCACGAGTTGAAATGTTTATTTTCAGTAAGGGAAGGTCCATTAATAATGTCACGCAGTAAAGGGGGTTGGGGGTTGAGAAAACGTGACGATGCATACAAAACAAATTCAAAAACCGTGACAAGGGGGGGGGGGGGGGTATAAAAAGTCACGTTTTGCGTGACATAATTAATGGACGTTCCCTAACAGGTATAGTTTTTTAAAGTTTTCGGCTGAAAAATGCCTTCTTGTGCACTAAAAGGATGCTAAACTTGCTTTGTTATTATTCGCTTGTTTTGGGAGTTTTACGTAACCACCCGAAATCATGGATTGTTTACACATTTTCCGTTACTAATACCGACAAACATCTAGCTCTTCGACACTTGTATACACCCTCATTGTCGCAACAGTAAGCTTCGTGAAAATAGTATAGTAACGCATCGACGTGTCAACCTGGTTAGCAGCTAAGGAAATAGAAAACCGAGCGAAGAAGTTATCAATAATAATTGCAATAAATTCTAGTGGGTTTAATCCTTTTATTTTTGTTAAGGGTGTGCACGGCATAATTTAATCAATTAGAGCTACTCGCCAAAACTGACATCATGAACCGATCATCATGAAACTTTCAGAGAAGGTAAAACATTATACATATATGCTTACGTACATATATTTAAAGGCAATCCACGTTAAATTTTGGACACTAAGATAATACTTTAATTTTTATGTTATGTATTCTCCGTGCGTGGAGTAACGATTATGATTTAGAAGGAGATGTTCGCTCATCACTATGAGGCACCAAGAGTGAACATTAATGTTTTTGCTAGAATGAAAGATATGAAGAGAAAGTGTTGAAAGTTCCGTCAGTGTGCGGCAGGTTGGAAATAGAACAGATGTTTTTTGAAAATTGAGCGAAAGGGCATGTGTACAGTGGTACTCGAACCAAAGACGTCAACTTTTGCCTAACATCCCACTGCGGGTTAGGTTGAGGCACGGACAAGTTCGCCACCTCAACAGGCGAAAGAAGACGTTTGGAAGGCGCTCGTTGCGAATCAAAACAAACCTAAAAAGGAGAAAGTTCCTCTCCCATGTGCGCATCAAAACAGAGTGCACACAATATATCGCTAGAATAACTATCACAAAACCATCAGTGATTCATGATTATATACTTCTTCATATCTTTCATTCTAGCAATTCTAGCATTCACATCAATGTTCACTCTTGGTGCCTCATGGTGATGAGCGAACATCTCCTTCTACAAACTAAGATAATGCCAGGAAAAAAATCTAGACAATTCAACAAAACTGAAGGCTGACTATAAGTAAATTTGTACGCACAAAAAGACCTGTAATTCGTGATTCAATAATTTTAAAAAGTCCATTAATGGTTTCTTCACAGTACTTTTATTAAAACTTCAACGTTGCAGCATTAGATGGTTACATTTCTCCAATTCGAACGAAATCTCGAACCTCCAGCTTGACGGAGCCCATCAGGTCCCGCACAGAGGAAACGGACACGGAATCAGCGCATTTCTTTCATTTTGCCCGCATTAGCAGGATGTCTTTGACAGCACAGCGATTCCAAGGCGTGAAAAAAGTCGAAAAATCATCTGCCTCATTTGACAATGATTATATTTTTTGTGTTTGTACACTTTTCAAAAGTTCACACGCATTCACATACACCATAATAGGCTTATTTTGTAATTTTTTTAATCAGCTTTCCAAAAATCTAGGTTTCATCTTGCGCAAACTTGCGCAAATACGGTTCCGGCAGGCCGGAGTCCTGAAATGTATGGAAAACCCGTAAAATTGGTAAATACAAAAATCTCATCCTAGCTTACCACGGTTTTAGGCTTTTTAGAAAGAAGTAAATATAAATATATCTTGAAAAACCAACTTTTGATCCAAGGCCTGGAGACCCGACAAAGCACTTAGCTCGAACTGAACACATGCCTATGTGTGTTATTAGTGTATGTATGTAACGCAACTACTGCAACTACTGCACCAATTTGAATGAAACAACCACCAAAGGAAAAGGTATTGTAGTTCCCATATGTCGATTTTGAATTTTATTGGAATCGGTTTTCTGGTTTCGGAGATACCCCCTGGTAAGTGTCCAATTTCTGTCAGACTTAAATAAAAACCCATCATGCGACACCTAAAATTAAATGCGAATTCAAAAATAAGTCCAATGGTGATGGTATTGAAAGTCTAGAGCCACGTTGACCACACCCGGGTTGATGGTCTGTTCACTCCCGGGAATAAGGCCAGATTCGGATTTGGATCAAAACCATCATGCGACTCATCGAATAACGTTTTCCAGACGACAATAACAACATCCGGGTTCGTATTCCTAGTACTCCAAGGGAAGTTTAAAATGGGCCAGATCACACGATAGGAGAATATATCAAAGTTTTT
>JASCZW010001854.1:172500-317098 GCA_034211315.2 Aedes japonicus | reverse complement strand
AGTAGGAAGCTTATGGTTGGCAAGGTGCTTATCCTAAAGCTTGTTACATTTTCACGCCATCTGGAGTTGAATTGGCACTAAGTTCTTTTCAACCTTTAAAATCAGCTGGGAGAGATAAAATTTTGCCAGCACTGCTCCAGCAGTGAAACGATTTGCTTACTCCCTTGCTGACTGAATCATTCAGAGCTAGTGTGACTCTAAGTTATAAACCAAAAGCTTGGAGAAAAGTTCGGGTTGTCTTTATTCCAAAAGCGGATAAAAGATACAAAACGACCCCTTTGGACCCATTAACTTTTCTTCTGTTCTATTAAAGACAATGGAAAAAATTGTGGACGACTTTATTTAGTCAGCAAGCTTAATAAAGCCTCCCTTGAGCAAAAACCCATTTGCCTACCAATCAGGAAAATCTACAATAACGTGTAGAAATAGCTTTGGTAGCTTTTCTTGATATTGAAGGAGCATTTGACATCGCATCTATACATCAATGTGCCTTGCAATGGAAGCAAAGGGCATGGATAACTGTTTCGTTGACAGGATAATGGCGATGCTAAAAGATCGACTACTTATCAGATTGATTAGGGGCTGTCCTCTAGGAGGAGTCCTAAAGGAGTCCTTCTAAAAATGGTATAGTACCTTTTACCAAAACGAGAAAGCTAAATTTAAATCAGCCTGACTATTGAGTTCAAGCTCAGTTTGTGGAAGAGGTTAAATACTTTGATGTCACTTAGGATAAAAAACTGAATAGGAACTTCCATCTTGACAAGGTTTTTACTCAGAGTATATATACCCTATGGGTTGTAGTAAAGCAGTGGGTAATACATGGGGACTTCGACCAAAAACTGTCCATTGGATTTATTCTGCAATAGTTCGTCTTAAAATTATATATGCTTCGCTTATATGGTGGCTTAAACTTAATGAGCCTTACCCACCCAAGTGAAACTAGGTAAACTATAGAGACTTGCCTGAGTATCAATAACTGGAACAATGAAAAGTACACCATGTGATACTTTGGAGCTATACTAATGGGACATAGTCCAACGGTATTTCAAGCAGAAATTCATGCCATTATTGAGTGTGTGAATAAAGATTGGACTCGGAAAAAATGCGACACTTTGTTTTGGGTGTAATTTTTTATCGCGTGGGTAAACATTAATGAAATTTTGGGTAATACTATTTTAAAGTGTTATTTTTATGTGTGCAAAATTGTATTGCGATCTGTAAAGTAATTTTCAAGATGCATTCGAAACAAGAAGAGCTACGCCAGCAAATCTTGGACGCGGTGATCGATAATCCTGGTCAGTCGCACAGATGGATCGGCAAAAGGCTTGGAATCCACCAGTCCACCGTGTCCCGCGTTGTGAAGATGTTCCAGCAGACGAAGACCATCGAGCGGCGCGCTGGAAGTGGCCGAAAACCGAAAACGGAATACCCAGAGAAGGCGCGTAAGATAAGGCAGTACTTTAAGAATAACCCGAACCTTTCCACCCGGGACGCGCTTAAAAAGGTTAATTCGCCAAAGTGGTTCGTCCAGCAGAGCATGAAGCGGGCTGGGCTACGTGTTTTTAAGGTCAAGAAGGCGGCAAACCGGACTGACAAGCAAAACACGGTGGCCAAATTGCGTGCGCGGAAGCTGTACCGTGAGTGGCTGGTCAAGCCCGGCTGTCTCGTCATGGACGATGAGACATATATCAAGGCGGACTCCAAACAAATGGTGTCGGTACGTCCTGCATGGAGGTTTCGGAAAAGTTCCGGAAGAGAAAGATAGACAAATTTGCGAAGAAGTACCTGTTGTGGCAGGCGATCTAAGAGTCCGGACGGTACAGCAAGCCGTTCGTTACAACCGGCACCATAAACGGGTCGATTTATCGAGAGGAATGCTTGCAAAAGCACTTGCTGCCCTTCCTCCGCTCTCACCGTTGTACCACGCTGTTCTGGCCGGATTTTGCTTTGTGCCATTACGCCAAGCCTGTAATGGATTGGTACGAAGCGAAGGGCGTTAATGTGGTCTCTAAGGCGGCGAACGCGCCAAATACACCAGAACTTCGTCCGATCGAAAAGTTTTGGGCGATAATGAAGAAGAAGTTGAAGAAAAGCGGAAAAACATTCAAACCCGATGAAGCTTTGAAGAAAAACTGGGAGAAATTGTGTAAGGAAGATGGACAAAGCCTCGCCCAAGATCTCATGAGCAGTGTTAATAGAAATGTACGAGCATTCAGCATGGGGTAGGAAATTCAATAAATAAGTAATGCCAAAACATAGCTAATATAAAGTTATTAAATCCCTGAAAATTTGAGAAGTATCCGATTTATAAGACCAAGTGCTGTAAACATCTTACTTATCTTACTAAATCTTAGTAAACGAGATCTCGAGTAGGTTTCACCTACATAAAATTTGGATAATTCAAATTGGAAGAATTCAGTACCGAATTAAACAAGAATAAACTTTTTGCATAAATTACAACTACTTCTATCAACTATTCCATCTTTTTGCAGAGAATCCTGGAAATCATCACATCCATCCACCTAACGGGATTGCCACTAAAAATATCAGGTTAAACTTTTGCTGCATCTCAGATAGAGCCACTCCCCTAGCAATAAGCCATAAATTTTTGTAAATCGGTGAATTAATGAACTTCAGGTTGACTTCTAACCTGCTAAGTCTGCGAAATAACCAATTAATAATGAAATCTAATAAGTTCGCAGCTGATAAATGATGTTTGCGAACTATATTCAAAGCGTGCTATTGAAACACCGCCGGCAAGATCAGGACAAGTCGACCGATCATTGAAACATTTCTCCACGTACGAATTGTTCATTGAAGCCACAATCATGCCGGACGAATCTTGCCGCCACCGTAGAGATACATCGATCTTAATTAGGTTTGCCGCATTGGAAACATCATTGGATCCATCCCTTCGGCCGTCTACCGCTGGTATCCAACAGCGAGGGTTAATGAAACGGGCTGCTTAGATCGATTCGTTTCATTCAAACTGTTCAGTTAAGGCACGCATACGAAGCAACCAACAGGACGATACGACGGCACGTGACCGGGTGACCTAATCAGCCTTTGAACGACCGACGATAACTACCGAGACAAGATCATCGTCAGTCACTGGTCGGTGGCTTGGGAGTCCCTTGGGGGTAAAATAGTGGTACTTGTGGGTTTGTTAATTATGCGTCGCTAATCAGCTGTCGGTTGAATGAGGTGTTGACAGAAGTATGGAAATGTGCGATTGTGTAATTCAGCCGTGGAATGATTAATTGATTCGTGAGTTTCGGGATAGGAGGAGAAACAATGCAAGAATTGGTTTGCTCAATTGTTTTTTTCGAACTGACAATGTATGAAATTACGTTTAAGATTAAACTCGTAAAGAAAATGCATACAATAATTTATTTTAATCAGTTGAACAAATAAACTCAAGCATAGTTACACATCGCCCTTGATTGATTCCCATTATTTCAACAACCCAAAACATCCTACGACTCGAGCAACAATGTCTTAATTTCCATTTGCATAACTACTTCCTAAACGTGCACGTGTGACCAAGACCCGAGCATTCCAAATTTGAGTTTTGAAAAATTGACCGCACCGTTATTTGCTCGCCCATTTCGGTGGGACGTATTACACGCATTGTCTTCATGCCAGTTTCAAATAATTCAATGCCTGAGCCAGCATAGTTGGAGCATTGTCACTCAATTTTGGCACGAGCCAACTGACAATGTACAAAAGCCGGTGGGGTGCACCAAATACATAGCTAAGGGGCCCAATTAGTCTACAGTTGGCGGCGACCTCGTGAGTGGTGTATCAATTTCTACGACTTTGGCAATCCGATTGCTGTTCACCGGCCGATGGTGGTTTCACTTTCTTTTCGAGGTTATGGTTACTTGTTAGATAGACTACCGTTCAACCTGTAGTCAGACGTTATCCCATAATCGACATTGATCCTCGTTTTTGAGTTGGTCGTCAAATTTAATGGGTGACCGCGTTCAGCGGTTTGTTTTGTTTTGATTGTTCAATACTGGCCGGCCTATGGTAGCGAGTTGTGAAAACTCTTATTCAGTTTAGGAACAGGCGGCGTTTGACTTAATTTGGGTATCGTTATACGACGTAGGTACATTAATCGAGCCATCATTAGTGAGGTTTGTGATTTCAGTAGTGACAGAAATAGTTTTTAGTTTATTAACAAAAGATCACCGTGGGGAAGGTAGCTCATCAAGTCTTCCGGCGTCTAAGCATCTGGTGCTCTCACAGCGATGGCCTGTCATGCTGCCAAATCAGGATAAAGTCTGCTTGGAGTTATCTCAAATTATAATATTTCGTCCACTCTATCATAAAACATTGCGATTGGTTGAGCAGATTGGAGATAATGAAGTCATTGAGTATTTAACTAAGTTAAAAACCTGGTTGGTACGAAACAACATATGAACATATGAAATTAATAGAAGCAAAATTTGCCAGAAGCAGTATGGTATGTGCGCTTAGCAAAACAAACTTTTTGCGTTTTTTATTATCGTGCTTTTTATTATCGTACAGATTGCGTCGAAGGGTCTCAGATTGTTACAAAACTTTGTCCACGCATATGGTTCATGGATATATGAACAAAAAACAATATAAAAACATCAGCGGAGCCAGTTTTCCTGGAAAACGTTTTTACTGTTCAGCAGAAAACCTTGGTTTTCAGCAGGAGATATTTCTCACCAATTTAAGACATTCTTTGTTCTAGCAATAAATTACTGTCCACTCCTAGAGCCTCTCATAATGGGAAATTATCTGCATATGACAAATTTCATCTTGGTTCTAAGCCTAATGCCTTGTTCATACTACAGAGTTGCAACATAATACAAGGCTATCTTGATGACATTTTCTTTGTAGATACTTTTCAAAACACCCTTGTATTATGTTACAAGCCTGTAGTCTGAACAAGGCATAAGCCCATTGCATTACTAGGTGAGAAAAAAAAATAGCTTTGTTTGTGGACGCCTTGAAACAAACAAATGAGGATCGTAGTGTGCGGTGCTCGATGCGAGGTACGGAAATTTACTGTTGTCATTTTTTCACCACTTTTTTTCATGTCATAAAAGTATAAGTTTTAACAAGTGTAATGTGAATTTTGAATCATGTCTTTAACCCAGTCCTGTTCTGAGTCACACCAAGAGCAGTCTTGTGGGAAGAGCATCAGTTGTGATAGGGATAGTGTGAACTTAACTTGGAATTCTAGAACTGGATACAGGATCAAGTGGAATTTAGCGTATGCCATCACACACATAGCCTGCGGTAGTGAGACTGCTGTTCTCTGTTTCTTCTAGCGTTCCAACCGAGGAGTGACAGCTTCGTATGGTTTAAATCGGTTCATTCGTCTTTAAGGTTGTGTTTGTTTTGTGTAACAGTGCAAATTATCTCATAATGTGAAGCAGCAGAAGCTTTTGGCGATGATGCAACTGGGTGAAAATCTTATTCATGGAGCATGGGAATCAATTAAAGGCTCAATTTGTTTCTCATTTCAGTATGAACTTATAGATTGCACTTTAGAATTTAAACTACTATTTTCATAGAAGACAGTAGTTAGCAGTATGGCATTATGTATATTTAAATAAATTAGTTTACACCGAGCTCTTTGATTACTTATACTGCGATCCTTGCAATGTAACTAGAAGATTATAAGGACCACGTTTTAAAGATTATTCTGTGGCTTTTCAGAAAAAGTAAAACATTACACGTCTTTTAAATTTATATTTTACCTATGATAGTTGTAATAATCGACTCTGTTTTTCAGGTTTTCAGAACCTTCAGGATATTAATGCATACTTATATTCTTGTTTTCAGCAATAAACCACTGGATGTCAGATGTATTTTTGAACACGTAGATTGGTCGTTTTTACCACAAAAAACTACTGGTGAAATCCCTACGTTGTGTTTTATTTTTTAAGTTTCAGCGCACCTATCCCCAGGAAAACGGTTGATCGAGCAGCGTCCGGTAATGCAGGTAAGATGTCTCTCCTTTCAGCTTACAGTGTACTCCTAGTTCGTGTAACGGTAAGTATCCGCGATAACTTTAATCGTCCACTCTATCCGACAATCAAGATTACTCTGCTCTTGCGTTTTATGTTTTGCCTTAACCTAGCTAATATTGGTCGGTCGAGTATGATCGGGTACAGCGCTGCCAGTACGCCGAAATAAAGGAGCGCAAGTAGGCTGATAGTCCGGGAGCTGCTGAGAAATCGCATGCAATTTAGTTGTGCTTTTGCTATAATCGACCATAGATATTTTTTCATTTAAAAAATTATATTATTTAGTATTGCATTACAACATCGTATTATTTTCATCATATCATTGAATATTATTTAATTTAATCATATTCAGGATATGGATTTTCAACTGTTAAATACACTTTGGATATAATGTTGTTCAATCCCGCTGCGTTTGTTTAGGATTAGATGAGATTAAGGTGTGGCCCATTTAGTATTGAAACAAACATGTTTGATTCTTGCAACTAGTGCTTGAATTTGTAAACTATGACATCTTATGTGTTCCCTATAACAATAACAACATCAGAAGTTTTTTTCGCGGTGCAGTACGAACTTGTTTCAAAGAAATATAAAATGGAAAAAGAAAGAAGAAAAACAATTGTGCGCAATCATTTGGAAAACCCTTCGTGGTCTGAGTCAAAACTTGCTAAAGTTTTGGGTTTTCCCCAAAATACCGTGTGGCGTGTTTTGGAAAAGTATAGAGCAACTTTGTCGACGGATCGCAAGCCTCAAAACAGCCGTTGGGCAGGTACTGTCAACTTTCAACTGCGGAACAAAGCCATCAAGAACATCAAGGCAAATTCCAACATCGCAGACCACGATTTGACCACAAAGTTTCGCGCCGCACGCAGTGCCGTGCAACGGATTCGTCTCCGGGAAGGCTTCAAGTCATACCGTGCTTGTAGACATCCAAATAGGGATCAAAAGCAGAACATTGTGACCAGAATTCGTGCCAAAAAACTGTACTCAGGTGTTGACAAAATTCAATTGCTATCTCCTCATGGATGATGAAACTTATGTAAAGGCCGATTTCAAACAGGTACCGGGACAAAAAT
Organism: Aedes japonicus; assembly: GCA_034211315.2. Classification (NCBI taxonomy): domain Eukaryota; kingdom Metazoa; phylum Arthropoda; class Insecta; order Diptera; family Culicidae; genus Aedes; species Aedes japonicus. The sequence goes on along the minus strand of JASCZW010001854.1, from coordinate 310,017 downwards.
TTTACTTGTCCAAGCCTCGGGGAGATATTCCGGCCAAATTCAAGTGTGTGTTTGTAGATAAATTTGCACGTAAATACATGATTTGGCAAGGCATCTTTAGCTGTGGTAGGAAGACCAAGGTTTTCATCACTAATAAGACATTTAATTCAAAGCTGTACAGAACGGAATGTCTCCAAACGCGAATATTGCCATTCATCAGAACCCACAATGAACCTGTCATGTTTTGGTAAGATCTTACATGCTGTCATGACAGTAAAACAGTGCTACAGTGGTATTAAACCAACGGGATTCAGTTTATACCGAAAGAACTCAACCCACCAAACTGTCCCCAGCTCAGACCGATAGAGAGATTTTGGGCTATTTTGAAGAGGAAGCTAAAGGTGAATGGCAGTGTCGTCAAAAGCATCTATGAATTGAGAACCAAGTGGAATAATATTGCCAAAACGATGGATGAGAATAATGTGCGCCGGTTGATGAAACGTATTCCAGGAAAACATTGCAAATTTCTTCGATTATTTAGATGATTTAGATGATTATTTTTTTTAATATTTTCCCTCTAAAGTTCACACAAAGTCGAACATTTTAGATAAAACAGAATACTATTTCGTTAATGTATATCCGAAATATGCGCAATAGTTTATGTTCCTTTTTCACTGGGCCACACCTTTGATCAGTGACCAACCAGTGGATGGCATCATTTAAACCTATAAAGTCCATCACAAATGAATGTAGTGGTGCCAGGAAACGAAACAGCACATCGACATTTCAGATATAATATTCTTTGTATATAAATTCAGGTCATCCATTGAGTTTCCTAGTTTTGTAATTTATTTTTTTGTTGTTGCTATCATAGCATTATTTGAACTTTTAGGTTCATAAAAGATACGCAAACCCTTCTACAATTGCAGCAGGACAACAATCTGCAAACATATGTAATTTTTTTTACTATTTTACACTATAATATCCTTTCCTAATATTTATTTTATACACTGTACTTTATGACATTGCATATAGATTATAAGTTTTTTTTTTAATTTATGTTACCATTTTTATCATTTCTTGAATTTTTATAATTTACTTTATTAGTTTTTATTTATTTTTATCTCGGAGCGTATGGTACGGTATGTCCACGCATCCATCCTCTCCTGTAGATTCACAAAATGCGTTGTAGTTCAAATCTATTTGCTTAAATCCAACTCATTTTACGGAATCATCTTTTGCGGTAAATGCAACGCAGTAGCCCTGGCCGATTCGATGCTTGTATTATATCTTTAATATGTAGCAAGCATCATTATTGGCAAAAAAAATCGGTTTTTGTTTTTAGAGTCCTGGGCGCACTAACAAGTCGGTGACTCAGCCGCCCCTAACATGGAGAACAGGCGCTGTTTTGAGCCGCCCCTAACATGGAGAACAGACGCTCAAATGGGCGATGGCTTGGACTTTTACCCTTATTTTTAAAAAGCGGTACTGGTAGATATTTTATGTGAGAATATAATCTCAAAGTTTCAAAGTTATACTGAGAATACTTTCGAAGTTATCTCTGAAGAACCAGCATGCACGGACCAGCGGCTTATGGACGCCAGAATCTTTAGAGCGCGTTTTCTCGGAACCACTTCCTGAAAGTCAGTAATCACGATTACGATCGAATCGCTGCACGTAGAAAGCTCAAAGTACTTTCATTTTGTAGATTAAGGTCACCGCCAGTGATAAAACTCCGACAATTATTAAAAAAAATTTCAGTCGTTTATAACGAAAAAAAAGGGTAAAAATCCAGCCGTTGTTGTTTTCTACAAACAATTGTTGATAAATTTTAATAATTATATACACTTGCGAGTTTTAAACCCTGACCACAGTCCTTACCTATATAATGAAACATGTTTTGTGTGTTCCAGATGAATAGTTTAAGTTAGAACGTGATTACCGCAAAAAAAAATTACGAGAGGGTCTCCACAAAATACTGGCCACGGCCGCCATTTTGTGAAATTTTGAAATAAAAAACATTAAATAATAGAGTTAAACATGTGTTTCAATAAAAAATTAAAAACCACTTTGCGTTCGCATTGTTTTCTGTTGAAGAAACAAAACTAAAAAATGACAATTTTTCGAGGCTCTGAATGAGGTGCCCCCCTTAAATGTAAGCATACATAATTACGAAAAGATCGATTTACTCTCCATTCTCTTGATTATAGGAAATAAGTTTACAAACCGGATCCAGAATCGAGATCTGATCCAGATCCAGATCTGGGTAATTACCAAAATTTGGGAAGCAGAGCATTTACTGGAGGATAGGATGGAAAGTATCGTGTGTCCGATCTAATTGTTTGTAATCTTGCATGCGGCATACAGCAATGTTCGCAATCTTTCATCCAACAGACTAGATTCAGGCGTTGTCTGGCTTAAATTTACATGAAATACTCCTTCAGTTTCTGCCAAATCTAGCGCTCTCTTTATGTGCATTAGGCAACGCCAAAAATAATATGTTAAGTGTGCAGTGGAAATAAGACTCAAACGGTTGAAAATGTTTAAGTTGGGAGGCTTAGTCCGTCAATTGAGTATTTTACAAAACTTTAAAAAAAGCCAGTGATGGTTATGAATGGAGACTGGATGAGTCCTCTGGACCTCTGGAAAATTTTGACATCCCATACAAAATATGTGAGACGTCACGTATAGATTGGGACAGTTCGAGGTTCGTTGTGCTTCCATAAAATTCTTCACAGATGGTTCAAACATTGTAACAAGTACGGAAGCAGGAATTTTCGGCCCTGGGGTAGTAATCTCAGGGGCGATGGAAAAGTACTCAACCGTTTTCCAAGCGGAGATTTTGGCTGTAATAAAATGCGTTAAGGTTTGTCTGAAGAGAAAATATAAACTTGCAAATATTTGTACTTTTAAGGACAGTCATGTGGCACTAATTGAGTAATTATAAATGTCCATCCTAACTTGTCTAGGAATGCAATATTTCACTAGTGTTATAATTCCAAATGAAATATAAACTTATAAACACATAATCAGTAAAAAAACTCTCCAAACCCAATTTTGTCTAGAATAGGAGAAGACGCGTCTTATGCTATTCACTTGATCAACCTATCCACCTATAAGATGGGTATAGTATACAGGGGTATACCACAAAATTTTAACTCAGTGGACGCAGTTGCATTATAGCCAAGTAGCTCACTACGATCATAATTAGTTTCAGTAACTTGATTATGACTTAGCATGTCATATTTATGTTATCTCAACTGAATGGCAACAAGTGTGCTACTAAGGGAGGACGTTGTGGATGACGTTATCGATCATATAGAGTAAAGAACATTCAAAACATGTACTTAGAGAATGGTTTGGTCATCGTGTTCTGCGTATTTTTCTGAAGCGATCACCGCCGTCTGTTTGATTTTGTGTAAAACAACCCATATAGCACATTTTCAGCTCAATTAGTTGTCGAAGGTTGTCTATAACTTAAATTAGTCCTATAGAAGTATCCTAAACTGGTTTAAAACAATTGTGATACTTGGAAAATTGAAACACTCACTATGTTTGCCGTAGTTACCCCAAATTGAACGCGATGCTTAAAGTGGGTCCTTTCTTTGCTACAAAGGATTCCAGTCGGTAAAACGCGGCTATAAAGCAACTCCATGCTGTAGGTGGCTGTGCTCGATTCCCGGTCTGGTCTAGCAATTTTTCGTTAAGGAAATTTCCGACTCCCTGGGCAAAAGGTATGATTGTATTTGCCACACAATCATACTAATGCAATAATGGTACCTGGCTTCGAAAGCTCTTAATTAATAACTGTGGAAGTGCATTTAGAACACTATGTTGAGAGCAAGCAATAAGCTAATTGTAGCTGCCTGAAATGCTAAGAAAGAAAGAAGAAGCATAAAGTGGTTTATTTTCCTGTCCTTTGCCGTATCTGCTGTCTTGCTTTTTCCATACTTTTGAATAGATCTGGACTCTACATTACCATTCAAATTTTTGTTGTTCAGTCAAATGATGCTGCTTATATATGATAATATATTTGGATGCTGGTCAAAAAAATTCCGATTCCTACAATTTTCGAGAAAAGGTTTTAAAGGGGAGTAACGCAAAAAGCATGATCTTTCACCAGCAAAAAGATGATCTTTCAGCAGCGTAACTAGTGGTTTGTATTTGACTGCAATGTTATTTGCTTGTAATGTTGAATATGATTTACTGTACAATGGTAACAAAGCATGATCTTTCTGTTATGTGGAACCGCATGCAGGGCAAGGGCCACGCTAGGATGGTGGCTTCCTTCATACATAATACACGTTGAATATGATTTACTGATAAATATGGGAACAGTTACCCTACACCAATTCCTCACGCAAACTTTTACTCCGAAAACAAAAGATACTAGAACTGTTGAATTTATGTCATCGAAAGCGCAAGTGATATTTAATCACGAAATTTCCTTAGCCACCTGAAACTGACCACGGACTACAAAACCAGAAAAAATGAATACAATTCAAGCACGTTCTCTGTCTGCGGGTATGAAGGAGCGACCTTTGGAGAAGGGGGTGTTTAAACTCCCGTGGCGGTGCTGGAAGTGATGAGCAAACTACAATTCAGTCTGACACTTTGTAGACTAACATTGCGGGCAGTCACGCGTGAACTCAATCTCCCAGAAAACAGAAGCTCACGAGGCAAGGCAAAATCAAGTATGCATCGCGCGTTGTTTACCTGTGGAACACTTCTTGTTTACACAAAACCATCGTATCCAGGCAGCGCATCGGTGTGATCGGCGGGTGGAGGGCAAGCACTGTTGCAGTTTTATTTTTGAGCAGCCATGAATATTCGATCAAGTAAAAGTGATTTTATAAATTATGAGCTTTCGTCATCCGCATGACTGAAATTTATAGTTGATATACTGCTATGAGCGCAGTGTGCATATGTGTGAGTGCAGTTATTGTGTGCAACAATAGCTGCACCACTCCTGAACATGGCAGGTCAGATGAGCGTGAAAGTGTTAAGATGGTTAGGAAAAGCTCGTTGAATTTAATTACTTTTGTGTTGTTATGCAACACACCAAGAGAAAATCGGGATTGATTCCGAATTGATCATAAATCAAAGTGCAAACAGTTAGATGCTGCCGTTAAATGGGGTTTGCTTCTGTGTGGTGATCAGACCAGACATGGTTAATTCAGAGAAAACGGAAAATCCATCCTCGAATTACTCAACTTCCATCTACGTGAATTGGTTGGTGCGATTTTTGACTGCAGAAATTTGGTTTAACATGAGCATTGCAATCACGTATTTAATAGGCACGTAAATTGGCGAATTCCACTTAATTATACTCATCTCCTAGATCTGCTATTTACTCAAGCAGCCAAGTGCTAACTTGCGTGCAATAATTTTGTTGGTTTGCGCACCTCTACGAGTGAGCCAACAACAGCGATCGTTTCAGGAAAAAACAGCATTATGCGTTGCTTCCTCAGATACTACCAACATCACCACAACCGGATCGGAGAGGTGTTTCAACCTTCAAAAATGTGGTACTTTGTGTAGGCTTGATCGTACAGTTTAATTTTTTCGGGCAGATTCCGGACATTTTACGACAAATTGCAGTTATTTGTTATGTGGTGGAGGCAGTTCCACTGATGGTTCCAGTGACTGTGACGAACGCTATCCGCCACTGTAGACAAGATTAATGGACTTAACACTCGGTGGGTTTTGTGCGAAAAGTGCATTATATGCAAATTTCGTAACAGTTCATGCTTGATCGACATCGCCGGTTGTAGAAGCTCCATGTTCAAGGTATTCAGGCAGTAGCAACCGAAGAGGTAGCAGCACTTTTGTCACGCCGTTGTTGCTTTCAATATCAAGAACAGATGGCGCGTACCAAAGTATGTGCGTGTGTGTAGCGCGGGTGGTGTTTAGGAACACGCTCGATCGGTAACCGTATGCTACCTTGGTGAAGTTGTGAAACGAAGAAACGAATCTATTTAATCACAGTGCAATTGGTATTCAAATCATGGTCATTGCTATTCGTTACGCTCGATAGGGCTAGGTTATGAATTTGTAAAAAGGGTTCGTCACTTACGGATAGCGAAAGTCTTTTGCTCTAGGAGTTGAACATTATTGAGTTCAAGTTCCTTAGCGGTTGTTTTAACGTAGAACTGGCACGTTTTCATATGCAACTGAATGATATCGGTTGACTCACCTGAAATGAAACCAAAAAGGAAAAACATGTTAGATATTTGAAATAGAAACTTTTTCAATGATAATCGAAGGTTCTTGCATTGATTATGGTGACTTTGTTAGGTTGAGAAGATTTCCTTTCAATCCTTTCGAAGGAAAACGTGACCAGAGGTTTTAGGTCTCAGGATATCGCAATAGCTCTGACTAAATACCCGATCCTTTTTGGATGTGAGACAACTACGTTAACCACCGATGCAGTTGAAAGTTTTTCTTTTACAGTTATTTCAATAGGCATAGGGGAACTAGTTTTTAAAATGCATCCTTGGGGTACAAGCCTCCCCAGTAATACATATTAGGATTTATTTTGCTCAAATTTTAATTGGCCTGAAAGATTTATTATTTTCAGTGGTTTCCATCATAACAGTTATCAATTTTGTTTTCAATTGATTTATAACAATACAATTATTTTTTAGGGAATTTCTATGCTACCTTCAAGCGGTGTATCTAAAGAGGTTTTAGTGCAAAGATTCCAGGAAATTTTATACCAATCAACTTGCAACGATACGAACTTTATGATCTGTGAGAAAACCAAACAATTTTCGATCACAAATTATCGCTTTTAATGTCTGAGAGAGCATGCATCATATATAAGACATGATACAAACGTCAAGGTGACCAGGCTTACTGCGTTGTATTTACCACAAAGATGATTCTGTAAAATGAGTTGGATCCAAATGAATAAATTCGAACCGCAATGCATTTTGTGAATCTACAGAGGAAGAAACGATGCGTGAACTGCCTGTAACCACATATCAGTCTCACATTGAAAAAAAGCAAACCGAGAAAACGATCATTCAAGTTGGGAGAGCATTTTTCTTGATTAAGCCTGTTTGGCGTACTTTATTACTCTATATTTTGATAGTTTATATGTGTTTGTATGCACTGTTTACTATACAAAAAAAAAATGAAAACAAAATGTTGACGTAAGATATGAATATTTCAAAAGTCAAACTGGGGCATGAGGTGTGTGAGACTTGCGGCATCAAAAAACAACAGGACATTCCAAAGAGGATCCACCATGAACCGGTATTTATAGTATATGCAAGCAATATCCAGAGCACCTTCTATTGAGCAAAGCAGTTCGTTTGGAATATAGGGATGACGGGGATTCCGTTAAGCCTGGACATATGGTTCTAGCGGTTGACCTACAGAAGGTAGGTTTTTCTGAAATCATCACTGAATTTGCAGTAAAGTAAAAAAAGCTTAGCTTCACAGGTCATACAGCTAACTCGTTTAAGTAGTTTGAAATCGATCGTCTTCTCACAGTGGCTCATTGCTTCCAATGAGACAATTGCTCCCGTAGGCAAGTACACACGGTCCATGCCAGTTATTGCGTGTCTATGGAATGAATCGGTGAGTGGTCGTTCCAACGACATAGCAGGATGTTTTCATCGGGTCATTATTAGATTCAGAGACTTCGGACATCTTGTTATAGGGCTGAACAACTGTGCAGCCCAAAACAAGAACTGGAATCTTTTCCTTCATCTGATACTTCTAGTTAACTCAGAAAATGTTCAATTGAAGGAATTGATTCTGAAAATTTTTGGGTAACGGTTTTTGAGGGCACACTTTTCTGGCTGCCGACAGTTTTCAAGCCGCCGTTGAAGGAACAGTATGACGTAAACCACCAATTACCTGACCCGATTTCCAGGCATTTAGCGTTGCCGCGAAAGAGAAAGTCGAGCTTTCAGAAATGTTGACGGAAAATTTCTTTCCCTGCGCTTTCAACAGCTCTAAACACGTGCTCAACAAAATCAAACTTTGACCTTTAATCGACAAAATCCGATATATTATCGTGCAGAAAGGATCCCTGTATCTTCACTACAGTAACTCTGTTAAAGGTGAGGACTTGAAGTGCTGCTCACAGCCACACAAGAAATGCAAATTTGAGCTGACAACTTTGATCTGGAAGGTCAATTGAAAAAGAGTAGCCAACCTTGAGGCTTTGAAGATAACAGGAAAAACCAATTAACTTAAAACCGTTTACCATTGGTGGAGGAAAAGAAGAAGAGATCTTTGATTGAAGTATCTCAAACTGGACAAATTGGAAGAATGGATTTTAAATTCCAATATTATTCATTCCTGTTGTGATTGTTGTCATTACCTTCCACTTCATTTATGTGTTACATTTACATTTTTTACTTCATTAATTATTCTCTTAATTGTGTCTCTAAAAAAGATTAAACAGTCGAGAAATACAACCATAATTGTTAAAGGTGTTTAATATTCTTATTTTATTGCCACTTCAAACACGGGATTCATGCGGTTACTTCAATAATGGGACTCATATGCGATTACTTTCAAGATGGGACAAACCGACCTGATATTTTTTTTACATTTTTTTAAACTAAATGCTATATTTTATTATTGCTTTCAAAAATATGTTAAAAAATAAGGCGATTGCGCAACATAACCCAACTACCGTCCGCGAGCAATGCCTGCTGCGAACTACATTTAACGATTGTGACCAAGAACATTTCATTTTGTGTGTGAAAAAAATCGATTTGCTAGCAAATTCCCAATGCGCCATTGTCAACGCCAAAATCTTTAGTTTTTTCGCCTACTATAATCACATTTTCACATTTTTTTACACACACACGCTCAAAGTTTGGACACTTTTTTGACCTAATAAGGAGTCATTATGCGCGTTCCATAACGGACTGGTACAGCAGAAACAGAGTTAAGTTAGTAGAAAAGGTGATGAATCCTTCAAATTGAAGGGTACAGAAACTGCTGACGCCAACCAATTCAAAAATGACTGGTTGAATATGAGCAGAAGAATTGATGGAATAGCTGTCCAAAGTCTGATGGGGAACATTAAGAAGAAATTGCGTTACCAGGAAAAGTCAACAAGTGTTGGTGTTATTTTATCAATGTATGGCTAAAGAACATTATTTTTGCAATCTGAACTCCCAAAAATAATATAAATCATTTTTTTTATCCATTGTTAACGATTCTGTCCGTATATCAACATGAAAACTTGAAATATTCATAGAAATATCCCCAGGAGCACACTTGTTGCATATTTGTTGAAGCTACTCAACTACTGTGACTCAATTAGGTCAAAATCAAGGCACTGTAACCAATTATGACGGTTTTGTTTTACTTGGGATGTACAGATCATTGTCATGCAATGTTCTGTACAGAAATGCAGACTTCAATCGGAAAAATCAATGATTCTCCAATTGAATGCGGTATTTGGGATTTCCTCGGGGCTATTGAATCAGTTGAATAGAATATAACATGGAATTATAGAATGTTTTAACTTCTAATAATTGAATCACCTTTGAAAAGGTTCCATGTAAAATATCTACGAAAATAGCATCCTAACTCGAACTAAACTCCGCCAACACTCCAGACACTCTGGATACCCGGAATCCTACAAACACCGATGTTCGGCAAACTTCTCGTCGTAAACCAGTTCCGCCACATTCCAGTTCCATTACCGACATGGCATTGCTGTAGATACAGTTCCAGTTAGCGGCCAAACTTGAATTACTCTGATAATAATTGTTTTGTAATATCGGAAAACACAGAGGAAAAAATGCACGTGTAACTTGCTACAAACACCGCCTATTCTCTCCTCTAGGGTGGAGGTTGCTACATGGCTGCTAAAAATAGCCGCCACTTCTTTCAATCTGTACAACTTCCCAGCGCTTTGTTTCTCGCCGGATGACATCATGAAAGCCTTGAACGACCTTGATGATTCAAAAGGCCTTTAGATGGAATTACTTCGTTTTTTCTCAAATTTTGCTTACGCTCTCTTGCTTTTTCGATATGCAGCATATTAAACCGTTCATTAAGAGAGAGAAAGCTCGCTCGAATTTGCAAGAATGCATCAATTGTGCCAATCTATAAAGCAGGAAATCGGAACCTTGTTGAAAACTATCGTGGAATATCGGTTCTCTTTTGCATCAGCAAGGTCTTTGAATCGTTAGTTCACAACGCTGTGTACAATGTTGTCCATCCTTTAATATCGGAGTACCAGCATGGATTCGTTCAGCATCGCTCTACAACTACGAATTTGCTGTGCTATACAAATACGTTGTTTCGAGAGGTTGAATCCCGAAGGCAGGTCGACTCTATCTATGTTGATTTTTCTAAAGCTTTCGTCATAGTATCACATCTGTACGCAGCCAAAGCTAAAGGCTGTAGGATTCCCAATTTTTTCGTTGAGTGGATTCTCTCTTACTTGACCGACCGTCAGTCCTTCGTTACGGTAAAGTCCGCACGCTCGAGAACTTTCTCTATTACTTCAGTAGTACCGCAATGAAGTGTGCTCGGCCCAATGATCTGTGTTCTTTTCGTTAATGATCTGTGCCCTCGTATTTCATCGTTCAAGCAAATGTTTGCCGATGACCTGAAGATTTGTAGAGTCATTATATCTGCACTTGACTGTCTTGTCCTTCAAAACGATATTAACGAGCTACTGCTGTGTAACGATAACAGTATGTGGGTCAACATAGCCAAATGTAAGATGATATCGTTCTCCCGTCGTACAGAGACAATCACGCATCAATACGGTTGGTGCTGTTCCACTAGAGCGAGTTACATCTATTTAAGCCTCCATGGTTGGATTCATTTGACGTCACACTTGGAACTTCACAAATATCATACGCACAAAAGACATTATTCTATACCTTTGTCCGTATTGTACTGGAACACGCTGGCACGCATTACTGATCATCATAGTCGAACGTACTCAAAAGCTCTTCATCAGATTCGCGCTACGGAATCTTTCATGGAACGACCCGTTAAATCTGCCCGACTAACGTTTGCATTAAAAGAAATGGACAAAAAATTCCGATTTTTAAGGGTTTACCTTAACTCGCACTGACAAAACTACCTATGCAGCATCAATTATAGTAACCCATGAGTCAGCAGACAAAATTTGACAGCTCTACCAGTCGATTTCTAATCGCGATGGCAGAAACAGTGAAGCAACAACGTTCAGAGCACGGCACCCCGTCGCGTCGAAAACGGACATCGTGTGGCACTTTGTGATCGCCGGATACGCTCGTTCCGGCATCTACAACATCTTGACACTATTAGACAACAACCAGAGCATCGAAAGAAAGCCCGGTTCCGGACGGCCGATGACCCTGAGTGACAAGAAGCTCCAAAGGATGCTGAAGAGAAAGACCGAGGAAAAAGTGGCTACATAGCAGCGTGCGCTTGGTCGGGAGGTCGGTTCGACCGGCCAAACAGTGAAAAAGTACCTGGCCAACATGAACAGACATGTCAGGAAGCGGAAGTCGCGTTCACTGGTTTCGGAGCTGCAGGTAATGACGCAGCGGCAGCGGCTGAATAAAATGGTCAACTCAATTTTCCCGGCGAATCGCGACGTGGTGGTGATAATGGACGACGAAAGCAATCTCACCCTGGATGGCAACGATTGGCAGGGCACTTCCCCCACGAAGAAAGTGAGTTCCGAGGGGAAGTTCATTTCACACACTAAGTTCCTCAAGAAGATGCTGCTGCGGCTGACAATCAGCGAGAAGGGAATGTCGCGGGCCGCGAACGGGGAAATTAATAGTACGAAGTACCTGGAAAATGCGTCGTTCATCAAGAAATACCATAAGGACGAAGACGCGGATCTGGCGTTGGCCTACTACTCGAAGCGATCTTTGGAGGAGATGAAGCGGCTGAATATCCCAAGTCGGCGAACCCGCCCAACGTCCCCTTGCTGCGTCCCATCCAGAATTTTTGGGCCAACCTGAAGCGTAAGATCTACTCCAACAATTTTGTCGCGAAAACTGAGGAGGAATTGATAAATAAAATAATGAAAGAACTCAAAAACATGCCTACACGAATGTTTTCGTCCGCCATAGCGAATGTTCCGGTTAACTGCCGGAAGCCCGCTCGCAAGGACGTGGAATTTTTTTTGCAAGTAAGCCTAAATAATTATCTTCCATGGAAAATTTATCAAACGCAATTATCTGCAATTAGCTGTTTTTTTATCACCATCCGAAAAAAGTCTATTTTTTTAATGCAAACGTTAGACCCTTTTTGGATGAAATGTTTTCCACCGACGCAGTTGAAAGTTTTTCTTTTACAATTATTTAAATAGGCACAATGGAACTAGGTTCTAAAATGCCTCTTTGGGGTAACAGCTTTTCAAATATTATATATTAGGATGTATTTTGTTCAAATTTTAATTGTTTTTAGAGATCTATGGTTTTCAGTCGTTTCTGCATAACAGTTAGAAATTTTATTTTCAGTTAATTTATAAGAATACAATTATTTTCTAGAGAATTGGAATGTTTCCTTCAACCGATGTACCTTAGGAGTTTCATTGGTTTATCGGACATTCTGAATGGAAATGGAATGGAAATGGAATGGAAATGGAATGGAAATGGAATGGAAATGGAATGGAAATGGAATGGAAATGGAATGGAAATGGAATGGAAATGGAATGGAAATGGAATAAATGGAATGGAAATGGAATGGAATGGAATGGAATGGAAATGGAATGGAAATGGAATGGAAATGGAATGGAATGGAAATGGAATGGAAATGGAATGAAATGGAATGGAAATGGAATGGAATGGAAATGGAATGGAAATGGAATGGAAATGGAATGAAATGGAATGGAAATGGAATGGAAATGGAATGGAAATGGAATGGAAATGGAATGGAATGGAAATGGAATGGAAATGGAATAGAAATGGAATGGAAATGGAATGAACATATGTGATCGATAAAGCAGTTCGAAAGGCGATGTTGATTGAAATCATTTAGGTGACGAATATGAAAGTTTAGGTCTAGCAAACAATCATACTTTTTTGTTCTAGCTGATTGTAAAAATTACATGGTATTTACTTTGCATACCAAACATGATTTGATGATGGCTAAAAAGGAAACACTTTTGCTAACTAATGAAAGCGAAAGCTTATTCAAAACAAAATATTTTTGCAATGAAAATGAGCGCACCTATTGACATCCTAAAGTCAGTGCGCTGTTTCCGTCGACAGAAGCTGCACGACTGACCCCATTCCAGGAGGCCATAGTTTCAACGAATTAGTCCGAAAGTCACCTGCCTTGACTACACACCAATCAATCACCCAACCAACAAACCACGGAGACCTACTTTTTTTTTCGAAATCCGACCAAACCTGCCACAGAAATCTCCCAATTATGTCCTATCATGTGCAGTCAAATCAGCCACCCAAAGTGATATTGGAGACACCCAATGCTTACTTGCCAAAACATGATCACGAATTAGTCGAAGTTTTATGTATTCTATCATGTTACAACGGTGGGGACCTCCGAGCTACAGCCACCGATGCGCAGATCATCGATTGAAAATTGAGCCGTCTTTGGTCTCTCTGATCTCCAGCGCTCGTCGTTGTCAGTAGCTGACTCACCCTCTACGGTCCATCGCAGGTCGTGATGGTTCTCTAATGGGTCCCTAAGTGATCATTAACACACCAACGCATTTCGATCGAGGGGAAACGTTTGAAACGCATTGAACGTAAGATGAGATATTTTCAATGTTCAACAGAGGGCCGGAGAAAGGCGGAGAATCGATTAAGTTAACAGGAGAGGTTTATGAGTGAGTGGGTGGATGGTTGGTTGACCATACATGAAGTACACTATCTCAATCGAATTTTACGTAATTGGTTCACTCTCATGGGATACTGGTCACAGGATAAACAAGGCCAAAAATCGTGGCGAGGCGTAAATTAATGAGTCACGATTTTGAACGATATTCAGCAGGTTTATTCGATTTCGGTCGAATTTAGGGCTCCAAAATGGGATCATGAGCCTGTCGAGAGCACGAATATCTCCAGCACATGAATTTAATAAGAATTATTAATTGAACCAATTATAATTCCTGTAATTGAGTCGATCGATGGCCCGAAAGGCAGTGGGCACCAAGAGTAAGAAAGACCTTCTAATTGGTTGGTTCTTTATCTCTTTGCGATGGATTGCAAAACCTAAATAAATTGACCGAGTGACGGCTGTCTCAAACCTGAATGACAACTCTCCATCGCAACAGACGGTCGCCGATCGTTCAGGCCGATAATGGCGGCAACAACGGCGAATAAAAATCTTATAAAACAGCACCACATTACACACCAAACACTTGCCTTGCGAAGCAAGTGAGATATTTGGCGTTCTCCGGGTGACAGCGTAGTGTCTCGAGGTTTGATCAAGCTGCTGCAAGAAAAAGGTGCAATTAGAGCACGGGAGATAAAATTTCAACCAATCCGTTCATTTTTTTTAAACACGTACCGAAAACAGGTTCTCTTGCCGCCTTGAAACGGACGATGGGAGGACGAGGTGTATCACCTTCTCCATCATATAATGTGCGACGGACGGCCGGACAAATCTATCGCTTCTAATTAAATTTGTTTATATATCTAATTAGCTCTATTTCGACCGCCATCTATTCGATTTAGAGACCGCGGCTCTGTTGGTCGATGGGCAGCACCAGATTCCATTCCTAGAAAGAGAGCACTTTTTCCTTCTTCATGTCTGCTGATTTCTGTCAACCGTCATAAAGTAGCTAAATGGTCGCGAGCGAGAAAAAATTGCTACAATTTTTCCAAATGGTTCTCGGAGCTAGGAACGGTCGGTGCATGCTGGCCTACTCGCGATGCAGAGCATTAAATCTGAGGTATAATGGCATTAATTTATAGCTTGGCAGTGGGCAGTGACCTGGACAAATTGATAATTGGGAGGTGGTTGCTATCCTATGAGGAGAGTCACCTAAGGTGAAGTAAATATGAAAGCGATTGAGTTAATAGGTGACGTTTTGGAGAAAGGAAGGCCGAATGAACTAGTATTCGTTAATAAGGATACGAAGGTGATTTTTGACTTGTTTGGTTGAAGATTTGAACTTGTGCGCCTTAGCATGAGACACATGGATGTATATTCATGAGAAATTAATTAATTTTTCCAAATTCATGTTAACTTAAGACATTCAAAAATGCATCGACTCTGAGAACCACAGTGATGGATTCTTGAAAAAAAAAATGATTGTTAGAAAATCTTTCAAGTGATAAGACAGATTCAGTTTCTTAATATTTCAATATGTATAAATTTTTTAAACGTGGAACTAAACAGGGAAATTATTTTGTAATTAGAAAAAGGCGATCCACGAGTTGAGTATCGGTGAACACTGAAAAGCAGTCGCTTGGACAGTAGATTAGCGAAGATAAGTGCCTTCACTACTTCATGAAGATTTTGAAGTTGTCCAAGTTGGTGAGTGATTTACATAACTCGGACGTTTGGAAGGCTTCATCCAAAGCAGCTTAAAAAACGCGTATCGATTAAATTGACTTTGTATTGTTCAGTTCGTTTCAAGGCATTTTGGAAACGAGGCTTCCAATCCACGGAGGCATAATCCAATATATACCGTATCAACGAACGTAACAGCAACTTGAGGCAGAAAAGTGCAGTGAAGCTAAAATTACATTTAAAACTGTTTTGTCCTCCTACACCTACTCTATGCATCTTAAAAGCTGAAATTTGTACAAAGTGGCCCACTCTATAGACGATTGTGAACGAAGATTAAAAAACTTTTATACGATCATAAAGATTTTGAAAATGTTCTAGAGAAAAATGTTATGACCACTTGAGAACCTTCATAAACCTATTGGCTGCCATGAAAACCAGCATCGGGCTAAATGGCTACAGCTGTCAAATTTCACAGTGATAGCGTGGTTGGTTTTTGTTGTTCTGCTTTGCTCGACCCCTTATCTTCTGATTCATTCAACAGTAAATGATGTCTAAGAAAACGTTCGGGTGTTGCAGGAAATTTTGTTTCATAGCAAATATCCAAAACAAATAGTATGCAGATAAATATGCTCATTTAATTTTAAGGTGAATATTGGCACGATAAAAGCTGAAAACTAATGCGCCTCGGAAATTGTGCGTGTTTACAACAATAAAAACAAAATTCAAACAAATATTTTCGATAAATTAATCACGAATTTCCCGAAAGTTGATGGAATTCAATCAGGTTATTCAAAAGAATGCTGAAATTGGTCTCCGATCTACAATTCATTTGCATTACATTTAATATTTGAAGTATTTATTTTTACACATTTCAATGATTTCTTATATTTCAATATGGCGCTTGAAAGAAGTTTTTCCAAAAAGCCAATTAATATTCGCAACGGCTACTATCCAACTATTTGGTCATTTGGTGACTTCCCTCAATGCCAATTTGCCGTTTAATGCATTTACTGGTGGAAAAGTGCCTTCAAAATGCTTTTTGAACTGACCATAATAATATAACAGGGGCGACCCCGGCGTAGTGGTTAACATCCATACCTCTCACGCCAAAGTCACGAGTTCGAATTTCACCCCCGGACAAGTTACGAAAATACCCAAAAATGTATTTGAGTAACTACGATGGGAGATGAAGCAGCCCAGGGCTGAAAATCTCGATAATGAAGGAAAAAAAAATATAATAAGAATGAGTCCTGAAACGGCGTTTCCAAACAGATTTTACGAGTTCATAAAGTCAAAATAAAACCTTTGATAGGAGTATAAGAAATTTTTGAAGACAAGGTTTCAAGATCTAAGCTGTGTAGGTTCTCATAAACCTGACTAAAATATAGAACCTGTTGGCACATCTTGGTACCATAATAAAATCAAAGTGATTTCCAGTGGAGTTCATAAAACTTTAATAAAACTTAATAAAGCTGGATGGTTTTGGCAATGTTGCATGGGAATGCCTACCGGAAAAAACGGGTTTCACAACAGCCGATTCAAGCTCGAAGTTAAAAGGTAGATGTGACCATTTCGTTATTCTCATTTGTGTGTATATGTACGGAATAGAGGTACACTCTTACCGGTTATCAATGAGAGACTATAGATGTGGCCTTATAGTGTGGTTAACACAGCAATGTAATATTTTAGATTCAACAATAACTATGTTAATCAAAGAGATTATATTGAAATTCCGGCCAAAAGAATGAACATTATTGGAGCTACATAACTTAGATTTGTTGTGACAGAAGCTTCAAAAAAATTTGATATTAATTTCATGTTGCATTTCATTGCAGACACATATGTTCTTCTACGTACTATCGATATAAATATCTTTTTAAAACATTAATGTAATTGTTGGAAATGCCAAGCCCAACGTATCATACACGGGAGGTTTAAATAGAGTCTTCGTTCCTAGACATTATCTCCTACAGGGTGGCAATGTAGATGACTTGAAAATTGTAATAAAACTTAAACTGGATTATAGTTCTTTTTCATTGCACTTTAAATAACAAGTCAAAATATTAAACTTACAACGTATTTTAAATGATTACAAATGTGCTTCAACTCGCTCATGTTTTCAAACATGAATCCCCAGATACTGAAGTCCAGTGAGTTCAAATTAGGAGACGATGCAGGCCATTCAGAGGAACTGATGAAACATGGTAAATTTTGATGAAATTTGTCATCAGCAGATAATTCCCCATCAACATGAGAGGCTCTAGGCCAAAGTTTACGCGCCATACCAAATTTCAAAAAATCTCATGGAAAAATGTCTACAAGGGGGAGGACGTGGCTTATAAACCTATCGGTTTTCTACTTCCCTTGAATTTCGCAGGGCCCAGGAATCAAATATTTGGCCCTTCATTTGCCCACAAATCGTGACTAGGATCTGTCACATTGTATAAACGACTGAAATAATATTTTTTCTCCATCAAGTCTTCATTTTATATCACAAGAGGATCAATACCAGTCATTTTTTAAATACTCAGATGTCTCAAAGATCACATTCTAGGAAGCACCTTGTTCCCTTTGATCCCTTACTGTGCTCCTTTCAGCTTCTTATTGAATAAGTTGATGCAACGGATGCATATAAGCAGAGCAAGTTTTTGTAGTCACTTCAGCTTGTATTGGGTTGATTTGTCTTCTTTTGGGTTATTTGGGGTCTTCCAAACGTTGAGTAAATCCAGTGGATCATTTTTGATTTTAGGCAAAATAGGAAGTGGGTCCTACCAAATATTTTATTACCTATCCAAAGAGCTTTTGTTGCCTTATTAACAAATTGCTCTAGATGTGGATTCCAACTTAGTTTGTTGTTAAGAGGTACGCCCAGATACTTTACTGTGTGTGAAAGTTCTAAAGGTGATCCTTTTAGTTTATTTTTGTTTGGTAGAGTATTTCCTATTTCGTCTGAACAACAGAAGACTTCGAAGGGTTTGTATTTATTCAATCCATCTTCGGCGCACCACAATGAAACATAATTTAAACGATGTTACATTCTAAAGCCTGTTCACACTAAGTTTCAAACATCAGAATAATAGCAACCAAAAAAATTTACTCATAATTAAACAAAACTGATTGTGTACTTCACAGTGATAGAGTATTACCTAGATTAGAAACAGTTGATAAAGATGTTGATTCTTCTGTCTGTAAAATTATCGATCTTTCTGTGGTACACCCACCATCAAGTACCAAATGCTTTCTTCTTAGTTTCAAAGAGTTTCCGCTTAACTAGAGCCCAGTACTTCTCGGTATACCTTATACCGTTCTAGGACGGATTTCGCATAGTGACAAGAGGCCAAATCAGTCCAAAACAGAGCTGGAGAGTCGTGGCTTCTGATAAACGGTAACAACCGCTTTTGAAGGCATTCTTTCTCGTATACATCCTTATCGATAGTGCCAGTAGTGACGAAACTTTTAGATTTTCGACCACAACTACATATGGCCTGCCAAACCAAATACTTCTTCTGGAATATGGACACTTTCTTCATACGGAAATGCTCAGCAACGGCGTTCCTTTGCATTGCGGTATAAAAATTCGGATCAGCTGTTTAAAGTCTTCGAGTATGTATGTTTCGTCGTTCATTATGATACTGACAAAGGTTGCCAAAAATTTAATTTAATTTAATTTAATTTAATTTGATTTAATTCAATTTAATAACTTTATGACGATGCCAGTGGCATAATGGTAAGCGTTTTTGCCTTTCAATCTAGTCGACATGGTATCAATTCTAGTTGGCGCCGCACAGTGGGACGAAATAAAAAAAAGTTGGACATGGGTATTGGCGGCGAAATCATTAGGTTTGGCCCAGTGATGGCTTCTACATTTTTAAGTACTTTATTTTTGTGTTAACAGATTTGATTTCAGTGGTGTATACACCTAGATAAAAAATTTAACTTGTTTATTTATGGTTCAAATTGATTACCATGTGTTAAAACTTTAGGTTAGCTAATTTCATGAAACTTTGTACAAGACTAAAACTTTCTATCTCTTAACTGGATAAAGTAGTAGGGTGAAAAAGGAATGAAAAATGTAAACCCCCTTAAAATCATTATTTTATCATAACTTTTTTGTTTGAATGTTCCCATTTTTTTAAGGTTCAAAGTTTTAGCTAATTCAAAAACACACTTTGCTTTAGCAGACAGCTAATCATTATCTTCATTTAAAGGATTTAGGTTAGTTTTAATATTTTTTTAAATCTATCTTCGAGGATGTGTAGATAACAGGTTAGCAGGTAACTTAACTTTAAATTCTTAAGTAACTGATACCTTTCAAAATGGTGTACAAAAAAGTTAGGGGGGTGGGTCAAATTTTCAAAAGAGCAACTAAGCTTCTTATTATGTTGCGTTTGTGGTGGTTTTGTCATCTTTTTAAATACATATTTAGACTTGCTAAAGATCTGCAAAAGAAAGGAAGAATGGCCAATTTATTAGATAATGAAGTTTATTTGAATATAATAACGGCAAATAGTCCATCGTTCTACTGGAAATCTTCCTCTTCATCTTCTCAGTATATAGCATATTTTTGACACGTTTTAGAACCTACTTCCTCCATAAACAGGGGAAAGTACTCTATCTTTAGAATTTATCTGTTCTTAAATTTTTCCCTTATTGTTATGTCAACGAGGCAATATTACTGAATATTTAAGATTTAAAGGATAACAAAGGTGAAAACATATTTACCTCGAAGTTTTATCATAGGTCGAATCCTAGATCCATAGACCCCCATAGTAGAGCACATTCCCCTAATTCATTATTTATGGCAACAGTAACGTGGCAAGCCTGATTTTACGGGTAACAAGATTGGTTGTTCGATGTCATATAATTCGTTTAAGCATCGTTCCTACCTGTAAACGGTCTTGCCACGTTGCCGCAATGCCGCAAAACCGCGGTGCCACTTACATTATGGTTGCTTCTTTATTTTTCCGTGCATGCTGTCAGCTGATATGAATATACACGCTCATTCGGATTTACCCAAAATTGAGTAACTTTTACCCATTTTCATAAAACAGGATGAAAAGTCAAACCATGGGTAAGGCGATTTATGAGAGTGGGTAAATCTAATTCTATTATTCATAAATTTGGTATATTTCTACAGTTGTTGGACTTGTCTACTGTTACTAGACGCATATTTTTACTTTTTTTTTAAGTTTTACAGGAAAAACAGTGATCACAGTGGACAGCTTCTGAACGCTTCCCGAAAATGAATGAGGAGCTTTTTGATTTGTTGCGGAAGCTTATCCAGCTTCGAACTCGTTCGAAAGCACGTCGAAAAGACCGTTGATAAGTGCATACTCGACGCGAAATCTGGGGTTGTCCAAAGACAAGTGTAAACACTGCAGCAAAGCATGTGTAGAACAAACAAAGAGAACCTTGGCAAAAAAAGCTTCAAAGAGCATCCAGCGGAGGTGGCTTAGGCCATTAAACAGACTGACAAAGGAATTTCACATAACTTCAAATCGAGAGACAAAACGTGTAAAGAAGACCTTAGTGTATTTGTTTTTTTACTCAGGATAGGTTAGGGAAAGTACAGGAGATGATCAAAAAGGAGATGACTAGCAAAATTTTGTCCAGATTCAAAGTGATACAGTTCGGTGAATAATAAACCGTTTTTAATAAAACTAAAAGCGACGGAAAATTTATTCTAGTTTCAGCATGTTTATTTAAAATTTGATTTGACTACCGGACACCGGAGATAGCACGGATACTTTGAGGTTATGTCAAGTATGCTAATTTTCTGCAGCTCGTTATTTTTTATGTTACTTGAAAATCGGAAATATTATATTTTTCTCAGAGACTAGAATTTATAACTAGTCTGTCAGTGGTTAAAGATCGTGAATCGGCCCATAAACAACCGAGATATGGCCATTTCCGTAAAATGTAGTTTTTTACCAAATTGCCTGACACTTCTTATGTTGAAAAACTCCTTTTTAATTTATCTGTAACTCTGCGTACCCTTAACCAAATTAGATGCAACTTCTTCCATACGATCACAAATTTATCCTAGTTTTTGGAAGAGTAGCGGACATTTCGTTATTTTCCGTAGTTCCGGGTTATATTGCCCAACAGGCAATTGGGTAAAAAACTACATTTTACGGAAATAGCCATATCTCGGTTGTTTATGGGCCGATTCACAATCTTTAACCACTGACAGACTTGTTATGAATTCTGGTTTCTGAGAAAAATATAATATTTTCGATTTTCAAGTAACATAAAAAATAACGAGCTGCAGAAAATTAGCACATTTGACATAACCTCAAAGTATCCGTGATATCTCCGGTGCCCGGAAGTCAAATCAAATTTTGATTAACCATTTTGAAACTAGAATAAATTTTCCGTCGAACGCTTCTAGTTTCATCAAAATCGCTTAATTATTTACCGAACTGTATCACTTTGAATATGGACAAAATTTTGCTAGTCTTCTCCTTTTTGATCATCCCCTGTATGTAAGCTGTAGGTACAAGCGTTTGGAAAATAATCAATTTCAGTCGAGTATTAGTACACGACACTGAAGAAGTTTGCACATTTTAGACAAAATTCGCGTATCTGTCAAGATAAGCAATGAAGTTAGTTGGAATCAAATGAAAATTACTAATCTTTATTTTCATTTACTAGTTAAAAATTTAGATGTTTGGAAGAGTTTTGATTATAGAAACAACTTCAGCTTTTTTATTTCTAAGAGAATTTTATTAAATTGAGAGCAAATTACATGAGAAGAATCGATTGTAAAGTTCAACGTTTGTAAATGTATGCAACTTTTCCCATCGAAGTTAATTCACTCAATTAATGGTTTCAAATCGAATTATAATTCACCGCATTTAAAGTATAAAATCAATAGTTCACAGCTCAAAAAAGCAATGTGAATTTCTATCCCATATCATGCACATAAATGGAGCTTCACCTAACTTAGAATATATCATTACGTATCGTGTAAAGTTGTGGGACATTTCATCAGTTGGGGATAATATTGCTTTCCAAAGCTCGTCTTTATAACAACGATTTCATGTAAGTTGCTGCTTCTTGAAGAAGGAAATACGATTTTACGTGCTCTGATACTTACAACATAATGAATATTCAGATTTTTTCCTGTATTAAACACGATAGGAAAGATTATATTGATCATTAATAATTGTGTTGTAAACTCATCAATTTTTGGAAAACACTTTTTATAATAAAGATCTGTATCCTAGCGAGTTACATTTATATGCAATTTTCTGAAAAATACACAAATTAACACTCTCGACTTGAGTTCAGGTTCGGTCATAAACATATGGTGTACTTATAGAATTAGAAGTCTAATCGACACGTACACGACACTGAAGAAGTTTGCATATTGTAGACGAAATACGCGTTCTGTCAAGATAAGTAATAAAGGTAGTTGGAATTAAATGGAAATTACTAATCTTTTTTTTCTCATTTTCTAGTCACAATCTTTGGTTATAAAATTGAAATGATCGTCCTGCAAAGGACGGTAGACCTGTACGCGCTAAAAATTAATATCTCTTTTCGGTTTTCATTTCTTTGTCGTTGCGAATAACCGACTGCAAAGTTCGTGGGCTGATTTTGACATTCTAGTTGTAACGAATGGCGTTGTCTTTGAGGATTTGAGTGACCAGCAATTTCATCACAGTGGCCAGATTGGTTCAAGCAAACAATGGTTCTCTGGGCTAGTTTTGTCCTCCGGGCCATAATCGGATAGGCCATGCATGGCAACTGGGGGACGGCAAAATCTGTCAAGCCATCAGCTGAGAGCTGATGTCTAACACTGAGATCATTTCGCGTAGTCTCCTGTGTTTTACACAAGCGTTGAGTAGCATAGTCTGCAAATAAGAGGATGCATTGATCATCAACATCAATATCATTGATGAACCAGGCCTAGCACGGAAGGTAGACCAACGAACCGATGCTAGAATAATTCACGAATTATTCTAAACCAAAGGTTACGATTCGTTCCATCCAAGAAAAGCTGGACCTACCGATATCTGATCGAACTATACGGCATCGAATAGCAGTACGCGGATTGAAGAACAGATACACACGGAGACTACCATTTATCAGCAAGGTGAATAAAATAAATCGTCTGCGGCATGCTGATAAGCCTCAAGACTTTTGGAGACGAGTGCTCTAGACCGAAGAATCGAAATTTGAAATCTTCAACCGGAAGCGGCGTTATTGGGTTTGGCGAAAGGATGGAGAAAGTCTTCAGGAACGTCATTTGCAAGGGACTGTAAAACATGGCTGTGGAAACGAGATGGTGTGGGGATGTTTTTCTTTTGCTAGTGTCGGAAACTTGGTTCGCATTTATGGAAATATGACAGCAGACATGGACATTTTGAACAAAAACCTCGAGGAGTCTTTATTAAAGGTCGGGTTGGTAAACAACTTTATTTTCCAACAA
This sequence comes from Aedes japonicus, assembly GCA_034211315.2. Classification (NCBI taxonomy): domain Eukaryota; kingdom Metazoa; phylum Arthropoda; class Insecta; order Diptera; family Culicidae; genus Aedes; species Aedes japonicus. The sequence continues at coordinate 286,181 of JASCZW010001854.1, read as the reverse complement.
GACAATGACCCAAAGCATACGGCTTACGAGACAAAAGCTTTTTTCGTTCCAATTGCATAAAACCATTGGAATGGCCACCTAAAAGTCCAGGTTTGAAACCAATTTTAAATTTGTGGTCAATCCTGGACAACAAAGTGAAAAAATTCAATGTAACGAATAAGGACAACTATTTCGAAGCGCTTTAGAATGCCAGGCTTCCAATAGACCCACAGCATTTACAAAACTTATCTGATAGTAAAGGGTGTTTCGATCAAAATTTGGTCGACTTAAGCTTGACGCATTCTCTTTCATCGTGCATCTTTTTTGATTTTGAGATTAGCACTTCAGATATCAAAATGTCGCCGAAGAAAGAGAAGCAACGCATCAACATTTTGCACGTGCATGGCGAAAATCCAAACTACTCTCACGCCAAGCTGGCGAAATGGTTGAATGTGGCTAAATCAACTGTTAGCAACGCATTAAAAGTGTTCGGTGAACGTTTGTCGACAGCCAGGAAAGCTGGATCGGGGGGAAATCGAAAGCCGGAGGCCACAGTGACGACAAAAAGAGTTACCCGCTGTTTCGAGCGGAACCCCAACCTCTCTGCCCGAGGTGTCGCAAAGAAGCTGGACGTGGCGCCTTCAACCGTGAATAGAGCTGAAAAACGAGCTTGACTGTCGACTAAAAAGAAAATGGTGACTCCAAATCGCGACGATAAACAAAACACGTCGTCCAAAGCACGATCGCGAAAGTTGGATACGACGATGCTAACGAAGTTTGATTGCGTGGTACTGGACGATGAAACTTATGCCAAGGCAGACTTTAAACAGCTTCCTGGACAGGAATTTGATACGGCAACCGGCCGGGAAAAGGTGGCAGATATTTTTAAGCACATTAAACTGTCAAAGTTCACGAAGAAATATCTGGTTTGGCAGGCCATCTGTACCTGTGACTTGATGAGCAACGTTTACATTGCGACCGGAACCGTCAACCAGGAAATTTATCTGAGCGAGTGCCCACAAAAACGTCGACTGCTTTTCCTGAAGCGACACAATTGTTGCGTTCTATTTTGGCCGGATTTGGCATCTTGCCATTATGGAAAAAAGGCCATGAAGTGGTATGCTACTTACAACGTTCAAGTGGTGCCCAAGGACAAGAACCCTCCCAATACGCTAGAGCTCTGCCTAATTGAACAATATTGGGCCATCGTCAAGCGGAACCTTAAGAAGACAAAAGCTGTTGTGAGCGAGAAACAATTCAAGGCAAACTGGCTTTCTGACAAACTAGTGTTAAACGAAAGACCCGGCAATTCGCGTTCGGTAAAAGGAAGCTTAGCTGAATATTTCTCTTGTATTTTATGTGAATTGAACTTGAAAAAGAAAAAGAATTTGATTTATTAATAAAAACTTTGATCGACTCAGACACATTACTGTTTGACCAAATTTTGGGGACCCGACCAAACCATTTTTTATTTCAGTTTGTTGAATCACAATTTTTTAATGTTGTAATACATTTTTTTATGTTGTTGCAAAATATTATCATAACACAATCGTCGGCATTTTCGTGTGCCGGTCAATGATAATAAAAGCACTTGATCCAAATTCTGATGCCAAAATATATGAGTTTTTCAGTTGTTAGTGTTGAAAAACCTTTCACTCAACGTAACGCTATAAATTTTTACAATTTTGAAATGTAAGTTAAGTTAAGCTTAATAAACAAATTAAGCTTCTTATTTCCGTAGCTCTTCAGTAAAATTTTACATGTGGACTTTATAATCATTTTGTGATATGCGATGGTTTCCACAATTGAGTACAAGTACAAGACCCTGTTAAAAATGAGACGTAATTTCCCTATTTTTCAAAGAAATGAAAAGGGGTAATGAAACCAAATGGATATTTTCAATCATTCCGCTAAGAGCCATTTGTGGTGTTCATCTAATTTTACACTGTTCGAACACATTGATGTTGATGCCACATCCATCGTTAATTATAAGTAACTAATGAAAATAGACTAAACAGTACATAAATGTTTCGCTGTCAAATACCAGCACGTCAGCTGAGGAAACGTTCTCCTAAAATTTGTTCCAACACCATTTCTCCAATAACGCTTTGAAACGAACCATTTATTATGTAAACATGCATTAGTTCGTTAAACTTCATTACAGCCATTAACTGCGCATAGGACACCCCCTCACTCGTATTGGACTTGCCATCGTCGGCAGCATAAATTCCTCCCAGTCGGAGCACCAGCAGCCACCATTAGAGCAGTCATTGGCCAGCATGTTTTTGGATAGTGTTAAAACAAACTGCGCACGCCATAACGCGCCTCGGCGTGACTGCAATTTTTTTTCTCGTTTTTCTACCCGACAAACTGTAACAGAAAGGAAAAGTGTATCACACTCTCAACGTAGCTAACTTGTTCGTTGACAACTAAAGTGAACAGGTTCTAACGGGGAACTCAGCACGATGCACTTTTTTTTTCTTTCACCAATTTTGCCCACGCTTGCGTCTTGTTAAGGCACGTTCCCCGAGAAGGCGAGTTCATATAAAAGTCGTTCATCGGATTGCAGTCATTTATGCCCGGTCGTACCAGCGGACTAATTTTGACCATAAGTAAAATGGCTTCATCAAGGTAAACTAATCTAGCCGGTGGGGTTTTCCACATCATCCGCAGACAAGTGTTTTAATTGCTATTTCATAAACGCAGTCTAAATGGGGGAGAAATACCGCTCAGGAGTCAAACATTGTCGCACCAAAACCAATAGGTCATCGCGCAATACTTGTACTATAAATCTTATTCAAACAAATAGCCATTCCAACTGCCTTGGGCAAGAAAGCATTTCCTGGACAATAACTAAGCCAATTTGCCATTCTCTTGATTTCTGATACGTTTTTGTTCGTCCCCTGGCACCTCCTGCAATTGCGTCCTGTTGAATTGCGCACCTGATCTCAATATAACATGAAACCATTAAGATACGCGGAACATAGGTGCTTTTTATTAGGCACCTTGGCATGCAAAACAACACGCTGCTTTAAATCACTTGTAGTCGTCGTCGTCTTGGGTCTTTGCTGGGTTCGTAAGCCGTAAGCCTTCAACCTTTCATGCCACTGAATCTCCCGTGTCGCAAGTACCACTGCAACATGACTAATTTGAATTTTATCAGACTAGCGAAAAACGTCGCATGTAAATAGGCATGAACCTTGTTAGGGTTGTTGTGAATGAAATTTGCTTCTTCATTGAATTTTGCTTCTTTTCAATAGGACGGGGCAATTTACAGTAATATAGCGCGATGGAGAGTAACCGTGTTGAAGTTAAATTGCTTTGAGGGAAAAATCAAAGACGCAACACACTAGATAAGACATCGCAAATTGACGACTGTTTTGGTCAGTATAACTGTTCACCGAACATTATCGCCTCTCCTGCTTAGAATGGAATTTTCTGACATGAATCAATATATACGCCCTATTTTAACCTTTCCAAGAGTCCATTATAGGGTCCAGCTCATAATTCATCAACACTGGTTCAAGGTCCCTCGTCCATTTTGAGCCACCTTTCCTGGCGAACACTATAATTCAAAACGTTGCACTTGAGCCCATTTACTGGTGGTGGCATTTATATCTATTCAAATTTATGAGTCCAGGCGATAAAACGGCAATTTAATAGCAATTTAACAAAACATATTTCGCTCACGCGATTCAGACCCGGGACCCAACCCATAGAGAGCAGCCTAGGAGTTCTCCGACAAAGATAAATTTCCACTCAAATTGATTGCTCTGCCCCTGTCGGTCGCTCTTGACGACCGCGTGCGGATCATACTTATTATCCACCTTCATCATAAGATCGGATCAATGGAGTTTCAATGTGACCTTTTTTTCTTCCGTCAGCAACCAGCCGGTATGATCTTACAGCAATTTCGGGCTTTAAAGCATGCTTAAAACAACCAGAATTGCACTTAATTTTATGCAATTATTCGAAATGCTTAACGAGCCATTAAAAATAATGAGTCAATGACGAACCGCGCCTCTGCAGCAGTCAGCATGAAAGTGGGGGGAAAATTGGGTAAGAAGCCGAGATCATTTTGAACGATGCGTGCACTAACGGTCTACATGGGAAGATCGGATGGGTACTAAATACGAGAAGACCCGCAGAATTCCCACACGCATCGTGAGCATCGTGAAATAAACACACCGTCGGTTAATTATACGGGTCATGTTCGATTATGCTTGTCCTGACGGTGCCGGTGGCGGCTTTTCTCTGGAGATGCGTTATTTTTGCTGTTTTTGTTTGCGCTGAATCGTTTATTGATTTTTTTTCCTCTGACACCATCCACCGGCTAGAGACAAGACAACATGGTGCGGTGTTCAATAGAAACCCCTAAGAAGTGACAATTTGAGCAGGGTCTTCTGCTTTCAAGCGTCAATCACTCGGTTGGTTTGTGCTGGGAGCGATTGGTACGACGGCCTCTATTTCATGGTGATGGGAACGACGGACTATCAAGGAATACGATATTTGTTACCTTTGGAAGGTTGAATAAGCATTGATTTGTTCAAATGAGGGCAATCGATTTGCAATTATTTCATTTACCCTGTTAGGTTCAATGCAGTCGTGCGAGTTCGTCTTGTGGGAATTTACCTGAAATGAAAAAAAAAAAATTGAAAATGATTAGATTTTAGTTGAAATAAAAAAAAACACACACACACACTACCAAACTGCATTAAATCAACCCTAAATCTGCATTTACGATGCTACAAGCATTATATTAGCATTATATCACATCGTGAACATTATTTGCTGTAAAGTTGACTTTCAAATGCTATCGAAATGCTTGTAGTCTGTAATAAGCATTTCGAATGCAAAATAGCATTAATGAAGCATTATCATAGCATTGCAGTAAAGCAGCCGTATATTGGCCCAAATGCGGCCTTCAAGTGGCTTTGAAGCTGACTTTATTGCTTGATAAGCTGCCGTAAGGACGCTCTGGAACTGCTTATTTGTTACCTCAGTAGTATCAACAGGCACTGCAGTTTTTTGACGTTTTTCTGGTCAGTTGAGTTCGAACTGTTTGTCCAGCAATGATTATTTTCATGAAAAACCAATGAATCAATCATCATTTCGCAAAAATGAAGCATTTTTAAAAACATCTAGAGTTCCAACTTCAGAAGAATACTGCAGAAATAATTGTTTTAAGATCTCTATTAACTTGTTTTCGTATCTGTTTTCCGTTAGTCCTGTGAGAATGACCGGATAATATTCTTTATGTATTAGGTTTCTCTTTGTTTGGATTATTAAAAACCGTAGGCACTTTGTGCTCATAACCTACGAAAGTAATAAAAAGAATGTATTAATTTTGGATGGCGATGAAAAAAAAAGAACATTCAATAAAACAAATTTTCCATACTCCATTTTTCTATTTATTCAGCAATGCCATAGAAAAAAGGTATACAATCTATCAGAACTCCGTTATAATTAAAAGATTTGTTCCTTATTGAAAAACATAAGACCGGCATATTTTTTATTCTGTCAAAAGGGTGACCATTTATGCGTTAGGTTGTGCCAAAAATAACTTATAAATAAGTTCATGAATTTTAATCTACAGGCCAATTTGATCAATCAAAAACTCATACGAAATTTTGTGGACTATTATTCTGAGACAAAATATAGAAATCCACATCATACACCGATTTATCATAAAAAATGGATTAATTTCGTTTATTTTTAGTTTTCTTTTGGTCTCGAGATCAAGGAGAAGTCTCTTTCTCATGTTTTATTTTCTTCTTTAGAGTCCAGACCTTTTAACTTAACATATAAAAAATTTGCCGATGTATGTATTTAAGCTTTTGAGCTAATTTTTCCAAAAATGCTTTGTTAAAGTTTTTGCATAGTCGACAAGCGTTTCTTGTATTCAAAGTAACTTGCCAACCATGTGCTCCCATCAATATCAGGTGATTTTCAAATGTTCATATAGTTTTTTGAAAGCTAAGGGATGGTCCATTAACCATGTGTTCTCACATTCGTAGTTCTGTGTGCAAACATTTTTTTTAAATTTATATATAGTATGTGTTCTGGTAAACTCACTCCCTCTATTTTTTCAACAAAAACGTGGATTATGACTAAAACTATTATGAAACTAAAAACATTGCGTTTTTGAAAGAAAAACTCAGAAACTAAAATACGTAAATTTATAGTTTTTTTTATTTATATAGAACGTAAAAGGTCTAAAAAAACAGTCGATAGAACTTCTCATGAAAACAAAAAATATCTTCAATCAATGTGTTCAAAAAGTGGTCAAGTTGATTCCACTAAATCTTTCTTCACTGACGGATCATTGATAGAGGAGTCAGCAGGCTTTGGTATATTTAATGAATGTGCTTTATCTTCGCGTTATTTTATCATCACCTTTGTATGGGTCCCATCTAATTGTTCAATTTTGGGCAGTGAGAAAGCGGACTCGCTTGCAAAGGTGGGCGCTATGGAAGGCGATATTTATGATCTACAAATTGCCTTTTTGTTTTCTTATTTATCGTCAACAGTAACTCGTCAGTTGGCAGTTTAAATGGAGTAAAGAAGATTTGGGTCCATGACAACATTCTATCATCCCAAAGGTTTCGAAGAAATCTTGGTTTGGGGGATGGATGTGGATCGAGACTTCATTCGTGTGATGTCTCGTGGCATGTCCAATTATTTTTCTTTGAACACTCATTCATATCGCGTTGGACCGAGCAAAAGCATTCTCTGTGAGAGTGAACAAGGTTACCAGGACGCAGATCACATTATCTGGTCATATGCTGAGCATCGTGGAGTCAGATCTGAGCTTTATGATTTCCTTAGAACTCGAGGTAGACAACCCAATGTACCAATTCGAGATATTTTGGCTCTGCATGATCTGGAGTTCATGAAACTCATTCATGTGTTGTTGACTTAATTGTGTGTGTTTCTTGTTCATTCTCAAAAATGTTCAAGTCAGAAGAAACCAAAAAATGGTATTTTTATAAGTTTTTAGACAGTTTGGAATTCAAAATAAATGTATTATGTAAACTTTGTAAGCCGCCCATCTTCCCATCCGTTAAATTGTTATTCCTATTAACTTAGAGACGGACGGCGAGTTATCGGTTCTTTCCCCCTAAATTTAGTTTTAAGATAATTAATGTATATAAATATGAAAATTTGGTTCTATAAAGTTGATTCGATTGAACCTGTACAAATAAATGATTCAAAAATAAATATGTTTTCAAAATAAATATCGCAATTTATTTCATATTTCTCCTCAAAAGTATATTTAATTAGGTATATTAGTTAGGAACTGTTAAATGTTCGGATCAAATAAACTTTCGAACTATTTTTGCAAACCACCCAAACTTAGGGAGATCAAACTGTAATAATCTAATTTAACATTTTTGTTTGTGTTCTTTCTTCGACTACGTATAACGGTTTTCCATCTCAATTTATCTCTCTTTCTCTCTCTCATCTATCATCTCTGTCCATCTTACCTCCCGCTGTCTTCTGATACTACGAGGCGGCAAGGGCTGTGCGACCAGTGCCGCCAGAACAATTGATAATAATGCATTTCTTTGAAAAATCTATTTAGCAAAAAATATCATCATAATGACGAACTTAGAAAAATACGAGTTTAATTTTTTTTTGAATAAGGAACAAAACCATAAATTATCATGAATTTCTATGAGAACGTATATCTTTTTTTCTATGGTATTGCTGAATTAAGCCTTTTTCAAAAACGCTTCGACGGAAACTTTGCCATAGCCGATGAAAAGATGGTATGTACTTGGCATGTTTTTCTTTATTGGCGTTGGCGATCTCTGCTGTTTTGGACACGAACATTTTGAAGTAGATCCTCCGTTTGAGGTTTACCGGACAATTTTCTATCAATCACAGCTGGGGCATGATGAGAGGTTTGGTGGTGTTTGAATCATCGTTTATTTTCAGCTAGCATGTCTTCTCCAATGATATCTTGGTATGATAGGCTGAAGGCAGGTCCCTCCAAAGACCACATCATTTATAACGTGGATCATTTAGAAATTTTTTGAGCACTTTGTACAGTATATCTCCTCGTTCACCGCAAATCCCGAAGGAAAAAATAGTGGCTTGAACATTCCCTTCTCGTCAATTGTCAGCCACTGAAGGAACTTCTGCGGAAACTTGGCGTGGGAGATCAAGGCTCATCATCTTGGTAGGGAGAAGTAAAGCACCCCCCTGTCGTTATCGTCCATCACCAGCACCTGTTGCTACTGACAACGTTGTTATACGGAATAATGTCCATCTTGCGAAACACTTCCACCGTTTCTCTAATATCTCGCTTTAAAGGCGCGGAATGATGATCTCGGTCTTCGTCATCAGCTTCTGCTGCACTTTACGGTCGCACTGAACTGTCGGGTGGCCGAAACCAGGCATCGTATGTCTTTTTACAGAAGGTGGCGTTACTTGACTATTTTAACCATGGCTGCCGTGAATCAACGGACAACGTTGTCATTTTTTTTCTGTACACATCAGGGTTGCTTCGATTGGCGATGCATATTTAGATTCACCACCTGGTGGTGGAGTAATCCATGAAAAGCTGCTCAAATCAGTCGGTTTTTTATGCATACCTAATTGTTAAAAAGGAAGGCCCTGGTTTATATGTTGCTAAAGGGTGTCCACGATGAAATTGCCACACACAAAATTAATTCTCAAAATTCGAGTTTTCATCCGATTGCCATCAAATTTTCAGGGATTGAGAAATAACTATTAAACTTCATTTTACCATTTTACTCGTATTTTATTTACAGTCCATACGCAAATGCCCGCACCTTGGCCTTAACCCCGGCCATAAGATTCTGCACAACCTGTGAATCAACCGTTTTTTGCATGTAAACCCATACTTTCTTCAGTTCCTCGACTGTCTTCACTACCTTAGGTCGTTTAAGAAGGTGCTGCTTCATAATCGCCCAGTACTTCTCGATGGGGCGGAGCTCCGGAGTGTTGGGAGGTTGAACATTTTCGGCACGAAATTGACCTTATTGTCCGCATACCACTTCAGCACGTCCTTGGGTAGTGGCATGAGGCCAAATCCGGCCAGAAGATTGTTGGGACGTTGTGGGCCTTCAGGAGAGGAAGCAGCCGCTTCTGGAGGCACTCTTTTATGTACACCTGTCCGTTCATCGTGTCCTGGGTCACGAAAGGTGCACTCCGCTTCCCGCACGTGCAGATGGCTTGCCAAACCAGGAATTTCTTCGCAAATTTGGACATCTTCTGAGTGCGGACATGCTCCGGAACGCTGAACTTATCCTTGGCCGTGAAAAACAGGTTGCCGGGGATCTGTTTGAAGTCGGCCTTCACATATGTTTCGTCGTCCATGATGCAGCATTCAACTTTCGTCAGCATGTTGAGGTACAACTTCCTGGCACGGGTTTTGGCGGACTTGTTCTGCTTCTCGTCGCGATTAGGGGCCTTTTGTACCTTGAACGTTCGAAGCCCAGCCTTAGTTTTGGCCTTCTGGACAAAACTTCGGCGCAGGTGCAACTTCTTAGCCACATCCCGAACGGAGGCGTTCGGATTTCGGTTGAAGGCCCCAACTACGCGGTTGTGATTTTTGGGGTTCTACGGAATACTTTTTCCTTCACTTCTGGGCTTCCGATCGGTGGTCAACCGTTCCTCGAACCACTTAATCACTCGCGACATCGTAGAATTCGCAATTCCCAACGTTTTAGCGATGGAACGATGCGAGAGATCCTTGTTCTCGTGATGAATGCGCAAGATTTTATCACGCACGAGCTGTTCTTTCGACTCCATTTCCGCGAGTTTTGATTACAGGACTTTAAAACTTGCAGGATGTAAATAATGCACTATGAACTAAATCCACCCAAATTTTCATTAAATTCTACTCAACGGTTAAAAAGTTAGAGCAATTTCATAGTGTGGCAATTTCATCGTGGACACCCTTTATAAGTTATTGATTTGTTATTAGTTACTACCTCTTTGATCGAGATATTCATTCTTCTATCAGCTCATATCTGTCCAGATTAGAGAGAGAGAAACAACGGACTCTGTAATGGCCCTAATTTGGTTTCACTGATGTGATAATCACCGGATTAATAATTTAACACTTGTTAATTGGTAGGTTCGAAGACCAAAAATGAACTGCTTTATTGATTGATTTCGGGGCCCTTACGTACGCCTAAAAGTGTGCACCGGTTTATTGGTACATGCTACATTTTGCCTTGATGTTATGGGTGAAAAGTTCTAGGGCGCATATGCTGATGTCAGCGTGACAAAATAACGCGAACGATAATCGAGCTCCATGCAGATGCGTGGATCCGCGATGTTGATTCATAGTTCACGTATATTATATAATTTTATGACCACAGAATTGAATTTTACAGAAAATGGGCACGTCTTTGGTTGGTGCACCACAACTCTCCAATTCCTGATAAGTGTGAAACGGAAAATGAATTTCGAATGTGCAGAGGAAGCAGAAAGGATAAGTCATAGCATAGGATAAGCTGACAACAGTTATTTAGAAGATGTTTAGTAAACAGTTTACCCACTTTGATGCCAGCCCCAAGGAATCGCAGGTTTTATTTGATTTACTTCAGTACTGAACAAAATCATTCACTCGGTCTGAAAACGCATTATATGTTATATTATTCTCATTTGGACAGATACATCTGTGACGTACATGATAAAGTTTTACAATTTAGAGCACTCAATGCAAAATCCAAGACGGAAATCATTTAATGTAGTTTTTTTCACTGATAAGTTTTTATCTAAAAATTGATATATTTTCTTGAACAAAATAAATCATTCCCTTCAAAAATGGAATTAATTGATGCTATTATTAAAGTCAGTTTTATTAATTCTGGCTGCACTGCATTTTTGGACAAATGCTTTATAATCGTGAAAACGGCCTTGATCTCCGGAATTTTGGTAAAAAGACATATAGTTTCAATTGTAACACATATGGAGGAAGTATGAAAGCTAAAGAATAGTGAACAACTTATTCGGATAAGGACGTCATCGTTCGACATTGCACCGTACAGTAGGTAAAAATGGATCCAAGCTTATAAAGAATTGAAGGAATTGAAAAAATGCAGCAAAAATGACTGATTCTTAAAGGAAAAACTCTCACAAATTCATTAGTGCTAAAGTCAGCCACATCAGTGGTTTAGCGGAATCGTCAAAATTTCACTACAAAGTTTGTAGGCATCTGCTGTTGAAACTCACGGTCGACAGCCGACGCAATTTCAAGAACAGAAAAATCGAACGAGGAAGGAATACGCTTGTACTTTGGCTTCAAAGCACTCGCTGGAGGAGTTGCAACCAGGGATGCCAGATATACAGACATTTGATCATGCATACAGATCTTATACTGATTACAGACATTATACAGATATTGCGATAAAGTCACAGAATTTAACAGACATTGATATCCATCAATCAGATGAAATTGATTCTGAAACGTTGGCTTGTTTTGTTTGTTGACCTAAAACATTCTCTGAAAGACAATTCAATGGAACAAAGTTCCATCAAATCCTATGTATGTATGAGCTTTCTACAAAAATGCTACGACGATCTGCCGGGCAGCCGTATATATTAGTTGAAGAAAGCCTTGGCCATGGCCGGTAAAAAGATGAATTTCGGCAGCTCTTTTTGGCCTTGTCTGCTCCGTTTTGGTCTCGATAGATACTTCATTTTAGGTTCTACGTTTATCTTCAGCCAGTCCTTTTCCTCTAGTGATCTATTGGCATAATGGGAAAAGGACAGGTCCACCCAAAATACCACATGCTACTTCGTGTGATACTTCTTGATGAAGGAGGAAACTTCTGGCAGGCACTTTGTACTGTATATCATCTCGTTCACCGCAAAGCACGATCGAAAGAGAAGCGACTTGGACATTCCCTTCTTGTTGATTGTCAGCCACAGAAAGGCCTTCTTCGGGCACTTGGAATGGAAGATATATTTGACGTCCAGTATTCGGTCTCCTAACAGTCGTTGCCACCCAGCGTCATGTAGGTCTCGTCATCCATTATGAACACGATGTCGCGCTTCGCCGAAAAAAAAAATGTTTTGACCAGCAGCTTCAGTCGCTCCATTTGGGTGATTGAAAACACTGTCAATTTTTTTTTCTGTACACAACAGGGTTGCTACGATTGGCGATACACAGGTGGATTCACCACCTGATGGCAGGATAATCGGATGCAGAATCGCTAAAATCAGTCAGTTTTTTGAAAGCATATGTCAATTGCTAGCTCAAGTTAAAATTAAAGTTAAAAGTTGAAGAGCCTTCAGCACGATTGTGACAGTTATAAAAAAGGAGAATTAATACATAAGGCTTCCGAAACCAGCTTATTAGAGAGTATCAGTTTATCGGTTTTTGCGAAACAACCATTCCATACCTTACTCTCAAATAAAGTACTCCCCTCACCTATATTTTTTAGCTAATTTCTGACAAAATCATCAATACAGACAAATACATACATTTTTCAATGTTCTTTACAGACGGTTTGAAAAACTTTCTGGCATCCTTGGTTGCAACTAGCGACTAAAACGGTTGCTTACAAGAGTGGCATTTCTGCAACCAATAATATACACTGAAAGTTAATTTTAGTTTATATTACAAAATCGAAAGTAATACTCACTAATCCATTCGTTGTTTTCAGCAGCGAAACTGATTAGTTCTTTTTATGAAGATACATTCGTAATTAATTGCACGCGCAACTGTCAAAAGCACGAAGCTTTTGTTGACACAGAAAGAACATTCGTACATTGTACGGAAACAATGCAAACAGCTACGAATATTTGGTCACAAATTAAAAAGAAACGTCTCTCTGGTGAGTTGCATGAAGGACTGACAGATCTCACTTTATCGACTCAAAAATGTAATTGACAAAAACAAGCGCAACCACGTGGAATTGTCCAGCGTTGTTTTCATTGTTTCTGACATGGGGTTCGAACCTGAATATTTGAAAAGTGCTGATTCTAAATCCGTGGTTGATCTCACTAGGCCACGCTGACACGTGAGAACAATTTTGATTAATGAGCATGAAGTTATAGCTCACGACAGCGCTGTGATTTTTATTTTGGGATAGATAATTTATTTCCGCCCATACCAGCAGCAACACCATCATACATGAGTACGGTATAAAAGAGAAACAGCGATTGGCAGGTCGTCACGAAGTTCATTTCGTGCATTTTACAAAAAGGTGTAATGATAGCATTTCACCAGATAAATAGCATTATGAATGTTTCATACAATATACGAGACATTTGTTCTATGTACAAAATCCATGTTTACGAAACGCGTGAAAGCTACTTTACGAAAATAAATTTTCAGTGTATTGAAGCTATTGAGAAATGGTAGCGAAGCTTAGGCGAATAAAGCGATGGTCAAGTTATAGCCACATAAACTCACTTCAAGGCCTTCAAGAGGAAAATCGTTGATGTTGAAGACCCGGCTAAAAATCTATCGTTGGACTTATTTTTGTGCCAGTCACTGTATAATCTGCAATCTGTAATTAAGATTTGGCCAAATAGGAAAAAAAAACGTCCAGAAGAGGACTGGAACAACAACGTCACCCGGATTTTCATTCCGATTTAATTAAGCATTTCCTGCTTCGTTCCCAACCATTTACGCCGTCGTCCCCGTCGGTGTTCACATTCCCGAACCAATATCGAAGGCGATCGTTTTGAAAACTTTAATTTCAGTAACCTTTCTGACTTTGACTACGGCGATGACGATGACGACGACGACGGCTTGGCCAATAAATAATACAGCATAAAAGCATATTTCACACATCAATTTACTTCAAAGAGCAAGCGACGCGGCGCAATCGATCGTAGGAAATTTGTACGCTCTTATTGGTGCAGTGGAATATCGATATCGACGGATCAACGAAGCGTAAACATTTTTTAAGCGTTTCCTCATGGTAGGGTAAGAAAGCAAATCACGGTGCGATCCGTCGTTTAGAAAAAAAAAAAAAAACAAGCTGCCTCACCGAACAAAACCAAAGGCAAGTAGCTTTTTACACGCAGATTGTTCAAATGTTATGGTTTCCTGCTACCTACTAATAACTACATATACTGCTAGTAGAGACAGCACTGGAAGACGTACATATGGGGAGCCTATGGTAACGGCTGAAGTTCGGACCTCAGTGATCAACCAGACAGGCTCTCTGATTAATAGTGACTATATGCCAGGTTATTGCCGAATGATTATAATTGCCTGCTGCTCTTGAGGTATAGAGCAAGAGATTCGGCATATGGGCTAAAAGGTTTGCTTACATTCCGTGCTTTCGCGAGTGCGTCGAAGAAATAAATATCAATTTTCTAATAAATAATAATTAAATGTTTAAACTAAAATGGGTTTCCTGTGACCGATGGTTGTGCGTTAGAACTGAACGAGCAAACTACGGAGTTTGTCTAGCTACGATCTCCCGTGAAGATCACCATCATCTCTCCTTCGCATATATTGGAGCGGAGATTGTAGGTTAGGTTTGTTCAGAAGGGAGGAATATGATTTACGATATGTACTGCTCATGTGTGGCAATATCAATTGCCCCCCGTACGACGTGCAACAACAGGTGAGTCTGCACCGTGGAGGCCACCAAGAGTGCATGAATACTGTAGGTGAGGTATGATACAAAGTGCTTTCAAATAACTTTGGAGACGATGTACAGAAGGTACGTGTGTCAGCTCGCGTATGTTACCGGGTGCAGTTGATGCAGTCTATGGTAATTAAAAGTGATGTATGAAAATAATGTATGCGCAGAATCGATCGATCGGAATAATTGTGATTTATCATTCGGTCTTCCGCGGTGGCAGAAGAAGAAAATCAATATGTATCGAAGCAATAGGACATGCAAAACTATGTGAATGGAGACCGTCTCTGGTGGGATTTTATTTTTTGCGGCCATGCGTTTTTCTTCTTATGAAATTTGGCTCATTGTAGGAATTTATTTTATAGTTGGCGGTCAGGAGGGGAACTAGGAAGCATCTGCAATACCTTACAGTTGCTTTGAGTGGAAAATCGATTTTATTCTTCATCGGATGGACTTCTTGGAAATTCTAGAATATTATTAGGGTTAAAGCTGCTTACTCTTATTAGCTTTTTTTGTTTTATTCAGGATTTAATAAACTTTTTTTGCAACATCGCATCGTAATTGGCTGGTTTTTATCACACTGTAGCGTAAAATAATGGAAAAAATAGGTCAAATATTTTTGCTCTCCAATAACTAGTTCCTTATTTTGCAATTTTAGGCAACGCGTTCTGAGTTGCGAAAAATATTACTTTATGTTTGGATTTACTAGCTCTTATTCGGTTCAGTGTGCTGTTTAGCATACTTCGGAAAATTGAATATTTAACTCTAAGTGTTGGAATTATACTGTTGGCATCAAGTTAGATATACATGTGGACATGGATATACAAATCAAAAATATACAAATACAAATCAATGTAGACATACGATGGCATTCGAGACGTAATTATGTACGACTTGTGCTAAATAATTCTTCTTTTCGAAACTTGAAGCTTAACCACTCTCAATAGTAGAGTGAAGCAATAGCTTCCATTTATTTTTTTCATGTTTAAAAAACTTTGATTGTTGCTTAAGTTGGAATGCTTTGTATCTTTAAAATTAATTAACACAGTTTAATGCATTGATGGTCTATCAGGCTGAATTCCATTTGGTCGAGTGCCATTAGGTCGAATGCTATTAGGTCGAATGCCACCAAGATTAGGTTATATGAGGTCACTAGGCCGATTAGACCGAACAGACTACTTGAGTGTATAGGAATTAATTGATTTTATTTTTGACGTAGGATTACGTCTTTGTTTTCTATACTGGGGTACAATTTGAAAAAATATTCGCATTACGACCGTCACGAAAAGTGGCCTGGTTTTGAGAGTTAATATCTCAGTTATTTCTCAACAAAAATTTCAAGTTTTTTGCACCAATCGATTGGAAATATTTCTTCGCATCAACTTCAATGAAGGACAATGTTGATTGAAATTTGTTCTACATAAGTTCTTCTATCAGGGAAATAAAAAAAAGCAAATGAGTTGAAGGCCTTTTTAATGACCAAGAACATCCTGAATATGAAGAAGTTCAGGATGAAACAATAAATGCATTATTAATAGTATAAAGAGTTGTTTTAGAATATGGTACATGTGCATATGCATTATTAAAGTTTTGGTGATGAACGTTAAATATTTTTGCATTTTTCTAGGCTGTTCTTGGTCATCCAAAATGAAATTGAGTTCCGACCTGCAAATCTATAGTAGTCAAATTAGCTTCTAGGGTAAAATAAGATTACGATATATGTGTGTGTGTGTGTGTGTGTGTGTGTGTGTGTGTGTGTGTGTGTGTGTGTGTGTGTGTGTGTGTGTGTGTGTGTGTGTGTGTGTGTGTGTGTTTACAATCAATCTCCCACTGACCGGCAGTGCTTTTATGGAAGAAACTTGTCTGCATTTCTTCAGTAATTTATATGTAATCACTATGTGCAAACATTTTTAGCCCTGGAGATTGAAGGTGACAGCTCTATTGAAAATCCAACGACCCATTTCAAGAATGCCTGTTCATACACGTACATTCTGAGGTCATCTTCATATACAATAAGCCCCGCATGAAAATCTTCACATATCATATGGATATGTGAAGAGTTTTCACACTTCCAGAATCAAAAATAGACATTCTTGATCCTGGCGTGTATATAGTTAAGGTATATTTTTGATAATATAAAACGACCTCACCAATGTTCTTCATCTGATGCTGGAAAGCCGGGCACTAAAAAACAAAAAAAATGGGGGAAAAAAAACTACCGACGATCAGTCCATCTTAAGAAACACGACCGTAACGCACTATGAGAGGGATTCCATTAACAAAGTCCTACGCAAAGCACTTGAAAAACTATAATTTCACCATTTACTTTGGTTGAATTAAGGAATATTATTTTATTTTATTTCCGCGAAAACGACGCAGCAAAAGCAAAACACGTCATTTTCATAGCACGGCTTGCTGCGATCCTCGTTGCCTTCCTATTTTCTTCTGTTTCGAAAATCCTATACCGAAGAGCTGTTCTCTGGATGCCGTCGTTTCCACTACTTGTTATGAGGCCAAGTTTTCCACCTGTATTTTATTGTTAATTTGTAGTCCGTTCATTAGCTTTGATGGTACTATTTGATCCTTGACGGCTTCAATTCCTAGTTGCTGCTCCACTTTCAGGGTAAAATAAGATTACGATATGTACTCAAAAATATTGAATGAAATTTTTGGAAGGTCAAAAGTTATTATGTTGAAGGAGATGTTCGCTCATCACCATGAGGCACCAAGAGTGAACAACAATGTTTTTGGCTAGAATTGAAAGATATGAAGAGAAAGTATTTGATAGTTCCGCTAGTGTGCGGCAGGCTCGGAAACATGGCAGATGTTTTTAGGAAAATTGAGCGAAAAGGGCATGTGTACAGTGGTACTCGAACCAACGACATTTTTGCCTAACATCCCACTGCGGGGTAGGTTAAAGCACGGACTAAGTCCGCCACTAGCCTTCTAGCCAAAAACATTGTTGTTCACTCTTGGTGCCTCATGGTGATGAGCGAACATCTCCTTCAACATCATAATCGTTACTCCTCGCACGGAGAATATATAAAATAACAATTAATGTACAAAAGTTATTATTTGACAATTTTGTGAATTTTAGGCCATCTAAACTGTTTTTGAGTTCAGAACATAAGATCTACAGTTGTAACAGTAGTTTTTTGGTGTATGCTAAAGATCAATATGTATTTAACAAAAACAATTGAATAGTGTAAAAGGTCAATATTCTAGGTCATCCAAACTGGCCTTGAGCTCAAATCATAAGATCTCTAGTTGTAACAGTAACTTTCTGTGCTATTTAAGGTGACTATATGTATTCAAACATATTCAATGAATCTTTTGGATGGTCAACTTTTTTTTTATAATTTGATGATTCCCTATGTCATCCAAACTGTCCTGGCGTTCAGAACTTAAGATTTACTGTTGTAACAGTAATTTTAAGACAATACAAAGGTACCATAAATATTCAAGCATGTACAATTAATATTCTAAGAGGTCAACAAACATTATAAAGCATGCCATGTTCTGGGTTATCCAAACTATCGTTGAGATCAGAACATAGCACTTACTGTTGTAACAAAAGCTTTCTGGGCTATGCAAAGCTACACTGTGTATTGAAACATATTCATTGAATATCTTGGAAGACTAACAGACATTATGAGATAATCTTCTATGTTATTCAAACCATCCTGGAATTTAAAACTGAAAATCTACAGCTTAAAAAAATGTAGCTTTTTGGACTACACAAAGTAACAATATGTATTTGACCAAATTCAGTGAGTCTTCTGGAAGGTAAACAGATATTAGGGGATATCTCGAGATGTTCTAGGTCACCAAATCTGCCACTGAGTTCAGAAGCTAGATAAATGTTAGAACTGTCCGTCCTACCCACAGTTCACTAATCCTTATTATTTCCAATAGCAAGGCTGGATCAATAGATACGGTTGAACCGCCAGTGCTGGTTTGTGATAAAAAGATTAATTTGACTAACATGACAGATTTAAATAAACAATATTAGATTTAAATTAAAAGAAAAATCCAATTAATTCCAAAAATTAAGTTATCGTGCATGAGCATGAGCATGGTTGACCGCTCGAGGTCGCCACACCGTCACTACTAGAACCACTTCAAGTACACAGAGAACAAATAGATGATACTACATACATCCTCAATGTGCAAAAACTCCCGAATACATATGAAACAAGGAAACGGCAGGATCGTGATATCGGGACCACATGCTTATCTTCTCCCTCTAATTATTCCAAGGAGATGCACAAATATTCGTTTATACACTAGTACTGATTTGAACCCACGGCAAGAATGCCACTGGGATCACTTCTTCTTCCTTTCAATCTGACCAAGGCCGATGTGACCTCTGCTATACACAGAAGTTGTTTCCATTGTAATCGGTTCATGGCTGTACCTCGGAGAGTCTGCAGGTCGCCTTCTTCATGATCGATCCACTTTGCTCGTTGAGTGCCTGTTCTTCTTGTACCCGTTGGTTCGTTTTCGAGAACCATTTTAACAGGCCCTTCGTTCGACATTCTTACGACATGCCCAGCCCATCGTGGTCGACCGATTTTAGCGATGAGTACGATGGGAGGTTCTCCCAGCAACTGATGCAATTCGTTGTTCATTCGCCTCCTCCACGTTCCATCTTCCATCTGCACTCCACCGTAGATGATACGCAGTACCTTCCGTTCAAAGACACCAAGGGCGCGTTGTTACTCCACTAGCAATGTCCATGTTTCGAGGCCGTAGAGAACTACCGGTCTAATTAATGTCTTGTAGATAGCAACTTTGTAGTTCGGCGAACTTTGTTCGATCTTAGCGTCCTTCGGAGTCCAAATTAGGCCGATTTCCAGCCATAATGCGCCTTTGTATCTGTCTGCTGGTGTCGTTATCGGCGGTTATCTATGGGCCCAGGTACACGAATTCGTCGGGATCACTCCAATCCTTAGAAAATACAAGACAGTTAACTACGCTCAACAACGTTATTGAAATTTTTTAAACCAATGGCAAGGATGAAATTTGTGGTCACTCATGAAGTGTGAAATTGTGGATTTCCATTCATGAAAACAAGTTTATCTAAAAAGATCGAGGGCTATCATGGGCCGATCCAAGCTTATAGTAAGGATCCTGCTGGGGTCGCTCACAAAATTTAACAGTAGATCTTTATTGGGAAGACAAGGTATCTTTTAATGACCCTTGAGACTCGTTTTAGACCGATTCATGTCAACAGTAAGGATGTTGCTGGAATCTCTCACAAAGTGTGACAAATGGCATTCATTGACAAGGTTATTGAAAACGCCTGAGGGCCGATATGTACTGATTTAAATCAACAGGAAGAGAGCTGCTGGGACCACCCATAAAGTATGATGGTAGTCCTTGTTCATGGGGTGGCCATGGTAATTCTTAATAATTCCCGGCAGCCGACTTAGACCGAATCAAATCAAGAGCAAGAATACTGCTGAAGCCTCTCACAAAGTGTGATGGTCAATATGTATTGGGCAGACACGGTAATAACGTTTATTAAAAAAACCGCTTGAGAGTCAAATGGGGACCTATTCAAACCAACAGCAAGGATACCGTTGTGGTCACTCACAAAGGTTGATAGTTGATGATTATTGGGAACGCAAGACTATCCGACAAAACTTAAAAGCCTACCTGGACTGAATCATACTAGCAGCAAGGATCCTGCTGAGGCCACTCACAATGTGTGTTGGTGAGTCTTCATAGGCAATCCTATTGGACCGATTTATATCAACAGCGAGGATGCAGCTATGACCTCTAAAGAAGTATTCATTGAGAAGACAACATACTTTAGTAACGCCTTAGAGCCGATTTGTGCTGATGCTGCAGATATCATTGGTAAAGTATTATGGAGGTTCTGATTGAGAAGACTAGGTTATTTAAAATTGGATTGGATTTTATTTTTCGTTTCTAATTCTAATTCTAAGTGAAATTGACTTTATCATGTTCAAATGATAGAGTTTTAACCGACAAATACTCAGAATATTGTGCAAAACTTTTGACGTAGGACTACGTCTTTGTTTTGTATACTGGGGTACAATTTAAAAAATATCTTTTGCGACCGTCACGAAATGCGGTTAGGTTTTGAGCGTTAATATCTCAGTCGTTTCTCCAAAAAAAATTCTAAATGTTTGCACCAATTGATCGGAAATATTTCTATGCGTCAATTTAAATAATGCAAGCTATTGATTTTCAATACTAAACTATTTAAAGTAACGCAAATATATGGTGATGTCTTAAAGTTTCGATTTTTTAGAGTAAATTTACCAAATACGTAGTACTTTCCTAGCACAGACTTCATATTTAGGTAAGGAACGTCTCCTAGGAAGCCATGAATGTTATGTAACGGGTACACCTTAACATTTAGATTTCTTACTGAATTAAATAATGAAAATTCATTTATGAAAATTCAGTTTTGTCTATATCCTTCGAAATATTGAGGATTTGGTTAGTAACTTGACATTTTTATCACAATTTATAATTGAAAAAAAAAGAAATCTTCAATTTAAGTTTTATGAAAACATGTCCCAAAAGATTTGGGAAAATACTGATTAAATTTTCTTACAAGATATGCCAGCAAATTCAAAGTAAGAGTTTATTGTTTATGGTTAAAAGTAGGAGAATGTTCATTGCTTATAGGTCAAAAACATTCAAGAAATACTAAGATCTATCTTAGACAATACATGTGAGCGAACGTTCGTTTTGAGGTAAAGTGAGAAGTTACTGGGTTGGTAAGCTGTAACAACCAAAGTGTACGCTCCATACAAAATTTCAAAAAATGGTATGAAGAAAAGTCTACGAGGGGAGAGGTGGGGGGTCTGAAATTTTCCAAAATGGGTCTACGTGGTTTATGAACAGGACCTTACCAGTAAGAATGTTGTTTTCTTCAGCAAACTTGTGATGGTGGCCAATCCTCCCGGATGGTTCCCATGTGTTCGGAACTGACTCACTGTGTGGCGCTAGTGTACATTTGAGCTTCCAGTTTCTTTACGCTGTACTTACCCCTAGAGCAAAGGAATAAGGAGAGGCAGGACAGTAGCAAGAGTCAGTGGGAAAACAGTAGTAACGGTAGCAAGGGCCAGTAATATGGGAGTAGAAATTTGAATTAGGAATAGAAATATGAAGTAGCAAGAGCAAAGGGCAGTGATGCCGCAATAAGCTATAAAGATACAGGAGCAAGTGGTAGAATGAGACGGGGCCAAGGGATCAAGGGGCAGCTATGTAGTACGGGAAGCAAGGGCAGGAGGAATCAAGGTCGAAGGGGATATCAAGTGCCAAAGAAATACCGAGAAACAGGGGAAGCTTTCAGAGGTTGGGCTGCCTCTTGGGATGCTGGAAATTCAATTTATTTGGATGTGTGCATTGAGCGATGGGAGAGTTTTTTAAATAATCAAAAACATTGTGTGCAGAATGTTGCTTTGTTCTTTTTTTCCATTGTGTTTCATTCGTTTTGTTTCTCGATCTTCCACTCCTCAAGTATGGTTTAGCAATCCATCAACATGTTCGAATTTTTTTACTACGTACCATGTTATTGCCAAAAGTGAAAATTTTTCAATTTCTGAGATTGCTGCTCAACTTTTTCGTCTATCTGAACTGAAGTAGGTGGTGGGATCAAAATGTCCTCAATTGAGGTTGTAGACGGGTCCAACTTGGCTACAATTTCATCTACTGTTGGCAATTCTTCTTTGTTTCACTGTTCTCGTCATAGCTGCCGTAAACAAATTGGTGGAGGTGTCAATTTTTCAGAATATATAGGCAACTAGTATATATTGACTACTAACCGCTGGACCGACCCCATGACTCTTGCTACCCCGGTGATGCCCCAAATATGCCACGCCAAATGGAGCTTCCCATTCCGAGCTCAGATCGACGGTGATAAAATGGAGGCAATGTCTTCGAACGGAAGGCGTTGCGTTTGATCAACGGTGGAGTGCCTATGGGAGACGGACTACGAATTGCATAAGTTACTGGGAAAACCTCCCGTTGTTCACACTGCTAGAATCGGCCGACTTCGGTGGGCTGAGCATGTCGCATGAATGTCGGAAGTTAGCACTGTTAAAATGGTTCTCGAAAACGAATCGACAGGCAAAAGAAGAAGAGGCGTGCAACGAGTAAGATGGATCGATCAAGTAATGGAAACAACTTCTGTATACAACTGAGGCCACTCCTGCTTTCGTCTGATTGACCAACTTGAAATAAAGCATAATTTGAGCCACTAGCACAAGTTAGCTGAAGAAGGCAAAGCCCTAACTAGTAAAGGTCTCTAGATATAGCATACTTTAATTGGAGTCTCATATGCACACTAGCGCCACGTAGTGACTGAATTCCAATTTTATGTGACTACCACCTGGAAGAGCTTGGTCACTAGCACAAGTTCCGCGTAGTGAGAGAATTCTTTACAAATTTTCCTTCTATTTGGAAGGAATTCGTAATTAACACAAATTTGCTGAAGAGAGCAGTGCCCTGATTAGTAAGGCTCTCGAGATTCAGTATAATAAACTTGCATGCTAATAGGCATGCTAGCGCCACACAGTGAGTGAATTCTGAATACATGGGCCTGCGCCCCGGAAGAGCTTGGCCACTGCACTGTCACAATTCCGAACTTGTGTGACCAATTCTCCCTAATCAAAAAGTGTCACAGTACTTATATTTAGTAACTTGAAAGTAATGCGCCTCTAGTGGGGAAATTCTCAATTAATATAGAATTCAATGACACAGATTTGTTGGTTCAACCCCGTACAACAATTCTGGTGAAGATTGTAGATGTTCAAACTCAAAACAACTGAGATAGACCTAATTTCTCCCAATTAGTGAAAATCCCATACGCTGCGAGTATCGATCTGTGCGGTTTGCCCGAAAAGAACGCAACCGTAGAAATTGAGACCGTAAGGAACGAAACCGAATAGATCGGTAACCGACTGTACTTATCTCAGTACCTCGCCTTACGATATTAGCAAGTGTTCTAAGTTTTGGTGTGCTATGCTATGCTAATTAGACCATGCCATTTATTGATAAGACTCTCTGAGGTCTCTATTCATGATACTTTACGAGATGTCTTCAAATTCCTTACCAAGTAGTCGTTCCGCGATCGTAGTCATTTCCTTTCACTGTCCAGCAATATTGCCTCAAAGCCAAATTTAATTGACTTCCCAAAAAAAATATTGAAGCCCGTTGTTGAACTGACCTTATGGAAGATCGCTGACTGGCAGACTAATGAAGTAATTGAGAATAATTAGTTCCATAACAGTCCAGTTAAACGTCCTTGCGGATCGCAAGCAACCAGGTGTCAACCTATCTGATCCTTTCGATATGCCATGACAGTGGACCTTTCACTTGATCCTTTCTCTTTCAAGCTTTGTCGAAATGGTTCTTTTTCATTTTCCGATCTCAGCGATCTTGCTGACCATTCGATCGATTCTTTTTGTTTGTATTTACACGACGTATCAGGGGGTAAGATCTCGGAGTCACTTTCTTCCTGTGGTTAAAGTCATTTGCTTAGGTCAGTTTTCGTGCAGTTATTCAACTTCTGTGGGGTTTGCTTTTATTTTCAAGGTTTACTCGTCAGAGGGACACAAAATGCAGGTGAAACTCGTTCCAATCCATTCCGTTTTGGTGGCACCGTAAAAGTGAAAGGCTTTTGCAGGCCCATCATTGTTGGGTATCATTTGGTGGCGTAACAATGATCCTGCCCCCGTGGGACATATCCGTTTTTTCTCTCTCTCTCTGAAGTCAGGCGGTCAGTGATGACGATTCGGTTAAGATGAAGAGAACAACGTGTAATTATGATTGTGATCGGAGTCTGCGGCGAAGTGATATTCAGTATTGCGCAAGCATTTTTCGGTCTAAATTGAGCTCCTTAATTGTTTATCGACATTCCTCTCTTGGCACTCATTGAAGTCCTTGTAAGATTGAGTTCTATCACCCTTTCTCGGAAACTTTGTATCAGTTGCTTTTCATCGTTACAAAGTAACGACACAGCGCATCGCATATTTTCCAGTAAGCACCTCCATCCTTCATCACCCTAAGCAACAGCTCATAAATTTTCACCGACCTCCCGCCTTCAGGAAATAAAGTGATTGATTTGAGCCCATCACAGTGCTCACGTGCCAAACATTGAACATTATGATCCTCATCCACCCGACAGAAGTCTTTCGAAACGGATCAACTTGCAGCTCGGTGAACCAAGCCTGCGACTGACACCTCCCAGCTACACTCTCACACACATACTGCCGCTGCACTTTCCGTTTCATCCAAACAGTCATTCAGTCAGTCAGTCAGTCAATCAGTTTGCACAGTTGGAGAAAGGTGCACTTTTTCACTTTCAAATGCGCTCATTAATATGTTATTAGGATTATTACCTTACAGACTCTTGACTCTTGGAGCTCTTCGCCAGACTGCCGGTCTCCTAGTTATTAGCTATTATAAGCACGTCACCAAGCGTCTGCGTGGTATGCAAATTCTCATGTCGTCACATGAGTCGTATTTACTTTTTCTGCAGCTCCTTTAATTACAGCACCACATTTAGTCTTGCGACACCTTATGGGTTTTATTAATTTTCACACCCTGCAGGCAGACACTCGCCGTCCGTCAGTCATGTTTGTTGATGAAGTCCTTTTAACGATTTTAATGAGTTTTTGCATCCACGGTTCACATCTCGGTCGGTTGGCTTGTGCTTCGCTTGTGACAGGCCGTGCTAGATGGTGATTTTTCTCATTGAAAGATTAATAGAGTGAAATGTTAATAGGCACTTCCTGATTGTTGGTAGCAGAAACGGACTTTTTCTGGTCGGCGAAACGCCCACGCATATGCTCGATTTTTTGTAGGTTTGGTCAATGCAATGCAATCGAAGGAATCAGTCTTGGCTTGCAGCCAATTCTTCACCGCCTACTCTTTCGATGGTCATGTTGAAGCATTGCACCATAAAATGTGCATTATTGCCCACTTGCACCGAGGTAATGTGCCAGTTGGTTAAAAGAGGAAATGTGACTAATAATGAGCATTTCAATCATTGGCTACTCATATGAATGTTGTGATCGTTGGGACATTATAGAGCCCGTGTGTTGGCTGAAGCTGCATGGTCAAATGATCTCCTGTGCCGTTGGGTGAGATTTAGCAATTTAATATGGTCTGAGTTTAAGTGATGCTGGCGATGATGACTGGAATTATAATCAGTCTTTGACGTAAGACACAGTTATTCCATTTAGAGTTAGAGAGTATTCATCAAAACCAACTAGTCAGACTGCATATAGTTTTCAGAACCCTTCGAAGGACAGGGTTGCTGGTATGGCATTTTTATGTAAGTTTTTAACGCACAAGAATTTTTTCCCTAACGAACCATCTTTACCGGGTTGTTGTTCGAGAATTAGACACATATAGTTATATTTATAGATTGAAAGATGAGTTGTTTTTCCATTAAATCCAATATCGTACAAAGTGTTCACTTCCCAAGTAACATTGCCAAAACCATCCAGTTTTATCAGGTTTTATTAAAGTTTTATGAAAGCCACTAGACATTAATTTGGTTTTATTCTGGCAGCAAGAGGTGCCAATAGGTTTCAAACATTAGTCAGATTTATGAGACACAGCCTCTTTACAACGATCCTCAAACATTGTCTTTTTAAATTCATTTTACTCCCATCAAAGGTTTTATTTTAACTTTATGAACTCGTAATATGCTGTTCTGAAATGCCGTGAAAGGACTTATTCGTATTATCTTGTTATGGTCAGTTGAAAAAGCATTTTAAAACCATTTTGCCTCCAGTGTATGCATGAAACGACAAATGGGCATAGAAGAAAGCCATCAAATGACCAAATAGTTTTATAGTAGTCATTGCGTAGATAAATTGGCTTTTTTGGCTGGACTGTGATTTCTTCCAATCGCCATATTAAAATATGAGAAATCATTGAAATGGTGAAATACACCACATTATAAATGTAAATGTAAACTGTAGATCAGAGATAAACTTCAGTAGTCTTTTAAATAACCTTATTGAATACCATCAATTTTCAGGAAATTCATGATTAATTGATCGAATATATTTGTTTCAATTGACAAACGCATTAATTTTCGGCTCGTACCGTGCCTTGATTCATCATGAGCTTCATACGCTATCAAACATTCAATTTGTTTTAAATATTTTGCCATCAAACAAAGTTTCCCGCAACACTGGAACTTTTTTCCCAGATATTATTTACTGTTAAAGGAATCAGAACAAAGCAGAATCGAACAAAGCAGAACAACAAAAACCAACCACGATATCACCGTGAATCACCATGGCATAAAGACGTTTGGGATAAAGGCGTTTGTCATAAAGACGTTTAACCGAATGGACGTTTGGCTGACTACAGATTTGGAGAGATAATACTTTATAAGTTTTCGTGCTGGAGGCCTGATTTTTTGTTCCTCATCAACCCATTCTTTCAGGAACTTTAGAAATTAAAACAACGATTATCTATTTAAATACAATCTTTTTTAATAATTCAGGTGTCTTATATGGTTAGCAAAAGAAATGTGAAAAAAATGCAGTCCAACTCAAATAATATCCTCGTTTTCCATCAGATCTCAAGTTTTTCTCTTTAACAGTTCCCAAGTTAGCAATGTATATATGTGTATGTTTCATTCAAATTGTGAAATTCTCATATACTTGTCCAATTTGTTTTGCATTAGTTTGATCACATTATCTCTCTCCAAATTTTGATAATCGTCAGTCATTTTGAGGCTTGATTTTTCTGAAAAAGTTTATTGTGACTATTGTTTAAAAGGACGAATAACTCATTTGAGAAAAGTCGAAATTTAAAATAAGATTCTACTGTGAAATGCCATGCCAAGTTATTTTAGGGTTCAAAGCCATTTAGCCAAATATCTCTTAATCATTCTAAACAACGTCTCAGAAGTATAATAAGAAAAAAACAAGTTTATTAAAGCTCAAAATTATCAAGTACCCTATTAGCACACATGTTGCCACTTAGTTGAGAAAACATAAATGTGCCTTTGTTAGTCATAATCAAGATGCTGCAACTAATTATGATCGTGGTTTGCTGCTTGGGTAATAGTTTCTCAAATAATTCACCATTTGGTTTAAAATCTCTAAAATTGCAATGAATGAAATCATGAGAATTACATTTGTTTGATCAGTGAAACTCCAAAAAACTGCTCATGTTTGAAAAATCTCACATAAGAGTTTTATACTGGGCAAGCATTTGAACCATAAGTTCGGTATTGGATACAGGAATAGGCTTCATCATGTGTAAAGAATCAAAACAAGGTATCTTTCGGAAGAACTGCGTTTGAAAATACATTTTTAGATTCTTATTTCCTTTTCTCTACAATACATTTATATAAACAAACGGCCAAACGTCCGTTCGGCAAAACGTCAATATGCCAAAAAAACATATGCCAAACATCCATATCCCAAACGTCCAACCCCCAAGTTTGACAACTGTGGCCATTTGGTCCTATGCTTGTGTTGATGGTATCCGAAAGCTTTTATGAAGGTTCTCAAGTGGTCATAACATCTTTCACTTGAATATTTTCAAAATCTTTATGGTCTTATAAAGGTTTTATTAATTTGTTTTCACAAATGGCTCTCGTGTGGGCCACTTTGTATAAATTTGGGCTTTGAAGATGCATAGAGGAGGTGTTGGTAGACAAAACAGTTCTGAATGTAGTTTTATCAACAAAGCCGGGAGGAGTGCTATACGGTTGGATTATAACTAAAAATGTTGCTTGGGTTTTTTAGTCATAACTTTATCTCTCGTTTATTGAATAGTAATGTATCTATGAAAATTAATATCTATTTAATAATAGTTACATCGATGTCTCAAAATGTTCTTCATTGGCTACTACACACTCCTTCAATCGCTTAGGGAAATCATCGACAATGGGCGTTATTTCTTCCATAGATATAGCATCCCAGGCTTTGGTTAGACTGGCTTTTAAATAACTTAGCACAGGCTCTGGATTCAAGAATGAAGCAAACGGAGTATTCCATTCAACTTTGGTAAAATATCTCGGGAATAGCCAGTTACAGAGTTCCAGCTCCATGTGATAGTGCCCAATCTTGTTGAAACGTCCATTTGTTCTTACCAAAATGTCCATGTGCTCATGAAACGATGCTTCTGGTTGAGTGGTTGGTTGATTTTGACGCCTTTCTCAAAGAATATTTAAGGGGCTTTACCGGAAGCAGTAATTCACGCCAAAACCATCTCAAAAGCTGGATGGTGTGATCTGACTATAATCATATGGTTAGAGGAACCCTTCGGCAAGAGCTGGCGATCGATTTGATGGTTATGCTTCAACCAAATCTTTGCTTTCCGGTACCGGCTGTCTTTCATCCTGTCATTTAGATAGTGGTTCTTTTAAAATTTAGGATAACATAATCCGAAATCCTCACAAAACATAGTTCGTACTGATTTGGGGTCGATTTTCAAGGAGTTCGCCAATTTTCAGGTTGACGTCTAGAATTACTATGACGACGTATACTTAGGTTCTGAATGGTTCTTTTTCTGCCCTTCCTGAACGATTCTCAAAATTTCCAAGTTCATTGTATCGTTTTATAGCATCTCGAACGGTTTGTTTTGGTATTGTCAATGTCCTAGCAATAAACACAAGAGGGTTTCCTTGCTTATACAGCTCAAACACCGTAATTCGTTTGGCTTTGTTGTGAGACTACGCGTGAACGAATTTAAATGGATTTGTGCTTTTGTTTGTAAGGAACCAAGGTAAAAAAAGACTCGATCTATACACTGAGAAAAAAAAACACGGCTAATGTTTCCTCACACTTTAGATTATCCGTCTCAACCTCATTGACATCATGTCTCATATTCATAAAACACTTCCAGTCTTATTAGCTTTGTGATGCGGTGAATTTCTTACCAAAATAGTTGTTTTGTTTTGTTTTTTTCTCTGTTGGTATTAATATTAAAATGGAGCGCTACTGATGGAGAAAAAACAATGATGAACAAGTACAGAAGAATACAAATCCAAGAAGAACAGTTCGGAAATAGCAGCCGTAGCCGAAGCAGTAGCCGAAGAAGAGAAGCGTAACGGAATCAGCGGAAGAAAAAAACCGTAGCGGATGAAGAAAAAAAAACTCAAAAGCCGCAAAATAAAAAAGTTAAATAGAAGAAGACAACGTGAATGAGAGAAACGTAACATAATCGAAGAAGGAGAAAGCGAAGCGGACAAAGTGAACGAACAGAAGTCGAAGAAGAAGAAGAGAATCAAATGATCAGAAGCACAAGATGTAGTAGACGTAGAGAAACAGAAGGAAAAAATTGGAAGAATGACCGGCAGAAGAAGACTAGTGGAAGGAGAAAATCAACAAAGAAAGATAAATTAATAGAGATAAGAAAAATGGAATAATCGCAAGAAACAGTAAAAGATTAAACAAACCAACGGAGCACTAGACGCCGAAGAAGAGAAGCGTAACGGAATCAGCGGAAGAAGAAAGCCGAAGCGGAAAAAATGAAAAGCGGAGGAAACTGAAGAAGCAAAGCAATGGAAAATGCAAAATAAAAAAGTTTGACAGAAGAAGACAACGTGAATGGGAAAAACATAACGCAATCGAAGAAGAAGAAAAACGAAGTTGGCAAAATGGACAAATAGAAGTCGAAGAGAGAATTGGAAGATCAGAAGCACAAGAAGTTGAGGACGTAGAGAAACAAATAGAAAAAAATGGATGAAGATTACCAGAAGAAGAAAAGTGGAAGGAGAAAATCAACAAAGATAGATAAAATAACAGAGATAAATAGACCTGTTGAGGTGGCGGATTCGTCCGTGCCTCGACTTACCCCGCAGTGGGATGTTAGGCAAAGGTGACGTCCTTGGTTCGAGTACTACTTTACCTATGCCCTTTCGCTCAATTTTCAATAAGTCTGTTCTATTTCCAACCTACCGTACACTAACGAAACTTTCAACACTTTCTCTTCATATCTTTCATTCTAGCAAACATTACTGTCCTTTCTTGGTGCATCATGGTGATGAGCGATCATTTCCTTCTACATCATAATTAATGTTTACAAGCGTGTTAAATTTCCTCTCGTTTAATTCCAAGGAAGGCGTTAACAAAGAAATTGTTTACAATCTTTCATGCGCCATACAAGAATGTTTGTTATCTTTCATACAACAGGCTTGATTCAGGCGTTACCTGGCTTAAATTTATATGAAATATCACATTTTTTGGCCAAATCTAGCATTCCCTTTATGTGCATAACTCAGGTATTTTACCAATCCTCAGGTATTTTACCTCTTAATCTGAGTTCTTAAATACCAAAGCTAGTTATCAAGTTATTCGTTCCTGTTTGGTTGGTGGTATTATGATATGATTGTTTATGTATTTTTAATGTAAACATCTGACCGGGCTCTTGGACCACTCGAATTGCTATATTTAAAATGTTACTAGAATGGTTTACAGAAAACTAGTAAAAAAATGTCTTATAGAATAATCTGTAGTTTAAAAAAATATCTTTTATCATTTTGTTGAAAACCTATCTCCGATAAATGGAATGATATACTTCTATTTTCAAGCGTTTCCTACCGAGCAGGACCGAACAACTTAATAACTGGCCTTTTCACCCGAGCAGGACAGAATAACTTGATAACTGGCCTTGGTATTTATGAGCTCAGATTAAAAGGTAAAATACTACCTCTCAATTATCCAGCTACAGTAAAATAGTACCTCTCAATTATCCAGCTATCCAGGCAGGTATCCAAAATAACAAGATTGTTATTCGAGAGATATTTTGCTTGCAATTCTTAGGTATTTTGCTTAGGTATTTTATATCTTAATCTGAGCTCTTTAATACCAAAGCCTGTTATCAAGATCAAAATTAGGTATTCATATGTTGTTGTCTCCTGCTCGGGCAGGACTATTAGAATATTAATAAATACTTATTTTTTTCTTTATCAAACTAGGGGCTATTCATAAACCAGTTTTCTGGGGGGGGGGGGGGGGGTGTACCAAAGTCTACGCTCCATACAAAAAATCAATAAATTGTATGGAGAAAAGTCTATGAATGTGAAGGGGGCGGGGGATGTCTTAGATTTTCAAAAATGAGTGTACGTGGTTTTTGCACAGGCCTCTAGTAGATTTAAGATATATTTCAAATATGCACTGCTTTCGTATAAATTCATACTGTCGAAAAATATAAAGTTATACTGTCGAGGGACCATCAGGGCACCCGATTGAAGAGTAACTGATGGGGAGTGTAGAAATGGCAACAGTTTTTGGATAGTGGGCAGGCTCTTCTTTCCACTCATTGCGATCCCACGGTAGTGATCCTTTGCCAATCAAAATTTCGGTTGCCCCCGGATTTAATTCACTCAATGATCAAAGATCACTCAAATTGCTATCTTTAAAATGTTACTAGAATGATTTAAAACAAACTTTGAAAACCTTTCTATGATTAGTGTAATGATCTACCCTGGTTTTTAGCTTTTCCAGGATCATTATAATGTTAATAAATACTTTTTTTCAGTAACAAACTAGTGGATGTAAGATTTATTTCGAGCATATATGTATTATATTCTCTTTCGTATAAATTCGTATTGCCGATGTATGAGAGGGGCCACCAGGGCACCCGATTGAAGAGATACTAATGGGGAGTTTTGGAATGCCAACTACTCGCTGCTAAAATATTAAGGAAAATGGACAGGCTCTTCTTTCCACTCATTGGAACGGTAGTGATCTTTTGCCAATTAAAATTTGTGTTGCCCCAAATCTGTCGGAATTCTAACCTGTATCCAACCTGATCTAACCTGTATTCGATTGAACAAATCTCAGCACAGTAATAAATGGTAAGGTTATAGGGCTATCATTGCTGGAGGTACATAACGTCTCCTCCAACCTTAACAGCGCGTTCTTAGCTCAAACTCAACCGGCTTCAGGAACGTCGTTTCACTGAAAATTTTCTTGTCCATGGTGGGAGCAGCCCAAAGTGTATAAAGTATTCCATACAGGTGGAACCCATGAGCACTAGGAAGCATACAAGTCACTCGAATGCCAAATTAAAAGTCTTATCAAGATCAAGAAACACAGATACTGGCGACAATTTATGGACAGGCTATCCCATTGCTATATCGATAAACACTCTTTGAAACACGGCGCAATTACTCGGACCAATGGATCCTCAAGTTTGCGTGAAATATTTGTTCTCATTCCTCCGGTTTGGATAATTCCTCACGGAACCACGGAATCGAAAGATGAGATTCGCTTTCCAATGGTAGAGCTCTCTCTCGCAACCCTTTCGTATGGCAATAAAGCTCCAGGTTCTGATAGGATCAAATCCAACTTGGTTTAGAACCTCCCGGACGTCGCTAAGAGGCGTATATTAAACTTGTTTCATCAGTTTCTAGAGCTATATGTTGATCCTGATTATTAGAGACGGGTGAGAGTTATTGCCATTCATAAACCTGGCAAACTCACGCCGATCACAACTCCTATCGACGATATTATTTTGTATTCGAAAACTGTTGGAGAAAACGATTCTTTTTCATCTGGAAATATGGATTGAGATGAACAATCTTCTCTTAGATACTAATGGTTGACTAAAAATAAATTGGTACGCACAAAAAAACATTAATGACAATACTTTTATGAAAACTTCAAAGTTACAACATTAGATGGTTACATTTCCCCAGTTCAAATGAAATCTCGAACCTTCCGCTTGATGTAGCCCATCAGCGCCCGCACAGTGGAAACGGACACGGAATCTGCGGATTTCGTCGAAGTGGGTGCTTTGAAATTACAAACCAATCGAAAAATGGTCAAAATTCCGGTTAATTCTGAGCATTCATTAGCTTGAGGACAAAATCGATCTTGTTGGCAGCATACCACTCCAGCATACCAGCCACCTTGGAGTAGTGGCAGCTGATCAAATCGGGCTAAAAGATGGCTTTGTCCCTATGCCTGCAGATGAAAGAAAATGAAATCGATTTTAATGTATGTTTCGTCTTTGATTAAAGTGCAGTCCTTGTGTTTCATCAACACATGGAATTCTGCTTCATGTGCCAGTTCGGATGTTTACTGGCTCAGTATGTCTTGTCTCCTTCCCTTGCAAGGATGTTCCACGCCGTTTGAAAGTTGGCATTGTACCTTTTGGCCACATCTCGGATCGAAAAACCGGGGTTGGATTTAACGCACCTCAACAATTTGCTGCGCAGCTAACGATCCCTGGTTCTAGTTTGGGTACGCTGATTTCTTCCCACACTCAGGGTTTCCTTATAGATGTTGAGCACTCGACAAACTGTTGCTTTAGGCATCTTCAGCACTTGAGCCAGCTTGGAACTGGATTTTCGAATTTTTCATGTATTCGCACAATATTTCTTCTTCTTTCGAGTTCCATTTAACGTTATTTCTGAACGCGATCGACTACTTCGATCGAACTTGCACCAGTTGTCTCTATAGAAGTGTAAAAAAACCACTGTCATAAATTTTCGATTCCCAACTCTAGAGCCGTGCTAGCGACGAGCGAGGGGCGTACCAGTTGTGTCCGTAGAGCGAAGGGAACGAACGATCGAATGTTGAACCCATGGATAATAATTAAAACAGAATCCTCTGCTGTCTTTGTTGGAAAAATATTTTCCATCAAAGGCAGGTAAGGATTCTTGCATTCACTAGAGTAACGCTATTTCCTACATTAAATCCTCGCAGAACTATGTTCCTAATATTTCACGACGTTCCGTGACATTTGTTAAAGGTCGTAGAGTTCTCTGCATTTAACGTAAATAAGTGTTTATTTATCATCCTCACCCTATCCCCATCAAATGCAACGACGTGAAAAAACCAAACATGGGCTGAAGAAAAGGGAACGTTTCCTAATCTAAAACCATCTGACAGGTTGAAGATGGGTCTCCTTCTCAACAGCAGTTTGGACCTCGTACTACTAACGATACGCTACAAACTTGCATGCTATGATTATCTGACGTCTAAAATCCATTGAAAAATTCGTCCAAAATCTAGGTAAGATTGTTCCTCTCCGATTCGCTACCAAACGTCTCGCTTCTCATGAATCTTAAAATTATTCAATTAAGTCATTCACTTACGATTAGCTGGCAAAACCTCTCATTAAGCTGACACCGTCAATTGTTCCGTCCCTTCGCACAAACGTCATACACTCAAATCTGAATATCACGGATCACGCATTCTCCACACTTTGGAAGTGAACATGGTCCTCGTTCTCCGCTTCCCCTCAAATAAAACCAACAAACTGACATGTTTATTAACCTCTCCTAGGTACTCTCAGCGGGGGAAGGGAGCAGGAGTGTCAATGCCAGACCGGTCAGCAGGGAGTGCGATGATGCTTTTATTTATTCCTTTCATTTTAATCACATCAGCACCTTTCCCCATCACTGCCACCGATGGCTGCTGCTGGCTGGGTGCTCCATGCCATCATCATCATCATCTTTACTACCACCGACGACTACAACAACAACAACAACGACGACGACGAATGGGACGTGCGTTTCAATTAACTCGTCGCCTTCTTTTTTGGCGGTTCAATGTAGGTGGAAAAGCAAACTGACCGCGGCGAGGGGTGAAATTCAAGTGTCATCTTTAATCTTACCGCATCGCCGCCGTCGTCGCCGTCATCGTCGTCCAATACGGCGCGGATCAAAGCGCAGTGAGTGGCGGGAGTGGGGTCTTGTAACGATTGCTTGTTTCGTTTTCGACGGTGTGCACAACGGCGATGTATGCATTGAGAAGAGCTTCCGATGCGCCACCATAAAAAAAAACAAGTGCTCATCATGATGGTCGTCGCCATTTGTCATGGTGCAAAAAACGTAAAGCCTGCTTTATGGATTAATTCGGCCGGAGTTTATATCAGACTGGTCAGGCTAGTAGCTAGTAGGTAATTAAATGGTGAAGATTGCGCACTGAACATCAGAGCCTTTTGGATAGAACGGTGATGAGTAGTTGAGTGATGCTTACAAAAACAGTAGATACCGCTGATTACGTTTTATAGATTGCGCAATCTTTTTTTGAGTCCTTCATTTGTGTACAGTACATTTGAATAACTATTTTTATTGAATTTTTAACATTTCTCAACATTTCTTGGCCATGTTACTGCATTATCAAGTGGAAAAGTTTGGATCTGTTTAAATTTTTAAAGAATTTTCTGGTCTTACTACTTGTAAGATAATACAACAAAGATTTGATTACACAGATAAAAAGAAGTATTGAATTTTCGGCGTTATCTAATGCACAAAACGGCTAGGTTTTTCATTGTGAAACGCTGGGTAGGCTCAATTTCTTGTCTTACTTTGGAGCAATGGAGACGGTTGTATCTTTATCGTCGTCGTCGATACAAGTTACCGACACGAGAAGCATGAAAAGCCGAAGGGGATTTAGTAAGGTTTTCTCTCTGATAACCCATTGAACGAGAAAACTAAAGTTCAAGCTTGCAGTGGTTGTATCGCATCTTTTTAACCTTTTTTCAATTGCCATGTCGTAGTACATATATACAATGGCACTAACGTTGGGTGTGATACTGGCGGAATTCCTTCGCAAATCATTCTTACCTTCACGCTGAAAATTAATTTAAGTTTATATTACGAAATCGAAGGTAGAACTAACAAATCTATTCGTTGTTTTCTGCAACGAAACTGATTTATATTATTTATGAAGCTACCTTCGTAATTAATGGCACACGCCTAACTGTCACAACCACGAAGCATTTGTTGACACCGAGAGAACAATCGTGTTTTGTACGAAAACAATAATAAGAGCTACGAATATTTTGTCAAAAATTGAAAAGAAACGTCTCTCTGGTGGTTGCATGCATGACAGACAGATCTACTATGTCGACTCGAAATCTATTTGAAAAAAAGCGCTACCACGTGGAGTTGTCCAGCTTTTTTTTTAATTTTTCTGACGTGGGATTCGATTCTGTACTTTTAAAAAGCGTTGATACTGGTTGATCTCATAAGGCCATGGTGACTCGTGAGAAGATACTGGATTATTGAATATGAGGCTATAACTTTCGACAGCGCTTGAATTTTTATTTTAGGTTGGATAAATTATTCATGCCTATCCCAGCTGCATTTGAGACATTTGTGCTATTTACATCAACAGTTTGGTCGCTGAGTACCAGTTGGCATGTAGTGACGCATGCTACAATGTTTACACCTTCACAGAAACCTGGCTTAATATCATCACATCATCGAAGCAACTGTTCGACGACACGTATTAAGGCTTCACCAAACTGCAGCGTTTTTCTGCCACCGCCGCAGCGAAATCACGGCAAAATAATCGCCGTGGTGAGATTACATGGCGGCTTATGGGAGCGCACATACCAACGCGTTTTACAAACACATCGCGTCGGTTTGTGCGCTCCCATAAACCGCCATGAGCCTTTATGTCTACCGGCTAGACCGATCGTCGCTCAATAGCAACAAGAAATCTGGGGGTGGAGTTCTTCTTGCCGTGCGCTATAAATTCAGATCTCGACTTCTGAAGCCTTCTGAAGATTCAACGGTTGAACATCTTTGGTTGGCGATATCCAATAAAACCGGGACGCTGATTATTTGTGTGGTCTATATCCGCCCCGATCGTGTTATCGAAAGCAGCCTTATCGAAAAGCCGCTCTTTCTTTGGATTGGATCGTGTCACAAATGGGACCCAGCGAGAACAACGTCATCGTGGGAGGTTTTAATCTCAGCAGGATTTCATGTCATATCGATACTAACGGCTTTCGCTATCCAGACAATTCCTGTTCGTCATTCAGACCGACTTCTCTCTCCTTGCTTGATGCTTACTCCAAAGCCAGACTTCGGCAAGTTAATGGCATTCCGAACGCGATTAACCGTTTGCTGGATCTATGTTTCATTGGGGAAGAATTTGGTCAAAGATGGTCCGTTCTTCATGCTCCGACACCGCTTGTCAAAAGCTGCAGAAATCATTCCCCTCTGCCACTGACACTGGGGTTGAATCCTAAGTTCAGCTTCTATGACATCATCGAAAAAGTTTAATATGACTTCACCCTTGCCGATTTCTAGCAAATGAACATCTTTTTCGCCGGCGTGAATTGGAACACGACCCTTGCAAACGGAAATGCGAATTTTGCTGCTTCGACTATGCGTAGTATTTTGCTGTACGCCGTTGATCAATTTGTGCCTAAGAGACTCAACCGTAAGCCTCCCAAACCTGCTTGGTCAAATTCCGACCTCAAACATTTTAAACGAGTTAAAAGGGCTGCTCCGAGGAAAATCAGCAAACATCACACCAATTCTACGAAGACATACTACGCACGCGCCAATGACGATAACAAATACCTCAATAACAGTTTGAACAACTCTCATCAGTCTCAATTCGTCGCGGAGTCGTCTGAAAACGAAACCGAAGAGCTTTTGGCGGTTCGTGAAAGAACAACGGAAGGAAACCGGCTTACCCTTCACTATGGCTGACGGCACTCATAAAGCTGACTCTGTCACGGATATCGCCAACTTGTTCCGTACGCAGTTCAGCAGTGTCTTCTGCGACGTAACTCTGGATGCCGATGCCTCGAAGCTGCTACTAGCAATGTTCCTTGCTTGTCTGAATTTGGCTTTGTATTCACTGTCCATAGTGATATGGTGATTTTAGCCAAGAAACAGATGAAAAACTCAACTGGTTGCGGTCCTGATGGTATACCTTCAATTGTTCTGAAGCGTTGCTTTAACACACTTGCTGTGCCATTGGCTACGGTTTTCGATTTGTCATTAACTTCCGGTGTGTTCCTGAATTCTGGAAAGTGTCGTTTGTCTTCCCAATGCACAAAAAGGGATGCAAACGATCCGTCTCCAACTATTTTGGAATTGCTGCACTAAGTGCTGTATCCAAGCAATTTGAACTAATTGCTGTCGAAAAGCTGGCTCATGAATATTCTCCTGACCAACACGGTTTTATGCTCAAGCGCTCAACGGCGACCAACCTTACCGTATTGAAATTGTTCATCATCCGTGAAATGGAACTCGGTCATCAAGTAGACGCCATGTACACAGATCTCTCTCTGCGGCCTTTGATAAAATGAACCATCAGATTCAATTTCCAAATACGACAAATGGAGGTTCACAATCAATTGCTGAACTGGCTCCGCTCATACCTAACTGGTAAAATTATGTCTGTGAAGATTTCAGATTATGCGCCCGCCAGACAGCCACCTTGGCCCATTCCTTTTCCTGTTATATATGAACGACGTGAACTAGGTCCTCAGATGCTTGAAATTATCATACGAGGACGACCTTGAACTGTACTACGTCATAAAATGTCCAGAAGACGCCCACTTTCTTCAGCAGGAACTACAAGTGTTCGACGACTGGTCCGGGTCAACAGAATGTCCTTAAATGGATCCAAATACTCGACAATCTCCTTTGGCCGGAAACGTGCAATGTATCTCCGCGCCTACATTCTTCGAGGAACGCGCTTGAACGCGAAACAACAGTCAAGGATCTGGGAGTAATGCAAGACACCAAACTGTCGATATTGTCTCTAAAGCCTCATCGCTTCTAAGATTCATCTTCTGAAGGCACTACACTGCTTTTTGGTTCGTCCTTTTTTGAAGTACTGTGCTGTCGAAGCCGTTCAACGCAGGTTTATACGCTTTGCTTAGTGACATCTTCGTTGGCAAGACCCTCGCAGATGGCCTAGCTATGCAAGCCGGTGTAAGCTCATCAACCTGGAATTGTTGAAACGGAGGAAGATGATGGCCAAAGCGTGTTTCGTTGGTGACCTCCTTCAGAGAAACATTGACTGTTCCACTTTACTTGGTGTTTTGAACATCAACGTTAATGTTTATATTCCTAACATGACCAACCTACAGGGTGCGGCAGAAAATAATGCGAAAATGTTTAAACTTGAGTATTGGGTTAATTCGTGTAGCGAGTGACTAATTTCTGTCGGAAGTGTATTTGTTTATGTTTACTTTCAAGTGCTGCATCCAAACATTCTATTTGTTTTATTGCAAATTCGTCAAAATGTTCGCGAAAGAAGTTATCACCAGTTTGTTGCTCACCCAAATGAAGCCGAAAGAGATTGCCAAGGTGGTAGGGTGCCATTTGGCAACAGTTTACCGCATTTAAAAGTCCCTGCAGGATGGTTCTAAGCAGCGGAAGCCGGAAAGCGGACGTCCGCGCTTTGCACGCACGGCGAACGTGATCAAATCGGTCCGTGCAAAAATTGCTCGCAACCCGGTGAGTTCCATAAGAAAACTTGCAAAGGAAGCCAATGTTTCGGAGAAATCCATGCGAAGAATCATCAAAGAAGACCTGCATGCATTTTCCAGAGCCAGAGTGAAACGCCACTTGATTACGGACCGGGTCAAGGAACTATGAGTGACTCGTTCCAAGAGATTGCTTTCCTTGTTGAAGAAGGAAAAAATGATAATCCTGTTCTCCGACAAAAAGATTTTCAGCATCGATGCTGTGGCCAACAGTCACACGGGCCGGTTTATTTCACCGCAGAAAATGGAGAACGTACCGGAAAAAGTGAAATTCATATTTCAAACCAAACATCCGGCTGCTGTCATGATGTTTGGTTTGGTGGCGTCCAACGGTTTGACAATGCCACCTGTTTTCGTTGATGCTGGAGTTGAAATCAATTCCGAAGTGTATATCGGTATTTTAAAGGACCAAGTGCTTCCCTGGGTGAAGACCAACTTCTCCGAGGACCAAAACGTTGTCCTACAGCTGGATTGAGCGCCGTGTCACACGTTAAATCGAACCCAACAATGGTTGAACGATAACATGAAGTTTTGGCCGTAGGATTTGTGGCCCCCTAGCAGTCCAGATCTTAATCCGTTGGATTATTCAATTTGGGCATATGTTGATGCACGAGCCTGCAAATCATCACACCCTAGTGTGAAAATCCTGAAGTCAACCATAACACGCACATGGCAGTCAATGTCGGAGGACTACGTACGAAAGGCATGCTCTGGCTTCCGGCGTCAGCTCGAGGATGTTATTAATAAAAATGGAGGACACATTGAATAAATTGGTTTAAAAGGGCTTTATTAAGATAACTGCACTCGAAAATGTTGATATTATTGCTTGAATTAGTTCAAAATGAGATTTGAAAGAAATAGAACAAAATCACATTATTTTCTGCCGCACCCTGTATGCGTAATTTCAACTACTTCTTTTCAATTTCACAACCTGCCGTACTCTTACGGATTTATCAATACTTTCTCTTCAAATTTTTGATTCTAGCAGAAATTGCTGTCCACTCCTAAGGTTGCATGTTGATAAGAAGGATATTTCCAATTTTCAAACATTATGGGAAATATATGTTGAAACTTATATGTCAGTTTATTGCTTGCCACATTCTCCTAAAATTTGTTTTGCAGCTAGGCCTTTGCAGCCAATATTGAATATTATAAGTCTTTCCCACTTGTTGTCACTTGTTGCCATTTGGGTGAGATAACATAAATATAACATGCGTAGTCGTAATCAAGTTAATACAACTAATGATGACGGCAGTGTGCTTCTCGGGCTGTAGCTCATATTCCATATCAGGTCCAATTTTTCAAAATAGATATGTTTCACATTGTTTGCTTGAGTTTTCACTACCTTCCAAAACATTTGTGGGCGTATTATATTTTCCACACACTTCTTGTGCTTATAACAAAATACGAAAGATATTACAAGAGCATCCTGATTCATATTTTGAGTTTGAACTTTCTCAAACATGTTGTATACGTATTGTCGGAATGTGATTCATCTGACGTTATGTTTTAAAACTTAACGATGCGTGTTATGTTTCTGAAAACAATTTCCTTACTTGTTACCAATAACAATCGACAATAATAAACTGGAGAAATATTAAAAATAAGAAGAATAAAATTAATCTGATTTCATGAAGCTATTAGTACTGGCTTGTCCGCTGCGAGAAAACGTCCAGCAAGAAGCAAAACTAGTCTCCGAGGTCCTATAGCGAAGCTCATTGCATGAACATGTTTCTCTGTGGCTTATGGAATTCATCCGCGTATCTATGTCGCTAGAAAGATCATGTCCACATAACAGTCTTAGTTATTGAATTCATTTTTCCTGGTTTTTAAGATCACCGATTGCAAATTTATCCTGATATTTGCAACTGACGAATCCCGATCAATTAGTGGGTGGGCATATTTGCACAACTTGCGATTACTCAATGACCTCGCGGTTGCCTAAGTCTGATTTGGTTTTCTTTCCCCCTTCTGCATTTACCATTCCAACACACATAAACTCGAACTATTTTATCCACACGTAGCCAATCATTACTTTCGTAGTTACTCCATCGCAACAAATTGCCCGCACGAGACAACTTTATTCAAATATAACCACATCGATGGACGTTATAAAAAAAATGGCAATCTACCCACTAATCACCGGTTCTGTGATTGACATGAAGGGGCTGGCGGCAGTACCCAGCTGCATTGTGCTAATGGCTACTGCTCATGGATATTGATTTTGTCTCCGACATTTAAATTGTCGTTCAAAAAACCTTGGCGACGAAATGTAGGTTGTGGTCTACTGACAAAATCTTCGATTTAGCTTTGAAATTAATGACTTTTATTGGACTTTCGGAGGTTGCTTGATAAAATTTAATGGATTTTGGGTTTTTCCTTAGTTAAGCTTTTTTTTATAATCTTTAGTGATTTTGAACTAGCATAGGTAACTCGTACAGCTGTTTCTTGAGTTTCCTCACAATATCAAGGCATGCCTTGTCTCGATGATTATATTATTCATCAAATCAAACATGCATTCTAGTTGATCTTACTGTCATAATTACAGAGCAATTGAATCCCATTCAATGCATTTCAATTACCTCGTACTCATTGAATATCTCTCACTCCGCCTTTCACTTGACTATCAACACACCAAAGTCCATAAATCATAGCGAAATAACCTGCATAGTGAGTGCAGTATCACAGTACCTTCGCGCACCCTCATTAAGCACAAATTGTATCATTACTATCGGATGAAATGTTTTTCAAGTCAGCCAGCATGCAGGACCTGTTGAGACTTGCTACGCGTTTGAAGGGCAAATCGTAACAATCATCGACTGCTCAGGAGGCTGTCAGAGTGCGCGATAATTAATTACAGACTTCAGCCTGCCCACGGCTATCGGCACTTCCAAATTACCAATATTGATCCGATTTGATTCTTTCACTCTTGCTGCCGTCTGAGCTACTGCACTGCTACTGCGGCTGCTTTGCAGATGGAACGTAAATAATCACGATGATTATCGGTAAGTTGAGGCACTGAGGAAAGGAAGAAAGGAAGTGTGCAGCATTGTCCATTCCATTCGGATTAACCGGGCACGTTCACTACCGAATGATGATAGGGATGATGGGAAAGGTTTGATGGATTTGATCCCTGCTTGCTACTGAAAGGAAACTCCGATATGAGCGGATAGATAACTAACGGAAAAGAGTAGCGACTCGCGTTGATTGATATAATACAATCGAAACGTGTTGAGTGCTGATTAGGGTGATACTCGTTGGAATGTTTCCGGCTTTCACGATTACGGGTTTGGCATAGAGTTTGAAATTGAGGTGTCGCAAGGTGAAGAACAATAGTTGCATTATCCACGTACATATAAGTTTCTGTTGCGATACAGTCCACAACATTCGGTATTCCTCACAAGCGGGATTGTTGAAGCAAACCAGGATATTCTAAATGTTTGTGGCCCATATGTAGTAGGTATCAACATATTACAAATGGGTTGACTTAGAGTCAAATTACAAACATAACTTTTTTAAATTTTATTGTATACAGTTCTGTTAATGTTCATTTACATTTACATCATGGAATGGGCGGTTAAATACGATTATCAATAGCTGAATTCCATAATATGATAGATGGTGAAACTATTGCGCTTGATTATTTCAGTGTACTGCGCGATGATGATATGACTGCAGATGATGCAGATATTCGAACTCAACTATCAATTCATTATGTGATAAATAATCGCTATCACGCCTTAGATATGAGAGCTAGACAGTGTTGTTGAATCATGAGCGTTTTCACGATTTGCAGCCGAGAGTTCTCTGCTCGCGAGAGGAGAGAACACAAATAATGCTGCTGTTCATCATCCCCTCATCGTTTCCGCAGGAGAGTGAATGTGTGTATTTTTGCCATTGCGCTTTCTTCTCTTCATGCTAGGAAACGAACTATTATTGAGTGGCGGAGGAACCAACTCGCATGGTGAGTGAGTACCGCATGAGGAGCTGACGGGTTTGCTCATTGAGTTAACGATGCTGGTTGAACAAGATGTTACGGATAATTCGCTTGCGTCTAGTAGGTGGATATCTGCGGCGTGCCACCAATAGAGGGTTTGGGATTTGTTTTATCACCTCCTATTTGCTTCCTGCTTAATTAGTAAAGCTTGTTGGTGGGATAGTGATATTGGGTTTGCATTATTTATATCTTGGCGTTAGCTTGTATCGCTTTTTATGATGCATCTCTGGTGTAATTTATAAAGACTTTATAGAAAGAATTTATAAAATAAGAGTGCATCCGGCTATCGAGGTTTGCGAGAACGGTTTAATATTCGTACTGGCTGATAAAACACGTGCGTGGACAAGACATTTGTGTGCATCTGGCATCGAATACATATTTAAATGTCAGCAAACAGAGCGCAGTGTAAGCCAATATGTGAATTACATCTCAGCATTGTTATAAAAAATATGCAGTTCCTTAACTATCGATATCCATGAGTTCAAGGTGTGCTGTGTTTTATAGTGAGTTTTGGGCTGTACATTTAGTGACTTTTTTAAATGTATATCATAAAAGATGTCAAAATTGTATAAGATAATCTGTCTCCACTTCTATTTCACCTACGTTTGACTTATCTTTTGCATCATATTCAAGAAGCGAAGTAGACGATTAGGAGATGCTAGACCACCTTCCGTGCAAAGTATATTCGATCGAAACGTCATTTTTTTTTTAATCCTATTGAACATATTGCTTAGGTGTGATTCGTGGCTTTCAGATTTGAAAGTGCATATTAGACAGTCACTACGAGAGAGCTAACGATTTTTTTTGACGTAGACTACGTCTTACGGCAAGGTTAGGGTGTCATTTGAAAATCCTAAAATAACGTCCGATAGGAAATACAAATTACACGCTTATAACTTAATTATTCTTCGATAGATTTTCAATATGTTTAAATCAATCGGTTGCAAAATTCCCCGCGTATTGAGTCAACTATAAAAAATATCTTTCTACAATTGTAAACTATTG
Organism: Aedes japonicus; assembly: GCA_034211315.2. Lineage (NCBI taxonomy): Eukaryota > Metazoa > Arthropoda > Insecta > Diptera > Culicidae > Aedes > Aedes japonicus. The sequence continues at coordinate 241,388 of JASCZW010001854.1, read as the reverse complement.
AAAGTAACGCAAATAAAAGGTGATGTTTTAAAATAAAGTTTTGAAGGCTAAATTTGCTACATGCATAGTATTTCAGTGATTTCCATTTCAATGAAGATTTCAATGTAGCAATAAACTATGTTGCAGTGAACGATAAAAAAGGGATACACCTTCGCATACTAAATCATTCGTTCGGTATTATTCAAGCTGTGCGGAGTGGCGGGGATCAAATATTGGATTGACAGCTTGCGGTGGCTAATACCCTGGAGGGTTCACTGGCGTGCAACCATTGATCAGGTAGCTGATAACTGTATTTTTCTAGGCAACCGTTGCTAGGCAGCCATTAGCCTTCATTACAAATTTCTAGAACGGCTCGAAAATTTATACTGTGTCTATATTATTCTGGAGCGCAAATACAGAGCAGGCTTACAGCAATGGTTGAATGCCAAATAGAAATTAAAAAAATGGCTCCCATCACGAAAAATTAAATTACTGAACGCTAATAACTCGGTCATTTCTTGATTGATTTTTGAGATTTATTCTCTAGACAACAAGAGGTTCTCACGACTGCTATTTAGTGTTTACAATTTAAAAAAAAGGTGCATATATTGCATGTCGTGTTTTGTATTCCGGCAAGTATCAAGAAATTTCCGATCACGGATAAGATTTAGCTTTTCTCACGTTGTATTCCGAATTCATTCTCTGTACATGCCAATTATTACTGTGATGAACACAATTGTTCTGTTTTGTAAACAATTCTAGTAGGAAAGAGTTTATCATCCAAGGAATTCCCAAGTATTGTAAAATAATTTTAAATATTTTTTTTCGTAGTTATTATGCATTGTCATAGGTTCGTAGTGGATGCGTGAGTCTGTCTACAATTGCAGCAGGACTACAATCTGTAGACAAGTAAATACAATTAAAATTGTTATTAACATTTTATATTTTAACATCCCTCCACTATATTTTCTATGCTATTTTATAGGTCAGTTTAAGCTTCACATATATCCTTCCATGTCAATTATAGTCTACCTAACTTTAAATATGTATTCGAAAAGATAGGAAGGTTTTTAACGTTTTTTTAGGAAGAATCATATGCGACAAATTCAACTGAACAAAACTATGTCCAAATTTACCAAAAAAGGATAATTTACAATAGTTCATTTCATATTTTACAGATAAAGAATCATTTCCAGATTCTTCAAGAGTTATCGTAAAATTAATTATTATTTTCTGTAGTTTCATTACGTTTCCGTTTTTGGCGTTATTCACACTCATATAAAATTAATTTAGCCTCACTGTTAGTTGTTTTCATTTTTTTCAAGACTTTTAGGATTTTAATACATGTCTAATTTTCAATTTCAGTAACAAAGCAGTGGATGTCATATATACATTGTACCTACGCTTATTATGTTACTTGTCTATAAACGGAAATCTTTCAATGGGTGGATGACCAGCTATGTTATGGATATATATATTTTACTATAGTTTACTGGCTTGCTAGTATTACTACTTAACATTATAACGTCAGTTTATTATTTTATTTTATGATATTAAATTTATGCAATACATAAACTCACATAATTAAAATCACTATAGTACCCTCTACAAAAAATTATTGTGATAAAAGGAAAAGGAAGAGCACTTAGAAATTTTAGGTTTACTATTCTTTATATGCTCTATAATCTCAGATCATCCATGAACATCCCAAATTTTGAAAAATAATTTTAAACCATATTTTTTACTCGTTTTAGCATTGTCTAAACTTTTAGGTTCACAAATGGAATTGTTTTTATTATTCTTATATTCACTCACTATATTATTCATCATTCTAATATTCATTCACTTTATTTTATAAATTACTATATGATATTGACTATGTATTGGGAAAGGAGGAAGCATCAGGGATCACTAAATCTGGAATTGAACAATGAAGTGGTATGACAACCGGCGTCTAGGAGGGTACAAACACTACCTTTATTCTCATCCTATCGATTCGATTGTGATGCTGTGAATTCTACTCCAACAGTTTCAGCGAGAGTGACGTGCCCTTCTTAAAAAGCCATCCCGCAAAAAGTTTGATAAGGATTGCGAATTGGGTTATTCAATTTGTTGGACCGTATAGTTTGAATGAGAATCTTAATTTTTCACGGGTTTCGCGTAAGCGTCTCTGCTTGCGGGTCCGCCCCACCGTTTTTGGCCCTACATACAGTGTTGCTGGGAATACAAACCGTTAACTCAATTTGATCTTGCTGTTAAGTGGAGCTACATACATGACAAGGTCTTAGAAGGGATGGTGACTACCTTACATACATACATACATACAATTCGCGATGGAAAGAGTTTTATTTCTAGGAAATAAGTTTTGAGATACGATGGGAATGTTTATTTTTAATTATTACCAAATTGTACACGATTTTCATTGCTGCATAAATAATTTATCAAACCATTTAATGAAAAAAAATCCACAAAATAAGAAATTTCAACTTGATTACAAGTTCGGAAAACGTAGAGAAGAGCAAAACTTCAGCATTGGAACTCATTTCCGGCACATCGATAGAAAACATGAAATTTATTGCCGTGGGGACGACCCCGGCGTAGTGGTCTGCATCCATACCTCTCACGCCAAAGTCACGAGTTCGAATCTCACCCCCGTACAAGTCACGAAAATACCCAAACGGTATTTGAGTGACTACGACGGGAGATGAACCAGCCCAGAGCTGAAAATCTCGATAATAAAGGAAAAAAAAAGAAATTTATCAATGTTTATATATGAAATATCAAATCATACATTTAGCAAGTTAGTTAAGTTCAATAACTACAAAACAATGTCAGTATGAACGTATTCCCTGAATATTTACATTCTTTTCTGACTGAACACAAAACAAATAAATTGAAGCTCATTTATGTGTTTTTGACTAACATTAGCCTTAGATTGTAGTTAGTTTAACCTGTATGTTTACTTTAAGTTTTTTTTTATCTGTGTTTGTGTGTTTTTTTTTCTTTCTCAAAAATGTTCACGTCAAAAGAAGCCAAAAGTTTTTTGACAATTTAGAATTTAAAAAAAATGTGTTATGTAAGCCCCACTTCAAACTCCTGCCTACCTTCCCATCCATTCAGTTGTTAATCCTATTAACCTCGAGACGGCCGCGAGTAATCGGTTCTATCCTCTTAACGTTAGTTTTAAGATAATTTATGTATACAAATATGAAAACTTGTCTCTGTAAAGTTAATTCGATTGAGCTTGTACAAATAAATGATTTATATAAAAAAAAATGTTTACGCTCCAAACAAATACACTTTTCATACCAACAGCTGACTGCTGCAATGGGGTCAATGGCGTTTCAATATTTCGTGTCGTAATTTAAAATGGAATGCCGTGATTGCGGTGAAACTGTGTTAGATTTTTAACAACATCTCAGCAGCCAGCGATTTCTCGCGTACCACGAGCAAAGGAACTATCCTTTTTGACCGATTTTGTTCATCAACCTTCTTTTAATAACGCAGGTATTAAAATATTTTGTATTGCATAAGTTGTTGAAAGCTACACGCAGAGCCAAAGATTTGTTTATTTTACCGTGGTATACAACAGAGGAAGTCGAGGAAGAGAATCGTCGGTTGGTTGTTTTCAAATGATACGCGAGATTTGAAATATAACGGTACGATGCAAATATAAATAAACCAATTTGTTTTTAAAAGTCACATTCCATCTTTTATTAAAGTGCGTGTTATGCTGAGTTTAAAAGAAAACAGATATTTATAATAGTCAGTCTACCACTTTTAAATTTAATTCTTTTAAATAATAATTCCCGAATGAAGATAGCAGAAAAAGAAGATAAATCTCAATAATTATATACATTTATTTTCTAGTTTTTACTTCAACCATTTCTTTAATCGTTCCATATATACATTATGATTCCAGTATTCATGTTTTCATTCTGATTCATACACTGCGGCAAACGCATGATGACCAAGACGCGATGCGAAATCGATTTTAAATTGATAATTATGATTATTAAATTATATTTTACTCGCTCACTTATCAGAGTCTTCAACACACTAGCCACTATCCCAACGTGGCCCGTCTGGATTAGCATTACAACGGAAATCATTTCCTTGTTTTCTCGTTTTGCCATTGTCTCACACCAGCGGCAGCATTGCTGGAATTTCCGAACCAGACAACTGCTAGCGATCAACTGAGTGAGCAAGAAATTGTTTGTTCAACAAAATAATGCTCAGACTGCGAGTCAAACGTTGCATGAGTTATTACGATCGTGCTCAAGGTCTGAGAGAGATAGAGCTGATGCTTATGAACTTATTCTCTGGTTTTTCCTATTCTCGCGGTGAGTCGAATCACCATATCGTTCAAACCGTCGCGCTCCATCTCGTTCTGCAATGCTGGTACGAAAATGAACACTGTGAGTTATCTCTCTCGAAAACAGGTATTGAGCGTTCGTTGAGGTGAGTATATACAACATTGGAGCTAGAGCAATACTCTGTGAGACATATTCGGGGAAATGATAGAGTATCACAGGGTCACAACATCTTAGTGGTGGTATTGTTTTTTGGGAATATTTCCATAACGTTTTACATTTTCCATTTCAACCAAATTGAACACACGCACAATTTAACTGCCTTGGGAGAAAATGTCAAGACATACTTATACTGGTTTCTTCTGGTGACAAAACATTTCTGTTACCAACACTGGAGGTTAAAGAAAAGTTATAACGTAGATTTATGTTGCTCAGAAATCATATAATAAGAATGAATACTAGCAACTTATAACCGAAAATTATCTAATAACTACATTTTCAACTAAGTGTGTCGGCAAAAATAGTGCGATTTTTTCTTCCAGTAAGTCTTCCGTGTTTGTTTGAACTTTACCAATAAACTGTTGGCAGAATACGGGCCTCAACATTTCGCAGCAGGCGACTGTTTTGCGAAAAATGTACCACCACTGAATACCTGAATAGGCCATTAGCAAAATCCTTAACAGTTACATTTGTCTAATGTTGTTAAACCATAACTTACGTAATTGACTTTTTGTTGCTTTGAGGAAGTGCAGGACTATATAAAATAACCGCTTCGAAAGCAAGCAGATGTTTATTTTTCGTTTGCCATAATCCGTTCGTAGTTGTTAGAAATTATTTGTGCTTCAAATAAAATTTAACGTTATTTGGCAGTGCAATGGGGATTAGCTGACTTTCACAAGCCATATCGCGAAAACATAATATACGCTCGACCTAAAGTAAAGAAATGAGCTTAATAATAATCTTGCTTGCATTTTGGAGTAAAAAAGACAGCTTTATGGATTTTAGTGGACAAGAAAATTTCTATTATGATGCTATTTATTTATTTTGATTAATATAAGATACCTTAAAATTTAGAAAAAATCGGTTTTAAGCACTTGCTTTGAACATAATAACCTTAGAAAATTATTAATTTTCAAATTTTGATAGGGGAGCTAGTTTTGGGGAAACGCACTTTTTTAATAAGAATCTATTAACGTTCATTGCAAAAATTTAAATCCTTTCATAAAAAAAACATATTATTTATCTAAATAACCCTGATGAAAACCCATAAAAAATGGAAATATTCTATGGATTTTTTATGGGAACAGGGTGATCCAAAATCCAAATTCCAAATATAAAAAAATTACTCTTGTTTATCTTGAGCATTTAACATAAACATATTGTAAATATATCTTTATAAACAAAGGTTTCTTTTTACACAGGGGCTACGTTCCAGTTTTACTAAGAAACTGCGAAAAAAAGACTAAATAGAGTTGATCAATTCACATGCAGAAACGTTTTAAATTACTTCGATTTTTACTGCATGGAAATGCTCAAAACACAGTTTTTGAAATTTTCAGTACTAACACCACAAATTGTAATTGTTTGGAAAAACTGCCATATGATGAAATGTGATTATTCGAATCGATAAAATGTTCCGTTCTGGAAATATTGCCGAAAACAAACCGTGTAAAAAAACCTTGTACTAAAGACCTTAGTGTGTACATCGTGTTCAGTATATTCTCATACACTTTTTCTTGTATTGGTGTCGTGCAACTACTCAACATGCTTTACGTATGTGTTGATGTAGTTTTGCACTATGTTTATACAAACGCTTTTAGGTTATGTCCGAATGTTTTCATTATTAAGCGAGGCAAATTACCACTGGTTCCCATCGAAAAAGGCGTTAAAGTGAATGTCGTATATTATAAAACGGAAGTTTTGGAGAACATTGTTAAGCCATATGTATAAGAGGTGTTTGTATATGATCACTATGTTTTTCAGCAGGACGGAACGCCATCGCATACCGCAAATCTCGTTCAGGGCTATTGCCGATAAAACTTGACCGACTTTTTGGACAAGAATGAATGGCCTCCCAGTGTACCAGATCTGAATCCCTTGGATCATTTCGAATGGTCATACATGCTGGGAAAGGTAAATTACCTCAAGGCGTCTAATATGAACCAATTCAAAACCGTAATCAAACGAATTTGGGACGAAATGCCGATGAAAGTCGTGCGTGCCGCCTGTGACGGTTTCGAAAAACGTTTGGAGCTGGTCAAGAAGGTTAAAGGCGGTGTTATTCCAAAACATATGCTGTAGTTGATCAGTATTTTACTGCAATGTAATGGGTAAAGCTATCAATAAAATCTGGATTATCGATTTGAAATAAATAGAGTTTTATTTTGCATGAGAATACATTGGACACGGTGTATATAAAAATGGATTTCTGTCTGCCTGTCTCATCCTTATATACTCGAAAACTACTGAACCGATCGGCTTGAAATTTTGTATAGAGGGGTTTTTGAGCCTAGGGAAGGTACTCATGTTAGTAAGAGAACCTTTTCATCTTTGGAGGGGATGGGACGGTGGGGGGCACACAAATGAAAAATAAGAGAACTTATAAAAAAAAAACAAAAGAAACCTGAAATTGTGGAATAATGGAACCAAATTTGGCATGTGGGGTTTTTTGAAGGCAAGAAATGTTTATGCGGTGTTTCAAGACCCCTCCCTTTCTAGAAGGAGGGGGGATCTTATAGAAATTAAACTGACATCTCGAGAATTAATAAAGCAACATTTAACGTAATTTGGCATGTTGGGATTTTGGAGGCAAGAAATGTTTCCACTGTGGTTCAAGACCCCTCCTCTCCCTGTTAGGGGGGATGGTCTCATACAATTTCAACACAAATTCAAACCAAACCAAACGGGGTTTTGGGGCCGCAGACGGTTCTTATGATGGTTTGAGACTCCTCCTCCGTCTGAAAGAGGGGTGAGGGGGGGGGGGGGGGTTGAATAATAATAAAGGACAGTTTTCATGAATGCGTTTTTTATGAAACCACTTTCACTCTTTAGTGAACATTTATTCAACTAAATAAGTGCATACTTCAAGGCGTTAAGGCTTTGGCTTGTCATTTCTCAAAAGCCTCATACCTCTTGATACTGAAAAGTTGGCTAGATTTTACAACGTTGCAAAAATTCTTCATTTCTGCACATATGTTGATCTGTTGATCACTTTAATAAAATTAAGATTTTTTTCTTCCTCTGTGAATAACAATTAATACCAATTAACTGTCCTTCCTTAGCTCAGTCGATAAAGGTGCAGATACAAAGCATTACCATTAGGGAGGTGGCAGGCTATGAGTTCTGGTCTGGTCTAGACATTTTCCGTGAAGAATTTTTGTTGTTGACTTCCTGATACGACTGGTCATATGTATGACTGAGGGTTCCGGTCAACTGCCGTACGACCGCCTAGCAGGGTTTTGAAGCATTTATGTAGAAAGTTTTAGTAAAGAAATGAGTAGTCTTAGAATATCAAACTCGTTGCACTGAATTAAAGTCCATTGACATTTTAACAAAGCACCTTAAACCGCTCCTTCAGTGTTATTCCCTGTTGCTCAGACACAGCTGGCCTAGACTGACCATTCCGTTTAACACTGTTCATCTTGCCCAGGTATTTCTTTACTGTTTGACCGGTGCATTCAAGCTCTCGAACAAATACGAGGAACACTTCGGCCATCTCATTCGCGGTCTTTTTGTTCAGTTTGTGCTGCATTCGTCGTTGTGTAGCATTTTCGGGTGGCTGGACTTCCTCTACTTTCTAGAGAAAGTCGAAAACGTCGAACCTGGGACCGTTTTTTGGATCTCGATACGAACGACTTTTTGTACGAAAGCTTGTGAGAAAAATTTCTTCATTTCGAGTTCCAAAATACAGCCACAGGTTAGACGCTTTCGACTTTCTCCAGAAGGTAGAGGAAGTTGTAAATGCCGGATTGGCTATATCCGGCGGACACTAAGTGTGTCACGATGTCCAACTTCTTCGCTCCTGGGTGGAGCTGGCCAAACGATCAAACCATCGAGCGTACTTCCCTGACTGTTTTCAAAATGGCTGCTGCAAATCATCTGATAACGCTGTCATTTATGACAGCTCAAAGTAGGGTTGCCATGATGGGCGATGCTTGGTGGATTCACCGACAGGTAGCAGGGTAATTGCATGAAATTTCGCTATATGAAGCATGAGGCATTCGATTGGCACCAAAATTTACAGGAATTTTTGGTAGTGTGTGGTATTGGTGAAATGAGTGTTCGACATGCACGATGTTGACCGGTAGATGATGCTAAAGTTTTCATGCAACCAATTCAAACTGCACCAGGCAGCATCGATGGTTTAGGTCAGTATTTGATAAAGATGCTGCAAATTTCTGCGTAGTGCAATATAATTGCAAAATAATAGTAATCGGCTCCGCAGACTACAAAAATGTCGCACATGATGTTGTCTTACGATTATGATTGCCAGAAATGGAATGCTTCCTGAGTAATATAGAGAACCAACTGTCAATACTGAAAGCATACAGCTTAATCTTAAAGCTTGTAAGGGAAGTTTATAAATTTGAGTATTTATATCTATGACATTTGTTTCGTTCTGGGGCTTCAAATGGTGAGTTGACAACTTGGCAGGAGGGTGCGACCGACCTCCGGTCCTCACAAGTTCCTACCTCACGCCTCCACGAGTCATATGATCACAAAAGACTGCCAGCTGAAACATGGAGACGCTGGTTGGCGTAGCCTGGGCAATGTTGTCAATCTGACAATAGCGAAGTGAGGGGGTGCGACCGGTAAATCATATCATAATTTTCCATTCTCATATCTTTCTGGTCTTCCAGGTCATCAGGTATTATAAAATAATTTAAAATTTAAAATTCATTTTTTTTCTCATGTCATACATTGTCTAAGTTTTCTGGGAGTTTGTCTACAATTGCAACAAAACAGCAGTCGGCACAGATGTAATTTTCAGTTTATATTATAATATCCCTTGAGTATATATATTATCACATAGGACATTGTTTATTCATAACCATTATCAATCTTCTTTATCATCATCATTATCATTTTGATCATTACTGGTGTTTTCAGGATTTAAATTTTAACATTTTTTTTTTATAATTTCACTTAATAGGTTATATATACTTTTAATTATTATGTCTTATATGTCCAATTATCATCATGATTTAGAAGTATCTAGTGCCTTGAATAAAAGAAGCTGCGACGGAATCTATGGTAGGCTTTTGCACTCATTACCTAATGTATTTTTCAATTCCAGTTTGCAAATAGACCTTTTCCAAATCTGTGCTGTTTGCCATTCGGATTGTGTCTGATGTTACATTTCTATTTTTGTCAGTACCGTATCATAACTCACAATACCATTATATTTGATGATAAAGTTTTATTGATTTTACTTCATAGATGATTTAAAAATTGCTTTTTGTTGTTTTACGTCCATTTGTCTTTAACTTCCTTACACAGGAGCAATAATTATTGAGCCAGCAAAAATAAAAGCGTATTGCTGTAATAGAAATCAACACCAAGCAGCAAATTGTGACCATGGCAACAGTAGATTAAAATGTATAAATGTAATTTTTGTAAAATTTAACAAACTTTTTTAGGATACCTCAAATCAAGATTTTGGGAAATTGCTGCTATCGCTGAAAACGAACGAAAAAATTCTTAAGCGCGAAAACACAGAACTCTCCACATTAACACTTTACAACATTTCTTATATTTCAGGATCCACCGAAAGAGATCATAAATAACAGATACCGAATAATTGCAGTATTTTGCATTTGCATAAATATATACACTATTATATAAATATTTCATGGGAATGGGAGGGACCATCAGGGCACCCGATTGAAGCACTCTGGATGGAGAGAGTGGAAATGCCAACTCTCCATTGCTAACAGTTTGTGAATAGAGGGCGGGCTCTTCTCCCCGCCCATTGGGGCATCCTCATGTTAGATGGCTTGCTCTTTTGACCAATTGTTCAATCTTGTTGTTGGAAGGAGATTCTTTATATCCCTGTGGATACGTATAGGTGATGTTGCCTATCGATCCACCCAACCCCTTTTTGGCCCTTCATACAATGGCATGATTAGGATAATCAGTGGTTATTAAAGCTTGATCAAGTCTAACAGCGAGGAGAGCTCACTGCTGTCGGACTTAGTTTCCGTGCTACAATGGGTGGTAGTACATATCATACATCATACATCATACTATGACATTTGTTTCGTTCTGGAATGTCTGTTTATGTGCAAGTTTTACTTAATGGCGAGACTCTGACACTGGGACAAATTTGTTCAAAAAATTGGACGTGTATTGAATTAGAGTATGAATAATAAATGAAAAAAAATTGCCTTTATATCTCTTGTTTGGCGTTCAAAGTTTAAAAAAACATTGAAAATTTTAGATATGGTCTAGAAGTATCGTATTCACAATAATAAAAACGCATAACGTGCACTTCTTAAAACCTTACCGACTTTGTTTTTTTTTCGCAGCATCTGAGATAAAATTCTCTTGCTATTTTTTCCTGGTGCAGGTATCGTAAGATTGGTAGATATTCACATACCTGTAAATAAAAGAAACAGAAAAAAAGCATTAATTAGTGTTCAGTTCACAATGTTGTTGCGGATGTTTTTGCTGTGGCAGCTTCTTTTTCCACTAATATAAACACAACATGGTTTCATATCAGTGTTTAACCTAAAAGTCGCTAGTTGAGATAAAAAGGGCTCAATCTAGGTTGATTTGAAACATATGTGAAGCGAACAAAAATCGTGTTACAAATAAGTCAAAATTGCCAAGAAGTAGTGAGAAACACAAACAAAAGAGCGATTCATCGCTTTATGGGTAAATCACAAGATTCACATACGCTTTTTCAAGCACGCAAGGGCATGAGCCTTACGTTTTCGTGCATGCAGCTTAAATCTATTTCGAGCTATTTATGCGAAACATCGGAAGTTGTTTACTCTGCTTTCAAAAGAAAGTGAATCGTGACAATTATTTTTCTTTTTGACATGTGAAATCAAAATACAAGATAATTAGTACACCCAACCTCTTCAATGCAAATTAAAACTGATACAAATTATCCACTCCTAACATATGCAATGCGATGCAATAATTTGGTTACCATCACCGATGAGACCAACAGAAACATACAATGACATAAACAAGAGCATCGCTTTGTATCATTAAACGGGCTGCGACCAGCAACACGAGTGATGAACGAGCCTGTGGCTTCTTTGCGTAACTGTTACATTTTCCCATGCAAAATTTATTACGTGCACAGTGAGCTCGTAGCTTGGCTTCCTTTAACAACAAACTCAGCTGCGGCCCGGCTGATCATCGTCATCAGAAGTCGCTAAGGCAACGGCCCCTGCAGCATCCGTCGTCCATCGTGGGTGCACACATAAAATTCTGCACACTTGCAACTACAACAGCAATAACGCAACTTCCTGTACAGTTTTGTACTATCGTTCGGCACGGCTGTTGTAAGTACGTGTCTATTTGCAAACCGGCAATAGGCAGAGAAGACGTGTAGTTTGTGCGGCAAAAAAATAAAAACGATGCTGATGATCGCAATAAAAAAATGCCTTCTTTTCAACCCACAACCGGCAGCCAAGTAGTAGTAAGCAAAGACTCCAGCCTAGACACCGAGTCTGCTCGTTACTCCAATTTTGATTCACTTGTTAGGTCGTTTTTTCTTCTTCTTACAATTCGCGCATTACAACCCCCAGTAACTTTCTTTCATTTGGAAAGCTTCACACTGCCGCTCACTCTTATGGTGATGCACGAAATTATGCTAGTAAGTAGGTACCTACCTTGCAACATTGGGCATGAAATGATCGGAAAATTTAGTTGGCTTGGGTTTTTTCCCTCCCCGAACTGAAAGATGGATGAAGATTCTGCGACAAGATGTTTTTGCCGCGTTCCTCCATATATGCAATGAGGGGGTTGGATTTTCGTGCGCAAGATTGGTGGGTTTTGCATTTCACCTGATTTTCGCTTTTTTTTCCTCTTCATGCATTGCAGAGCATTCATAGGAAGGTACGAGTGTGACATGCTCGAGCTACCGCCTGTCAGTGAGTAATTGAGCAGAGATTTATTTTGAATGCCTTTTTGGGACTTCGAACCAAACGAGGAAAATCACTGCAGGTTTTGTTATACATGTAGTGGAGAACATTTGGTGCATGGTCTCTTCTTCGTGAGAGAATGCTGAACATGATGCAATATGATTATGTAAGCGTGATTTGGAACTTCTTTTGATCATAACTTGGAAACTCAGAACTAATTTGATGTGTTATTTTACCTAAGTTGTGTTATTGATCACTAAAGCTTTTTGGGTAACTTCGAGATGAGCTTCATTAACGATATAATGTTCAATATGGAGGACTTGTTGAGTTTAATTAGTACTGGCATAATTTGAGGAAGAAGGATAAATTGGGTAGTGCTCGAAAATTTCATAACACGTTGAGAAAATAAGTTGAAAAGCAAAAACGCAATAGCCTACTTAAATACGCACGTTTTAACTGAACAAACAAAAACCCATACAAAATGGCAGAAAACATTGCATCAATGTACTGGATTCCTTCTACAAATTCACTTTTTTTGGAACTTACTTTTCTGGTTATGACATTTTCCGACTCCCTGGTCATTGCCTATGATTTAACTTGTCACTCAATCATACTTTGGCAAAAAGAGTACGAAAGTCGAAAGCTCAGTGCAATATTGGAAATGCCTTTAAAACTAAGTTGAGAGCAAGCATTAAGTAGATTGGGAAAGCAATGCACTTGAAATGGTAGGTTTGACACCTTATTATTTATCATTTATTGCTTTAAAATAGAAAGCAACTCCCTACTTCCGTATCGTTCAACTTGAATTACGAATACATCCAGGTACCTGCCAGTAAGAAATAACCTCATTGTGGTCATAAACTGCTTTTCCAGTACCCTAGCAAAGGAAAACAACAAGCTGATATCATATAAGTAACAAGTGCTGTTATCCCTGTTATCTTGTTGATTTACGCTGTTATCGCATAATAAATTTAGTTATCACCATTGTCAAATTTTGTTATCATATGTTATCATTTTGAACACACTATTTTTTATGAACGTTATGAGTTGAATTGTAAAACTATAAATATTTCCAGCATATTTGAACAAGTAATTTTGATTTTAATCAAAATATTTGTTTCAGTTATTAGCATGAGAATTTGATTTCAAATTGATAACATAATTTGAAACTATTTCTATAAATTTTCTTACAATACAGGATTTGTTATCAAGTTTTCGCAGTGATAATAAAATATGTTATTAATATGATATTCAACGAGTATTTTTTTGCTATTCATTCTGTTATTTTGGCTGTTTATTCAGTGTTTGTTCAGTGATCAAAAAATGATAACTTGTTATCAATTTGGTATAACCCTACCAAATGAAAATAAAAAAAACTAATATCATCTGAGTAACAAGTTCTGTTATTACAGATTTCAGCTGTTATCGCTAAACGAATTTTGTTATCACCATGCGGTAAATTAGTTATCATATGTTATAACTTTTAAAATACTGTTTTTGACAAATTTTACTAGTTGTATGCCGAACTACATATATTATCTGGATGTTTTTATCAGCAATTATCAAACAAAGATTGTTATCAAATAAAAATATTTCAGTTATTAGCTTGAGAATTAGATATCATCTTGATAACGAAATGTGAAACTAATTTTAGCAATAACTTTGCTTACAATATAGGATTTGTTATTTAGATGATCTCATTGATAATAAAATTGTTATGATATCTAAGAAGTATACCCGACCAGAAGCGTATAACATAAACATAACAAAACTATAACAAATCTTGTTAAGACTAACTGATTATGATATAAATTTGTAAAGGACATTTACATCTGGATAATTGTATAACATATTGATAACAAATTAAGATATAATGCCCTGGGAGGAACAATCTGCGAAAAGAAATAAATTAATTCTAACACTAGCTGATATGATTTTGCAACACATACCCAAGCAACACTTCTCTGTCATAATTGGTTGCAGAAACTTGATTGTGACTTAGTTGAGTCACATTGCAGTTACTTTGACTTATTTGCAACAAGTGTGCTACTAGGGTAACTACCATAGTTGGTTGCAGCTACTTGATTGTAACTTAATTTGATCACAATGAAGTTATTTTAACTGATTTGCAACAATTGTGCTGCTAGAAAAAAGCAGATTGTGTAACCAACCCCGGTGAGATTTCGGTTGTATGCTAACAGAGTCGTATGTTCCCTTCTGATCATTTTTTCTCCATGCTAGGGGCTTCTCAAAACGGTATACATTCTCCATGTAATACGCAGTGGATCATCGTGCTTGTGTCAGCGCACAGTGAGGCAGTTATGCTTACCTTAAAAAAGCACTTCTTAACTTTAATTATTTTTTTCTTGGGAGCTACTAATTCTTTAGAAGACTGGACCAGACAACTTATGAAAACATGCCGTATAGACTGTTCCGATAATTATAAATACACTGATGATTAACCGTCAATTCAAAATGCGTGCAGTATTCAACCAACTTTTGGCTGCGTCCTGTTGTTTACATCCAAATCAAACTGATGTTGCCATTTTTTTCAATTCTTAAAGTCTTTCTCCCGAGCAAAGAAAACGCATTGTGCACCGTCAGTGGTTTTTCGATCAGAAAACTGGCTAAGGAAGAAGGTGTGAGCGTTGGAGCAGTTCAAACCGCATTACGGAAGTATCGCCAACAGTGCTCTTTCGTAGATTCCCCGGAGACGGAGTAGAAAACTCGTTCCCGCTTACCCTACAATCGACAGAGAGATAAGGGACTATTTCAAGCGTCATCCTTCAGCATCAGTCCGAGATGTGGCGAAGAAGCTAAGTAGTTTGGCGACTAATATAATGCATGCCAAGGTTAAAATGGGCCTGCAGACTTGCCGGAAGCAGAAACAGCCAAAACAAAGCACCAAACAGGCTGAAACTGTGAAATCCAGGGCTAGAAAGCTGTACGACAAACTGCTTGTTTGGTCGGGCTATGTTGTCATGGATGATGATACCTACTTAAACTCGATTATAAAACCGAGACTACAGTTTTATACTTCGCTGAAGGGAATGGATGTTCCTGGATCAGTGGCGTTTCACCGAAAATTTGAGTAAGAAGGTAATGGTGTGGCAGGCCATATGCAGTTGTGCAAGAAGATCCCAAGCGGTCCGGCACTGGTTCATTTTTTACACTCTCGGATGGATATCATCATTTGTTCTTGAATAAAACTTGACGGTTGATAGTAGTAACCAACCAAACTGACGGGTCGGTGGTTAGAATCCGACTCTCTTTATTCAAAAACCATACTTAAGTTTAAACCTAAAAATTAACCTACCACCTCTCTTTCTCTTTCTATCTTCAAACGTTCTCAACTTATGTTCAACTGGCGTGAAAACCAGGAAAAAAAATCACTGAAAATTAATTTTAGTTTATATTACGAAATCGAAGGTAGAACTAACAAATCTATTCGTTGTTTTCTGCAACGAAACTGATTTGTACTTATGATGAAGATACATTCGTAATTTGTAAGCATTTGTTGGCACAGAAAGAACATTCGTACATTGTACGTGAACAATACAAAGAGCTACGAATATTTGGTCACAAATTAAAAAGAAACGTCTCTCTGGTGGTAACATGCAGGACTGATAGATCTACTTTATCAACTCGAAATGTAAATGACAAAAAAAGCATCCACGTGGAGTTGTTGTACAGGGTCTTTGTAATGTTTCTGACATGGGATTCGATCCTGAACTTTTTGAAAGTGCTGGTTCTGAATCCGTGGTTGATCTCCCTAAGCCATGCTGACTCGTGAGAATTAGCTTGATTATTGAGCATGAAGTTATAGCTCTCGACAGTGCTCTAATTTTTGTTTTGGAGTAGATTAATTATTCCCGCCCATACCAGCAGCATGAGTACGGCATAAAAGAGAAACAGCGATTGGCTGGTCTTCACGTAATTCATTTCGTGCATTTTACAAAAGGTGTAATTATTGCATTTCATCAGATAAAAAGCATTATGAATGTTTCATACAATATACGAGACATTTGTTCTATGTACAAAATCCATGTTTACGAAACGAGCGAAAGGTAATTTACGAAAATAAATTTTCAGTAAAGGCTTAGTAAGCATAACTAAAGTTTTATGCAATACTAAGTCGCGGCGTTCCATATGCGAAACTGTATTTTGTCAACAAACTTACTCAGCTGTTCAAGGCAGCTGGTGTGTTTATGACCATGAAAATGTTTTAAACAAGGCTTCCTTGATTACAACTCTAAGTGACAAATCACCCATAGGCGTGTAAAGTTAGGGGCCATTGTTGCGATCCGTGATGGCATAAATGAAGACCGGATCGGGTCGCCACACATATGTGGGAAAATATCTCGTGCATTCATTACGACAGACACAATGAATGGTCAAATCTACGCAAGGAGTGTCTGTATAACAAACCTACAATCTCTTGGCCTGATCTTGCTTCCTGCCGTTACTGTAAATATGCATTAGAGTGGTACAAAAGGAACAATGTCGTATTTGTACCAAAGAAGATGAATCTGCCTGACCAAACTGCCTAGAGATTCGTCGAAACTTTGGCCAAAAGTAGTGAAAATGATAGGAGAAAGCACTGTGCGGAAGTTTATGAGTTGTGTTAAGGAAACAGTCAGAGAACTCACCTACCCTTCGAAAAATCAAGCAAATTGAAATGACGATGAAAAAAAAAAACATTGTTGTTTACTATGTTTGAGAATAAAATATGATGTTTTGTATTCTCCGTGCATGGAGTAACGATTATGATGTAGAAGGAGATGTTTGCTCATCGCCATCGCTACCCGAGCAGGAGATTAGAACTCAAGGATAACCAATTTTGATCTTGATAACTGGCCTTGATATTTAAGAGCTCAAATTAAGAGGTAAAATACCTAAGCAAAATACCAAAGAATTGCAAGCAAAATATCTCACGAATAACAAAACTTGTTATTTCGGATAACTGGAAATAACTGAGAGGAACTTTTTTGGCATTATCTTACCTCAATTTGGTGAATGTGGGAACAATTTTATGGTATTATCCTCAGGTATTTTACCTCTTAATCTGAGTTCATAAATACCAAGGCCAGTTATCAAGTTCGCTCCTGCTTGGGTACCCCGCAGTGGGATGTTGGGCAATAGTAACGTCCTTGGTTCGAGTACTACTTTTCCCATGCCCTTTCGGTCAATTTTCAATACTTCTATTCTATTTCCAACCTACCGTACACTAACGGAACTTTCAACAATTTCTCTTAATATCTTCACATCATTCTTTCCTTCTTGGTGATGAGCGAACATCTCCTTCTACATCATAGTATGGTCTTTTTTATTTGAAAAGGAAAGTGTGAATATATTTTTCAGAACAGTCTATAGAAAATAATCAGCTGCATTTTGAGATAAAATGATCTTTGGTTTTCCGCCTCCCCAGGACTGTTAGGATCAGTGCTGATAAAAGTTATTTCGTCTCATTTGGGTAAATTGGCTAATGGCTAGATTCCGAGGCTGAATTTGTGAATGTGGTGTGTGATGGGATTGTGTTGACTGGTTTTACGACTTTGCCTAGCAGTGCATTTCCAGTGCATTTTTGTACCAGTTACAAAGCCTTTTATTAACTGAACATCTTATATCCGGTTATAGGGGAAACTGAAACCTTTCATATTAATTTGACATGTTGAGTCGAAGTGGATAGGCTTATCTCGGTTCTATGTTGTTTTGGGTTGACGTAAATTGCCATTATGGTAAAGCGACTCAGGAGTGGTATGAAGGAAACAACGTCAATATTGTACCAACTGACTGTAATCCTCCGAACATCCCAGAACTTTAGTCAATTGAAAGATATTTGGCCATGGTGAAGTGAAACCTTGGGAAATCGAAAGGATAGGCAAATGATGAGAAAGATTTTGCTATAAAGTGGGAAAATGCTTGCAGAAAGGTGAAAAGACTCTGTGTAGAATAATGAATGGTATCAAACGTATAGTTAGAGCATACGGATATAACATGTACGAATGATAATATTTTGATTACTACAGTGTGAGTTTACAAGTCGAATTCTAATACTAGTCGAGTATTAGTACACGACACTGTCAAGATAAGCAATAAAGGTAGTTGGATCAAATGGAAATAAATAATCTTTCTTCTCATTTTCTAGTTCCACTGAAACAGTCACACTCACCAGGATTCAATATTTTGATGCAAATGAGTTATAAATTAACCCACTGAGACGATGATTATTTTTGGATTTAGAAATAATTTTATACTACGAAATTTTTCTTGGTTAGATTTTGCTGTGCTATGCGCATAGTGAAGTTCTGTGAGATCGTTTATCTTCCTTGTGTGGAATTGCTTACATAACCTATTGTATGTTATATATTGATCCCCCATCTGACACTTTTACGTTGATTACAACGCGAAATTTGAGGCCCGCACACTACCAACAGTTCATGTGTACAGTTCGATAGAACGCGCGGGATAGAAAAAAGAAAGATAAAAATGTCTGCTTATTTTTGCCGACAGTTTCAAACAGTTCAGTAATGGTTTGTGACTGTTTTTGATGGCTTGATTAAAAACGCACTTATTTGGTCATTTTTTATTAAGACTTGTTAGTATCCATTCTTATGATTTAATTCCATATAATTAAAATCATATTTATGCAGTTATAAGCCAGCAATCAACGAAATTCTGGGTAACATATATCTATGTCGCATTTTTTTTAACTAGAGAAAACGGTATAGAAATGTCATAAGAGATTTTCTCCTACGGCGGTTCACTTTTGTGTAAGTTCGAATTTTTCGTAATGAAAAATGTCAAATATCAAAATGTAAATATCAAAATACTTTACATTTACCATCACTGCTCGGAACATGTTCAAATGTACCCAATAATGTTCACTATTAAACACCAAGGTGCTTCATTTTAAATTGTTCCTCTTGGTTACCTGGAACATATTCGGATGTGTCATATGTGGTCGAGGGTACTTAATATAACCACTATTGAAGTTTTTTTTCTCTATTGACAAGTGATTTTAGGTGTCGTATGCTGGGTTTTAGTTGAAATACGCAACTGGCCACCTTCCGAGCGAGATAAGGCGTTATAACCTTGACAAATTAATGTCAACATTTTGGTTCAAATGCCAAAAGTCCACCCACAGGCAAGCATGGGAAAACTCATTCACTCACATGAGCACCACCGCTTTAAAATAGCAACCCTTGGTTGCTAACAGAATACTGAACGAGTGTGACGTTTCCGATCAAACGATTCTTCACGAATTCTCAAAAATGAACATCGTAGAAAGAATAAACGAGCAAAACAGAATCATGCGAAAAAAAATCAGCTAGACGTTATATTGAATGAATGCGTTGCCACTGAACGCAAGCGATTTGAATACACCGAATGAGAATATTTGGACTCAGTAAATGCAATCAGCTGGACGAATCAGAGCAGAGATACGGTTTAAAATGACGCTTAATGTTTTTCTGTTGCATTAGATTGCTAAACATCATGTTAGATCATTATTTGAAATGTTAAATGATGTTTAAGGTAGGATTTGAAGAAATGAGTGTAATTCATTCAATCTCGCTCAGTTGAATCCAACTGAATGCAATCGTTAATGCTTGAGCGGGTAAAAAATAGACAATGAGAAAACGTTCGCACTGCTACCGTCCAATTCATTCACTGTTCCATCAGCTGCCAGTTTTGCTCAATTCTGTTTTCCACGAATAGAATGAAAGCAGAATACCAATGAACAGAATCGGAATAATTTAAACGTGGTAACGCTCACTTCTGAATGTTCCTGCGTGTGAGTGAAAATTAGCGCTAAGTGAACCGATTTTTCCCATGCTTGCCCACAGGCAAGAGATGCATAAACTAATCTTTCTAGCATCTATGCTCCCAACGATGAAATACAAACTTTCACATTATTTAACTCTATATGGAAGCGTTCGGTACGGGAGATCCACGATTTCTCCCTAACGTGGATTCTAAGTAATAGAGCGGTTGCAGACACTCTTACTGGAATCGCTCTATTTTTTGGAGTCCTTTCTGCGGCACATGCTTTGCAGTTTGCCTGGCCGAAGATTAGAAAAATGATGCATTCAAGAAGTTGTAATTTTCCAGGATGTTTTTAAGAATTGGCTACTTTACTGTGAGATTAGATTAGATTAGATTAGAAATCCGCAAGTGGTCACTTTCCCCGGGGAAACTTATTCCGATGCGGCCAATGTAGTCGTGGGCACTAATATTACAACCATTTTACTTTTCTTCCATGTGTCATGTGTTTTGAGAGGTCGAATGGTGGGTGTTGGTTCAAGTAAAAAAAGATTGATGCTATATTGATTCTCCGATTGGATTCTCATATTATTTGAGATATTGTATAAGAGGTTCAACGTGATTAAGGCCAATTATATACTAACGCCTTATATTTACCGGAACTCGTTACTGAGATTTTGGACCGAATCTAATAATACCGTTCAATGGGACCGACATTCAATCTATTGGTTATTTGAACCCCGAAAATCGTTCCAGTGATTGCTGGGAAACACGCCTCGCTTTGTAGCGTTACTGGCATACGTATAAGAGTGAGCACACATACATTTTGTGTTTTCTTAAAGCCGAATTGAATGGTATATGACACTTGGCAATTGGGCGACGATTCAAAAGTAGGATTTTCAAGCGATTGCAATTCCCTTCTTTGTAGAAAGGGTAAAACAAATCAAGCTGTCACCAGCTGCCGCTTTCAAAGTTATTCAGGTTTTTTTTGTAGAGTAGGGGGAAGGGCTCTACTGGAGTTCTATGGATCTTTAATTGGATTCACGGAAAAAAATCATCTGATATTAAATTTTACTCAAACTGGTGTATTATCTTGGCCAATTTTTTTTTGGTTAGTGGCAAGAAATGGTACAAGAATATCACCCTTGCATTTTTAAAAATCGAGCAATAGAAGTCGTTAAAGTTCAAGTCGTTGCAGAACATTTATCGTTTTTGTTGATAATTTTCATAATCTTTCGAAGAACATTGCAAACTTTCATGATAAAAATGTATTTACATTTCCTTATTATGTGTTTCATTTTCTATTTGGAACGTTAATTGTTGATTTTGTGCAATCGCATGATTATTTAGTGTACATCCAATTGTTTCTATCGATCCAAAGTATTGGCTGCCGTTAATATAATTTTTATTTCATTAACAATATCATTTGCCTTGCCATCCAGCAGTTACAAACACAGCCCAGTTCATAGTCCAGGGCAGTTGTTACGCAATCTAACATTTAATCCAACATAGTTTAACTTCAAATTCATGCCAGCCCGTTGAAATGTGAAGATAAAAAAACCCCACAGGCACCGCCATGAAGCAAGAGGAAGGATCAAATCGTACATGCATATCCAACACAGAGAAGAATGAGCTTTGCGGCGATCCGCTATTCAATCCAGAGCCGATCGATGTGAGCAATACGAAACAATGGAATTCTTGTTTTGGAACAAATCAAATTTCTTTTTGCACCACTCACTAGCTCGGTGGAGGCAGTATGAGTCAAAGTGGCCGGGTGCCGACTATTGCCCCCGGTGGATTGATCTGAATTTTTCTTCATAATACCCACACCATTGCCACCCGCAGTTCCTTCCAGCGCGGAAGGCTCAACTTTTCTTTCAAAAGCACGATCTCCACACTCAATTGAGGCCACAGGCTAAAAAAGATCGTGTGCCCTGGTGAACCAGATATAGAAAAAATGGTCCAGGAAAGAGCTTTCGAATGAACTTCTCGTCATTTTCATATGGCCCTCGGGCTGATCCCCAACTACTTAGGTGACATAATAAATTGTAGTTCGGGATCCATAACAGAAAAAAACGGTTTTGTACTATTCTATGCTACAATTTACGATGCTAAACAGAGACGCTTAAAACAAAACCCCATTCAGCTGTGGAGTGTTGCAATCTGAAAAGCGGTCGGTGCTGGCGGGAGCATTATTATGTTAGATATTGCAATTGCGCGACCGCAGCTCGTCATCAAAATGCGATCGCTGGATGACTGACTGACTGACTGTCTGTAGTCGCTCGTCATCGAGGTCGCGGTCGGTTACGGCAGGTAATTGCATCCAGGGCAACAAACGGCAGTGTCTCATATATTTATATGAGGCAAGCGTGAAGCGGACGGGCAGGCGGGCGGGGAGGAAAAAAACAGAAACAAAACCATAAGCATTCACGTGGGGTGTTTAGTTCGAGTGGCAGAGGGCACATGCCTGCGCTGGTTGAGCGTTGCATACAATGATACAACCCGGCTGAGTTGACGCAATCTTGCAATTTGCTCCTCTTACCAGGGAAAGTGAAAGCCCTTTTTCCGGGGAGCGAAAAAACTGTAATTAGTTCGTACACATATATCGATAATGCAATCTTTTAGATGACGCCGGCTGTGTAATTTGAGGTATTGTGATGAAAGTTTTGTTTTCCTAGATTGGTAAGTAGTTGTTTACAACGTTTTCCGATCGGTTTTGCTTTGTTCCGCGTTTCTTGTAATGTTATGTGTGGAATTTATTAAAGTAGAGAAGAGTCACCTCCAATGTGCAATTGCAGCTTATGTTTGGAGTCTTGTAATTGTTATTGTTGTTTTTCTACAGATACATGTGTTACTAGATAATTTTGATTATCCTTAACCAAGCAAGAGATACAAACATCTGAAGCTGTGAAAGATTTCGTTATTCCAAAAACATGTGTAGCTTTACCGGTTATGTCAAGTGCACTAAATATGATAATATTGCATATTCACAACGATACCAGTTGTGACACCACTCTATTACAGCTATGTGTAGAATACTATGTGTAGGGCAAGCAATGAACGAATTGCGAAAGCAATAAGCTTGAAATGCCAAGAATAAGAAGTCATTATTTCAAGTTTCAGCTAGAAATAACACTAAGCAAGTGTTCCATTGGTATTGATTGTCGGAGTTATTTTGAGGGGCATCCGAGGCTAATGTTTCTTTTTAACGAATGCTCAGCCTATTTTTGACACGAGTTTCAGTACAACCGGCATTTTGGCAAAGGGATTGTTTTTCTCGGAGGAAAAAATTGCTCTAGTTGGTTTGGTTTTCTATGAAACATTCACTTTTTTTGTATAATAGCGAAATGAAAAATGAATTTCGCGTCAAAAAAAAAAAAAAATGAAATGTCGCATCAAAATAGAATATCGAAAATTCGATGTTATTTGCATTTTATTATCTGCCAAATCTAGCATTCCCTTTATGTGCATTTGATAACGCAGGCAATTCAATGTTTCTTTTTATCTGTGTACAACAACACAACAAAACAACAAATGTACAGAGCAAAGACGAGATAATGTTTATCTTTATTACCTTTCATACATATATGAATTTTTTGTGTATGTTTAGTTTCAACATTCGTATTTTGCGTTTATTTTTTGGATATCGTGTTTATGCTTTTTGAGATATTTTTTTTGCTGGGTGGGTAAGAAGGACGTTTAGTGATTTTAACTTTTATATATAAGATTTCATATTTGTGCTGATGAGTACTCGATCATTATGACATATTATGACATTTGAATTACATTGAAATAATAGAGAACTGTCAAATTTTGGAAATTTTATATTTGTGTCGTTTATGTTATGGAATTTTTAATGACTTTATTTCAAACTTTACCTTAATAGTGAACTTATATTTTGATTCAATAACATCAAAGTGAATTCGAAAAAGAAACAAAATCTGGTGACCAAATGTGTGTGAATGATATAAATGTATTTTGAAATTTCATCTCCTCAGTAATCCCTTCTAGTTTCAAACACAAATCCAATCTATTTTATAATTTAAATTTAATTGCACAAGTTAAATTAGCTAATAAATTTTATCAGAGAAAAAAAGGATTTTTTCTTGACTCAACATGATTTCTACTTTGAGGCTTTAATAAACAGGACACTAGACTGCAACATGACGCATATGTATAAGTGAAACAAAACCTTTTTCATTCATCCAGAAAGCAGCTGTGCCTGTTCGTCTTGCCTCAAATTTTCCATTTAACTTATATGTTAAAGAAATTGAACTAATCTTATCGAATTTTCTTAAGATTACCCTGTCGCTTAGTGGTAAATCAATTTAGGCATCGGCAATTATAACAAGCACCTAAAATTTCTTCTCGTTTAATTCCAAGCCAAAGGAGACGTAAACAACGAAATTGTTTGCAATTTTTCATGTGCCATACAACAATGTTGGCAATATTTCATACAATAGGCTAGATTCAGGTCGAGTCGAGTTATTAGTACGAGACACTGAAGAAGTCTGCACATTGTAGACGAAATATGCGTATCTGTCGATGATAAGCAAAGGTAGTTGGAATTAAATGGAGAATACTAATTTTTCTTCTAATTTCTAGTTACAGGCATTCCACTAAACAGCTCAAACCCTCTAGGATTTAGATTCAGGCGTTATCTGGCTTTAATTTACATGAAATATCCCATTATTTTCTGCCGAATCTAGTATTCCTTTTACGTGCATTAGAAAAGTGTGCAGAAAATTCTATGTTTCTTTTTACGCTGGACGGCAACTACAAGCAGGGGACCGGTTACATTACGGCCCAAGACAAGGAGGAAAGCGTTAACTCAATTATATATTGCACATCAAGTTCCTTCAGTTGCTGACGATCAGCGAGAGGGGAATATTCATGCCGTTGTTCTTACATTCGGTACCTTGAAGTGTACGGAAAATTCGAAGTGCCTGCCAAAAGTTTTCACCTTTATTAAACAGTATCACGCGAAGGAGAATGTGGTCTTTCTGCCAGATCTCAGCTAAAGATAAACCCGCAAACCCCCGAGCTTTCGATGCCATGTACCATTTTTGCATTTGTATGGTTGTATGGCAAGTACAATCACACCCTATGTCCAGTATCCCAGACCTTAACGCTGTCATAACGACATAATGGTGTCTTAGCCCAGAACATCTAAGGGCATCACGGACCTGTTATCGCTCAATCTCATTTTGCTGAACACAAATTGTCCTATTAAGCAGAAGTCAACCTCGATGAGTTGACGTATTATCAGGTCACACTACACCGCCGGCGGGCGCGCACAGCCGAAACCGAACACGGCCCGACCGTCGGTATCAACATCTGACTGCTGATAGCGTTCTATTTAATTTGATTGAGTCACGTTCGTTATCGGAATTAACCAGACAAATCATTCCACGAACTAAGAACGGCCATGCACCACTACCCTTAATTTTGAGAAAGAGCTATTAATCTGTCTTACCTCAATAAGTTCGGACCTGGTAAGTTTTCCCGTGTTTAGTCAACACTCCTGGTGGTGCCCTTCCGTCAATTCCTTTAAGTTTCAACTTTGCAACCACTGCGGCTTGAGCTCCCGAGCGGGGTGAAGATAGTCGGGTTCGCCGACGACATCACCCTGGAGATATGTGGTGAATCCATCGAAGAAGTCGAGTTAACGGCCTGGCACTCCATCGGCATTGTGGAGAGATGGATGAGCTCCAGGAAATTGAAGCTAGCCCACCATAAGATCAGTCTCAGGGTTACGGTAGTGAATAATCGGAAATCGGAGCAACATGCGACGATCAGTGCAAGTAACTGCACAGTAGAATCGAAGAGGTTCTTCAGGTATATTGGGGTCATGATCGACGATAGGCATGGTCATAAAAGAGGACGTAGAGTGCTTCGAACAACGTGGAACAAGAGGTATTCGGAAGACTACTAGAGCCACATCCATGGTTAAGTGGCAAAGAGAATGGAACAACTCCACCAAAGGTCGGTGGACCCACCGACTAATCCCGGAATTAACCGGTTGGGTCGGTAGGAGACATGGTGAAGTGAACTTCCACTTAACGCAGATATTGTCTGGCCACGGCTGTTTTAGACAATACCCAAGCAACACATCGCTGTCATAATTGGTTGCAGAAAGGCTGTGTGCACAAATTACGTAACACATGAAGGGGGGGGAGGGGGGTTGAGCAACCGTTACTTATTGTGACATATGGGGGAGGGGGGGTTTTAAAATCGTTACGTAACTAATTAACCAATTTGAAAAAAAAATAATTAAAAGTGAATAACCAATTTGCATCAATTAAATTTCCTGTGTGCCAAGCAAAGTGGCAAACAGCAAGTAGAAAAGCCTGTTGGCCTGTGGCGGATTCATCCGTGCCTTGACCTACCCCGCAGTGGGATGTTAGGCAATAGTAACGTCCTTGGTTCGAGTACTACTTTACCCATGCCCTTTCGCTCAATGTTCAAGACTTCTATTATATTTCCTACAACAATCAATATGCAACTAGCGATTTGAAATTGGCTCACTGTTGTAGTACCCCTTGGTCCGAATTACACCTCGAAGCCAGCACCTTGTTATACATATTTGCACCTTTGTTTTGATTTGCTGTGTTATTTTGACAGAATATTTGAGAGTGTGTTCATGTGAGTTCATTATTAGGGGCGCATTATTTAGCTTCTAGTACTGACTGAGCCAAGAAATAAATCGTTTTTGTATGGGACCTACTGGTCTTAGAGTTAGTCTATGTACCTACCGTACACTGACGGAACTTTCAACACTTTCTCTTCATATCTTTCATTCCAGCAAACATTACTGTCCACTCTTGATGGCTCATGGTGATGACGAACACCTTCTTCTACATCAAGTAGAAAAGGGTTAATTTATACTAGTTGAGAACTATGTTTAAACATTTTTGGAAGTACGTCAAATGAAAGGTTTCAATCTATGTTTTGAAGAAAAACTTTCGAAACTGAGCCAAAACTTTGTTTTTGTATTATTAATGACGTTAGCCATAACTGGGACACTTCACCAATTATCACCATAGTTTTAAATTTTGGTTTCTTTCATGGCCAATCTCATGTGTTTCTTATGGGAGTGACCATATTAGAAACACATTTATGGCCAAGTGGTGCATCTGAAATTTAAAGAAAAATGGATCTCGTGAAGAGCAGAATAACTCCTCGTAGTTGACTTTTTTTCAAATATATTTTGAGTCGATAAAGTAGAACTGTCAGTCGTTCATGCAACCACCCAAGAGCCGTTTCGTTTTCATTTGTAACAAATTACTCGTTGCTATTTTTATTGTTTTCGTAGAATGAACGAATGTTCTTTTTGTGTCAACAAATGCTTTATGCTTTTGGCAGCTGCACGTGTGGCGTTTGATACGAATGAAGCTTTGTAGAAAGTACAACTCAATTTCGTTGCAGAAAACAACGAATAGATTTGTTAGTCCTACCTTCGATCGTAATATAAACGAAAATTAATTTTCAGTGTACTATTTAAATGTGATCTACTGAACGAAAGGTATTTTTTGACGATTTGCATCACCAATTTACGCAATTTTCCATAAATCGTACATCTACACGCTGAGAAAGATATTGTTCTGTTAAGATTCAACACATTTTATTGTCACCCACCCATAATATTTATATATTCAAACAACACCGGTTTAATTTTTGAACCATTTTTGTTTTGTATCTAAGAACGCTGCAAAGGAGCTTTTTGGAAACAATGCACCTTTGCATTGATTCGACCATACCGGTTGAATTGAAAAAAATATTGTTTTTTTTTATATTAGAATCATTGAAATAATAAGAAATTTGGTTGATTGTTGATTCTACCAAATTATTTTGTTGAATCAATATTGATTTCTGTTAGAAATATTAATTGACTAACAATATTGGATTCGATACGAAATTTTATTGTTTCAAGTATATGATTACATTAAACTAAAACAATGTGTGGTTTGATTTAATACACAAGAAATGTTGATTCTAATCATTGCGTTCAAACACCCAATATTCCTCTGCGTGTAGCCTACATCAAATGCACTTGTTACTGCGTCTGTTCTTCTATGTTTCTGCCGTCATTCATGCACTGCCCGGATCAAAAGGAATACTCTGAGTAGTACCCATAATTAATAATAATTAGATTATAATAATTGCAATAGGTCATCATTGCATAAAATACGGTTGATTTAAGTGATCTGAATAACACTTCTTTTGTGATACTTTGAATAATTTAAAGACATTTGAATAAACTTGTTGAACTAATATTTGTTACAGTTTTAAGAACATTCATTAACCTGAATAAATGCAGTACAATGAACGCAATGTTTTTCGTAATCTTTATATTAGCTTTACGATACTGAAATGAAATTAATTGAATGATGTTGGCAATCTTCACTTATTTCCAGTATATTAGAATTAAACATAAAAACAACAACAATAACACAATTCAGAAATATGAGGGGGGGGGGGGGGTTCGTGAGAGTTACGTAATTAAAGGGGGGAGTCTGGTCACGCGTTACTTATTGTTACATAGGGGGAGAGGGGGTCCCAAATACCGGTTTTTTGCGTTACGTAATTTGTGCACAAAGCCAAACGTGATTGTGACTTAATTGAGTCACATTGCTGTTACTTTGACTTATTTGCAACAAGTGTGCTACTAGGGTACCTGCACAAATATGGGCATGCACAGTCCTCCGCATGCAGCGACTGCGTGGGAGTCGAGGAAACTGCAGAACATGTGTTCTTCGCATGTCCTCGCTTCGACGGCGCGAGATCCGGCATGATTGCCGTAAGCGGTCACGACGGTCCGGACAATTTGGTCTCGTGGATGTGCCAGGACTGGGACGTCTGGGACGCGGTATGCGTAGCAGCCTCCTAGATCGTCCTCGATCTCCAACAAAAATGGCTAAACGACCAAAGGCAGGTCGCAGGGACCACCTAACTACTAAAGCCCTATGTAGTTAGACATAGTGGGTGTTTAACAAGCACAATAGCCCCCTTCCCGAAGTAATACCGAAAGGTGGTTCCGGGGAGGGTCCTGGGCTTAAAGCACGGATGGGTTTTTAGTGAGTCCCCACACCCTGAGTTCTTCAGGTGTCTGGTTGCAGATTTTCCATCCCGTCCAAAAAAAAACAGCTGTTCAAGTAGGTTCTTGATTGCAATCAATAGATAGGAAATCTTACTATCCAATGGTACAATATTGCTTAAATTTCGTGACAAATCGATTCGAAAAGTCGGAAAATATAGTTGCTTTACGTCGAGGTGTACCTGTATTCAATAATAATGTTACATTTTATTTACATGCGTGCAAAGTGAAATAAGAGCCTATTGATGCAATTCTTTAGCTACTGGTCGTGGTGCTGGTAGTTGATTTGTCAATGAAGAACTGCTTCTTATCTACGAAGTATGTTTGTCCAGAATTTGTGACCTAGCGAATAAACGGTCCCTGCCTGACTAAAAGTAGTATTTGATCATTCATGTTCTCAAACAACAATGAATTATCGGCTTGCGATTGAGCTTGTTAAACAAATGAACTAAAAATAAGGAAATTTTTTGGCTCATAATACTTCTAATTCCACATTTTCAATTCGAAAGCTAAATCATTCTTATGGAAGATCTGTAAAGCATGGAGCGTTTGAGCCAAGAAGACTCAATATTTCATGCCAAGTGGCCCCATAATCGGATATTGAGAACAAGCTGGTGAGAATATCATGTTTCTTGATGTTATGAAGCTTTAACAACAAAACAGTTTCCAATAAGAAACCTTAAGTTTTGAACTTTCATGCAGTTTCAAACCCCAAAATTTCTCAAATTCTGTCCAATCACCGTCGGTCCGTGTATTGGCTGGCCCAAAACGGTCTTTTTCATGCATTGATGCATCTGTTATAACAGTATTACTAACCATGTTTTATGTTTCATAAGAGTCGATCATTTTGAACATTCGGAAGACATACCTGAAAAAGATAAAGAAATAGAGTTTAGTTCGATTCGTATTTTTGTTGTTTTGAGTTTGAGTTGTTTTTAAATTGTATTCGGAAATCATGCTCTAGTCTTATTCATTGTGTGATGTTAGGACGCTATAAAAGTAAATAATATATGCATGTTTCGATTTTTATAACAAGAAATAAATTGAGAAATTCCTTTAAAAATACGAAGAAAATAACCAAACATTCCGATGCTGTGACCTGATCCTTCAAACATATTTATATTTTCAGTCACTTCTTAGAGTTCTATTATTGGTCACTTCTGCGGGTGTTCGGCAAACTTGGTCACACTAAGAATACATACTTAGTTTCATCACAAATGTTCTTTCTGTTGATTATTCATGTGATTCAAGTCCAGACGTGTCCAATGTTATCCTGAACAGTCAATATAAGGACTGTATCGAAAATAAGTTATCCACATATTTTTCTTTCCAATCATATAAAATAAATGATGTTTGATTCAAATCAAAAGACGATTCATTATTGTACGGGATTAAATTAGAACATTGTAAAAACCAGATGAAATTCATATTCCTGTCTTACGAATTTGCGAATTTTTAATCGAACATTTTTTATTAAGTTCCGGACAAATGTTTCATCACATTTTCTGGACGACTGAGCCCTTTTTTTAACTCCTGCATATACTCAGCTGCATCAATCGCCATAAAGCGTGCGTTGGGCCGAAGCTTAGTTCATTTTTGTGGATTGATGTCTTTCTCAACGAAATCAATACCCTTTTCCGTGAGCCAATTGAGAGTTGTTTTGGCGTACGGCACCAACACTAAATCCGGCTAAAACAGTGAAGGGGGTAGAAGGCTTCTGACATGAAGGCAGCAACCTCTTCTACAGACACTCAGATCGTAACATATCCACATTGATTGTTCCGGTAATGTAAAATATGGTAGACTTCATACCACAGGAACATTTTGCTTGCCTTCCACCTGTTCGTGGAGCTTATATGCTTCCCTACGACGAAAGTGTAATATTGCGGACCTTGAAGGGGGTATGAGTTCTCTTTGAAATAGGTCTCGTCATCCATCAAAATACATTCCACCGGTCGCTGAAAACCTCGCTAATACAATTTCCGGGCCTTGTTTCTGCGCGTTGCTTCTGTTCTGCTCTGTGCTTGGCCATTTACTGCTTCTTGTAGGTCTTCAGGTTGTTTCGTTTAGGGGAAATGTGGGTAACCCCGTCAGGGTGGGTAAGCCCGTCACCCCAACGGCTTTACTAGAAAACCATTTTGCAGTATGTTTTTGACTATACCTATTATTAGTATTTATCATTTTAACTATTTCGAGACACGTCATACCCACTGGGAACTGTCAAACTCAAAGAAAATAACAGAACAAACGTAAGCGTCGTCGCAGCAATACAGGATGTAATTTTTTGATGGTAGATTTTAACGTCTTGACAAATAATTAAGTACAGAAATTCAATTCCATCGATCGCGTACTTTCATTTACACTGTATCTTTGTGCTGAGATTCATTGAAAGGTAAGTTTAATCAATAATCCAAGATTTACGGTGTAATTAAGAAAAAAAGTGCCTTTCGGGTAAGCCCGTCACTCATCGGTACGGGTAACACCGTCATGCTCTTTGGATCAGCGGATGTTGTGAAGCTACCTAACCATTTTTATCAGATGCCACGCAAATACAAATGGAACACCCACTGCGGAAATTAGACCGATCAGCAGCTGATCCAGGCAAAGGACGCAGTGGATCGCGGGATTTCCGTGAATCGTGCTGATAAGGCGTTTGGAATTCCAAGAACTACGTTGGCAGACCATGTTACGAGAAAGGTGATGAAGTCGAAACTGGGATCACAAGAAACGGTTTTCACGCCGGAACAGGAAGCGGAACTTTTGCACACTTGATCTGGAAAGTCGTTTTTACGGCATTAGAAAGAACGATGCCCGTGAGCTGGGTTTCGAGCTGGATGAAAAAAAAAAAGATTGCCCATCCCATTAAGTCGAGCACTTCACTGTGGAAGTCTGTAAGTAGCAGACGAAATAGGTCTATCTGTCAAAAGATAAGCTTGTAGTGGAATTTAAAGGAATTTTCTCGCGTTTACTAGCGAAAATTTAAAAATAAAGTGTTTTAATGTTTAATTTTTTGTTTTTTTAAAAGTGATCAAATGAAGTGTTAATTTTAAATTCTCCTAGTTTCCCAATCATTGCCCATCCATTCAACAAAAATGGTGCGAATGAAAATTTCAAATCAAACCCACATCAAAAGTCTTTTGAAAATTTCCCTGATTGATAATAAATGACTTCTGGCGACATTGGGCTTGTCGCACATGTTTTAAACCTGGAAATTTTAGAGACTCCGGAATCTGTTCCATTTAAAGGGCTCTCCATATACTATGTGCTAATCATGACGGCTCAAAAATCAGAAAAAAAGATTACTCGTACAGATAAAAACAGATTTATAACAAAAATATGGCACATGGGTATGTATGAATCTGAAATACTCTAAAATATGTCCCTGTGGTATATGAATGACCCCTTGTGAAATAGCCAATGGAGATGGTTGATAAATCATCACAATAGATCAAAAATATCTACATATTCAAAATTAAATTTCGTTTACAGAAACCTTCAAAACTATTTTAATAAAAATGAATGCCGGTCTTACACAATTGGGTGACGGACTTACCCCATGGGGGTGGCGGTCTTACCCGCACTGATTGAAAACCTTCAATATTTACCAAGTTTGTTTTGCGTATGTTGTTTGACCGAAAACACATATTTTGACACTTCCAACGCACAAATCGTATAAAGTAATACTCCATCAAAGATTATGCTAAGGGTACCTGACATTTGAAGTATTACATTAGCTTAAGGTGACGGGGTTACCCCTTTCTCCCCTACTGATATGTTGAATCATTCCGACACTGGTTCCCGCTTTACTGGCCAAATCATGTATCGACATTGATGTGTTCTACGGAATAAGAGCTACCGCTTTTGGATCCAGTTAAGGGTTAGAAGATCTGGGTTTTTTGCCTCTTCCTGACAGTTTCAAGGAACAGTGTTCTCCCAACTTGGTTATGATGGATTTTAAACGCATGATGAATTTTAAAGCGCTGCGCCAATTGTCCCTTATCGCGTAGCCTTCAATGTGTGAAATTTTGAAAATGAAGAATTTAAATCGGTCAAACAAGTAAACAAACGAGATGACAGTCAAACGCATGGCATGCTATGATGAACACGCTTAAACCATCACTAATACACGCGTCTAATGCAAATGTACGTTGATAGCTTATTTTCGATACATTCCTTAATCACCACTGTACTAATCTTCATAAATTCAGTTGGTATTTTGGTGCACGGATTAGTTCAGAAACTGGCCACTTCTCTTGGAGTACCAATAACTTGTCCAGATATTAGCAATTAAGTCTTGGTCACAATTGGTTTGACCACCAATGAATTTGTTGTTGAATTTCTATGTAATTTAATGTGCCGCATGATAGAGGGATGCGACACTGGCCAGTTCCTTAACCATGTCAGGATTGTAATCCTAGGCACTCAATTTAAATATAGACTGTTCCAAAAAGTATAAGCACATTTTCAAAATAACAAAAAAGTCATGTTGTTTTTAGTTTTAACAATTTTATTTGGCAAATCATATTTGTTGTTGTGTTTTATATGATATTTTACTGTCGTTTAATCAAAATATTTAATCATAGGCAAGACTCCTATCTTTTCCTCGAACATGACCCATTAGCTTCTGCACAGTGGTACTCCCCACTATTTTCACCACTTTTGGCCAATCTTTTTTAAATTTTTGGATGTCACTCGCTGTTTTATGAATTTTCGAAGCTTTGCTTTGGTTTAAGCCCAAAAATTCTCGATTGGCCGTGCCTCCGGGCAGCTCGGCGGATTCATGTCTCCTGGCACGAAACATACATTTTGACTTTTGTACCATTCTTAAGTGTCCTTTGCGTCATGACATGACTCCAAATCAGGCCAAAACACTACTTGACCTTCATGCTACCTGATCATCGGTACCAATAATCGCTTCTGGAGATATTCCTTAACGTATTTCTGAGTGTTCATCGTCTCCGTTGTTATGTACGGACTAGATGTTTTACCACATTCGCATATTGCCTGCCAAACCATAACCTTCTTACCAAATTTTTCGGTAAAAATTGCCTTCTCCGTTTCGGGGATGTCTTTGTATTCGCTTACAGTATAGAATTGTGGTCCGGGAAGCGTTTTGTAATCTAGTTTCACATAAGTTTCATCGTCCATTATTATACACTCAGAATTTCTACACAATAACGAATCGTAGAGTTTGCGGGCCCGTGGTTTCACGGACTCGGCCTGTTTTGGGTTCCTTTTGGGGGTTTTCTGCTTCCGGTATGTTTTTAGCCCAAGTTTTTCTTTGGCACGCATGACGTTACTCGACGAGGTCCCTAGTTTTTTTTCGCAACATCCTGAACGGAAGTCGCTGGTTTTCGCTTGTAGGCATCCCTGATCTTTTTATCGATATCCGGACTAACAGGACCGGATTTCCGACCACTCTTCGACGCATCTTCAAACGTACACTGTTCTCTATATTTTCGAATTGCAGATCGTACCACTCCTACGCTTACACCCTCTTCCTAGGCCAATTTTTTCAAGGAGAGTCCGCTCACAGTGCATCATTTGCGCACGATACTTATTCGTTGTTCCGGAGTAAGACCGTGCATTTTGATAGGTAACACAAAACTGAGCACTTTTTTTATGCTATGACATTCAGAAATGTGCAAACAAAAGGCTGCAGCCAAAACATTTTGAAATATTTCATTATATTGAAAGTGACCGTTAAAATAAGGTGTGCTTATACTTTCAGGAACAGTTGGTACTCAATAATACCCTACATGCTGCATGATGCGTTTGAGTTTGAGACCAATTAATGACTAACAACTCATCGCTGCCCGTCGGTTCAGAAAGGGGTATGGGGCGCGTTCTTTCGAGTTGGTCGCGGCAGAGTTCATGTGTGAATCGGCTGCCCACCAACGTTCAAAAGTGCCTGAACCAAATGGACAGTCTGTAATGATCACTTGAAGATGCGATGGGGGATCATTGCTCTCATATTCATAAATGTAGCACGTTGTAAAATGTATCTTGTCTTCTATAACCAAACATGATGGAATTGAGTAAACGAGTGGAAACTCATCGGGAATGATCTCTATACATCCGTCGAACCATTCTGAACGGCCGTTATGAGAATATCTCACATGCGCATAGCGTGTTATCAGTCACTTTCTATTTGTATTTTTCTGTTCTCTTCCCTATCCTATGACAGCGAGCAATACCATATGACATCCTAAAGTCAACTCTTCAAAAGCAGAAACATCGAGACAACACAGAGCAATAATTAAAAAATGGTATAAACCCTAACCAATTTTACTTTCAGCCAAATTTTCTAACGCAAGCTGATATATAAAGGGAGGGACCACCAGGATACCAAAGTTAAACGATTTGGATAGGGAGCATGGGGCTGCCTCCTCCCTATTATTAACATTTCGCGGAACGAGAAAGGGCTCTTCGACCCCATCTATTAGGTTTATTCTGTCAATCGAGGGCTCAATTCTAGTGCTGTGGGTGTGAACTTGCTTTTCGAAGGAAATATTCTTGCATATTTTCGCGGGTTTTGCGTGAGTGCATCTGCTTACGGGCCTGCCCAAACGTGTTGGCCCTTCATACAGGAGCTTGATGATCACAAACAACAACAGAATCCTGATCAAATTGTTTTTCAGATTATTTCACTGCTATGGAAAGTAACCTTGCTACAATAGATAGTAGTATGTCATCATCATCATCAATTAATGACTAACAACTCATTTTCTATACATGTTCCACACAAACCATTCCAATAATAATCAATACTCTATTTTTAGGTAACTGTAGCATTTCCGAGTACAATATTGAACTATGACGCGACGATTGTGTGAAACCTGTGATTGAGAGATGTTGAAGAGGTTTAATGAAAAAAAGTTATAAGACCTTTTGAAATATTTGGCTAGACATGTACACAACTCAAGTTATTGTTTACCAGCAGAGACCATTTAAACTTCTCTTTGCGAACTGATCAACATTCTTTCCCGAATGTATCTCAATTAAAGCAATCAATTAGAAGAAACTCGATCTCCAATTTGCAAGTTACTCAACACGATGCAAAATCTCAAAGCCATATACAGCACAGCAGGAAGTGTTAACATTTTATTGCTATACGATAGCAAATCTGCTGGTGAAACGTTGAAACCAAATAAAAAACAGCCAAGATAACAAACAAACCGCCTCAAGAAAAGCGGAAGTAGATGACGGATTTCTTCTCTCGACAATCGACCGGCTGTCCCCGCCGCTCAAACGTGTGTTTGCCTGCGCTCTAATCTTTGCACCCACCGAACCGAATAACGTCGCTCCGGTAAAACACCAACCTCAAGTCCAGCAGAGCAAGGGCAAAACAAAAGGGAAAGTTTTTGCGAAAATTTCCCTCTCGTCCGGGTCGAAAAACAAAACCAGAGCAACGGGGACTGGCTGACTGGGTTGGAGTTCCAACCTTCGCTCACGCTGCTCGCAGGGTCGGTCGCCTCGAACAAGCATGTGAACCACGTGAGCACCGTTCTCAGACACCACACACCGGCGATGTAATAGCAAAGCTGACTTTACGTAATGTGGCTAATTTTGCGCGGTTTTGGCTGCTGTCTTGGGTGGTTTTCCTTTCGTCACTGTAGAGGCACTGGAATTGTTTCGGATAAGTGGATCCAATGGTTGAAAATTGGTTCGCAGTGATTTATCGAACCGAACCATTTTCCCAGCTTCCCGCGTACGAACCAAATTTGAGTGCAAGTGAGGAAAGAAGATTTGCACAAAAGTGGTTCGCCGGCTTAAATAGATTTGCAGTGATGATTGTGAAAGTGGAAATCAACTGTCGATTTGTTTTCCTGTTCCGACTGAGATGAATTTTATCAACAAGACATAGCAGTTTTAGTTATTCAGTGTCATGAATATTGAATTGAATTTAACAAATTGTTGGTGAGATAAGATGAATCGAAACTATTATGCATTCAACTTATTATTTACCGAGAAAAAAACTGAACCATCTTCAAGACACGTGGATAAAACATGAAAATAAATTGGCTCATACCAGAGCGTCCTTGTTTATACCTCAATTCCATCAAAACATCAAACCGAACTCGCCCTGTCACAATCCAATCTATCACCATGGAGAACGAACCGTTACGTGGCCTTACACAGGAACGTGACCTTCGCCGAACACCATCGATCACCATCCACATCCGTGTCCATCGAATCCACCCGTCTGCTTTTCTTCGAACCACCACCAGACAACCCCGCCGTGTCGCCACCCGAAGATCAACCCCCTACAGTCGAAATCCCGCTCAAAGCGCGAACCAATTTGTCTGCAGCAGCGCGCGGTGAAGTGGAAATTGATTTTCGTTCAGCTTTTCTTCTCTTTGCTTTGTTTTTCGCTTCGCGGTTTGCTTGTAGGCATCATTTGGAAGAATGATCATCATCATCAAAAACTCATCAGCGATGTGATGCGATGGGTGGGCTTTTCTCCCCTTTTCTTGGGCCTATAGGCTTCGCATCGACGGTTGCCAATCGACCAATTTGCAGAGGTTTTGTTTGTTTTACTCTGGTTTAAATAATGCTCTTATGTAAACACTTTCGTCTGCTGTTTGCTTACTAACTCACACGGTGGAGATTGGA
Source organism: Aedes japonicus (assembly GCA_034211315.2). Taxonomy (NCBI): domain Eukaryota; kingdom Metazoa; phylum Arthropoda; class Insecta; order Diptera; family Culicidae; genus Aedes; species Aedes japonicus. The sequence goes on along the minus strand of JASCZW010001854.1, from coordinate 203,520 downwards.
TTCCATCGATCTGGGGTGGTTTTGATTTGGCACCTAACGGTGTTTCGGCGGTCGATTTTTTTTTTGACCATTTTCGATCGTATCTTGAAAGTGAGAGTGAATCAATAGAAATATTTGGGCAGAAAATTTGGTTTGCTTGGATCATGCGATTTTTTTGGTTGTTTACCTGGTTATGAATTGTTTGGTTTGAGATCGGCACAGGTACCCTTGCAATTTGCATACTCAGCAGAAAAAACGGCCTTACGTGTCTGCAAAACAATTAAAATCGATATTGCTTCCTCAATCGACCAAAGGCAGCTATAATATTGATCGTCAGAAAAACGCCGGAAATCGGTTTGACATTCAATCGTTTGGTGTCGTAAAGAAACAAACGATCATTTCAGTGGAGGCAGAAAGAAATGAAGGTATATCCTCCTCTCGCAGCCAGGCAGCAGACAGGTAGGCACACACACACACACACACCAACGATGACGATCAGCTGACGGCTAGCTGCAGCAGTTCAAGCGAGGTAATGGTAATTACCAACTCACGGCAAACAGTGTCACCCCAATCAAATTGAATAATCAGGGCAATAATTATTGAGCCGAAGTCGATACATGGCCGTTGGGGCTCTCGTCGGTGGTTCATAGGCGAATGGAGGGATCCATGAAAGGGAGCGCTTGGTGTACTCTGAATGCGCTTTTTGAGCTTTGATTTGAGAGTTATATATTTATATATTATAATTGTGCATTGTATTCGATCATTGCGTCTTTTTTGTTTAACTCAAATTGAATTTAACGCATGGATGATTTGAAACTGAACAATAGTTTTGTTTCCTTGTCATTTCAAAAATATTCCTCATCGCAGTAAGATTATTGCTGGCTATCAAATAAGTGTTCTGGTTACACTTCCACAGAAACGTAGTGAGGATTAGCAGTGCCTTTCCATATTTTTCTATGTACATAGTTTCCTTTAAATATTTGCATCTCAAGCTGATGATAGTCGAGTCAAATCAGTTCACAGTGATACTAGTTTTTATAGATTTTAATACCACCGATTCGTTATTTAGAATAGAAGCATTATCGTCAACGATCACTACTTTAGTTCAACTTCTGATTACAGTAGATTTTTCAGTGGGACTCCCACAAATTTTCAAGTTCCAAGGCAATTCCTGTATTGGAAATTTCAGTTATGAAGTTTACGGTGGTCACGGTCACCCTTTAATGAAAAGCACCAAGCTGATTATTAAAAGGTATTTAACCCTGGTGTTTGACTCGCAAAAGAAACTGTGGGAATTTAAGCTAAATCCGCCATGTTTGAGGGGATACTCAACGAGGGAGAAGTTTGTATGGCATAAAAAAATCAAACTTATGGGGATTACTGATATTTTACATTTTTAGCTCATGGTTTTAGTTGATCAAGTTGGTGTCCCTCGCGCTGAACTAGCCAGCTTGTCATTCTGCAAAGGCTCAGTAGGGATTCTTGGTCAAGATTCGAAGCTAAGAGTCAGTTCTATTGTGGAAATATCACATCAAGTAGTTTTTTCACCTGCTATAGAGGATCGTGTGCTTGGAGGTTAATTTTACTATTCACATTAGGTTCGAAGTTACAGCGCGCTTTGGGATCATACTTGCTTTAGATCCAACCTTATAACATCGAAGGGCATTTCGGGACATAGGGGTCAAATACATTTATTATATTTTTTTGTTTTGATGATATAGTAGTATATCATTGCATATAAGTTGGTTTCAGGTTATCGAATTTGGGATACACAGTCTTTTGCATGATGTATTTCAGGTCTTTGAGGCCATCAGGTATTGTAAAATAATTCAAAAAATTGAAATTCATTTTTTTCTTCATGGTTTCATGAATACAAGAAGCTGCACCGGAATTTCTGGTAGGCTTTTGCACTTATTACTGATTGTTTTTTTTTCACTTTCAGTTTACAAATGGACATTTTACGAAATCTGAGCTGATCTGATTCATGCAACGCTGTGTGCCATTTGGCTAGTGTCTGATTTTACAGTTAAATCTTTGTCATTACTTGATCATTACTCGCAATATCATTATATTTTATAATATTGTTTAATTGATTTTATTCCATAGATGATTTAAACATTACATAATGTTTTTTATATCCATTTGTTTTAATCTTTCTTTCAATTAAATCTTCCCTGTTTTCCTTACTCAGAAGCAATGATTAGAATCAGCATTAAACTGCAAATAGTGACCAATGAAAAAATAAATTAAAATGTACAAATATTAGTTCAGTAAAATTTCAATAGATTTAATAAACTTTTTCAGGATACTGCTTCAGCGCGTAACCACCGAACTCTGCACTTTAACCATTCAGGAACAACCGAATGATGATCAGATATAATAGGTACGAATGCTTGTAGTATTTTTCATTTACATTAATATTTACACTTTTATATAAATACTTCATGGGAATAGGAGGGACCATCCAAAACTCAAAAGCCGGAGGGATACGGTGGGCAGGGCATGTTGAAAGAATGCCGGACAACAACCCTGCAAAGTTTGCAAGGTGTTCGCTACTGGTCCGGTGGGCACGAGACGGCGTGGAGCGCATAGAGCATGATGGGTGGACCAGCTGGAGCGTGATCTGGCGAGCATTTGGCGTGACCGAGGTTGGAGAGCGACAGCCGCAAACCGAGTATTGTGGCGTACTATTGTTGACTATGTCTTATCCTAAATGTGATGTTGAACAAATAAATGTATGTAGGAGGGACCATCAGGGCACCTGATTGAAGCACTCTGGATGGAGAGAGTGTGAATGCCAACTCCCCATTGCTAACAGTTTGTGAATAGAGGGTGGACTCTTCATCCCGCGCATTGGGGCATCGTCATGTTATATAGGTCTTATGTCCTATTGTTCATTCCTTTATATTCCTGTGGAAACGTATAAGTGATGTTGTTTATCGATCCGCCCAACGCATACTTGCCATACTTCATCTATTCATCAATTTCACCAGCTTTCGACACAATCGATGGAAATGGACGGCACGGTACCGGGCCCATACATTTTTGTGCACCGTAAAAAATGAATTTCACTTCTGATTTCTTAGTTTTTGTCATTGGAGAAGAGAAAGCATTTTTGTTTTTGGGTTTGTTGATGTAAAATTGTACCCCATAAAGATTGAAAAGGTAAACGTTAAGTTCTGGAGAAAAGAGAAAATTTAGATTTGACTTTATGAAATATTTACTCGCCTGCGTTGCTGCTTTGGAATTAATACCATGAAATGGGCCTTATTTATAAATTGTTAACTCAAAGAGTCTTCTTTACACAGTTCATGAAAAAGGCAGTTGTAATTTCTGTTGTTTATCATGCTCATAAAGAGAGTGTCACAACAATTTTTAATTTAAAAGTGATCTTATTTTGCATTTATACTAATCTGAATATGAAAAGCTTGAAAATTTGGTTTTCCCTTTCAGGGGCATCAAAAACGGGTAGCAAATGGCACAATTTTTTTTTCTTCTTGGTATTTCATAAAGTTTCATTCCATGTTTAACACTGCAGTAGTAACATTCCTCAACTACGAAATAATTTTGGTTTGTCGCCGAGGTCCAATTTTACAACTCAGACCCGACTCTTTTTATTGCATTTTGTTTCATGCTAATGGACGACGCGAAGATAATCTACACTTAAAATTATATTTCGTTTATAATACGAAATCAAAGGTAGGACTAACACATCTATTCGTTGTTTTCTGCAATTAAACTGATTGGTGCTTCTTAAATAGGTACCTTCGTATTTATCGCCACAGGTGCAACTATCAAAAACACGAAACATTTGTTGTCACAGCAAAAAACTTCGTTCATTGTACGAAAACAATACGATGAGCTACAAATAATTAGTTACCAATAAAACAGAAACGTCCCTCTGGGTCTAATTGAAAAAAAAAAGTGCAACCGTTCACGAGTAGTGGATGTGCGTTTTGTTCTATAATGTTTCTAATATGAGGTTCGACCCTGCATTTGTAGGAAGAGCTGTTATTGATTCTCTGGTTGATCTTACTAAACCATGTTGACTCGTAAGAAGTTAGATTCTTATTGTCGTTAGCGCTTCAATTTCTATTTGCATGTATGTATGTATGTATGTATGTATGTATGTATATATAGCCACCATCCCTTCATGCCCTTGGCTTGGATTCAGCTCCACTTAATTGTAAGATCAAATTGGGCCACTGATCTGAATTCACAATATCGCTGTATGAAGGGCCAAAAACGGAGGGGTGGACCCGTAAGCAGAGACGTTCACGCGAAATTCACGGGAAATTGAGAATCTCCTTCCAACGATACGATCCAACAAATAGAATACACCAATTCACAATAATTATTAAGCTTTCTACAGGATGGCTTGTTGAGAAAGACGCGTCAATCTCGCTGAAACTGTTGGAGTGAAATTCACAGTATCATAATCGAATCGATAGGGTAAAGAAAATGACAATGCTCGTTCCCTCCTAGACTCAGGCAACCAATCAAACCATCGTCCAGTTTCAGTTTGAATGATATCCTGATGCTCCCTCCCAATCAAGTATTTATTTTATACAATGTAAATAATATGTCATAGTATGCAATATATGTAGTATGTAATCGAGCAGTGAAATATACCAGAATGTTTATTTAAATTTTGAAAAACTAGGGCATTACGCTAAACTAAAGGTTTTTGAACGCTCATACACCATTTGATTGGAAAAACATTTAACATTCATTGCATTTAATTTTGTAATGCATACTATTAGTATAATTTTTAACTTATAATTAACCGTTTCTATATCCTTACAAATCTGAATATGAACAGGTTATATTAATTTATTTTTCCCTTTCAGGGTCATCAAAAACTGGTAGTAAATGATTCAAAAATTTCCTTCTGCTTCTCATTTTTTTGTTACAACTGCATTTGTCACACCCCTCAGCTGCGCAAAACTTTTGGTTTGTCGCCGATGTCCAATTTTGTCTAATTTATTGAGTCCCTGGTTGATCTCACTATACCATGTTGACTCGTGAGAAGTTGTTTGATTAATGAGCACGATGTTCTTACTGTTGACAGTGCTTTAATTTCTATTTTGGGATAAATGAATGATTCCCGCCCATCCCAGCAGTAACACCAACAGTTATGAGTACTTTTTAAGAGAAGCAACGATTGGCTGGTCTTCACGAAATTCATTTTGTGCATTGTATTTTTGTCTTTGTGTCTTTGTATTTTGTGCATTGTATCTTTGTCTTTATTGGGGTTACTTTAAGCTACCTGGGCTAGTTCATCACAACTTTTTGCATTGCACAAATAAGGTGCAATGATAGTATTTTATAAGATGATAAGCAATATGACACAACAAAATCCATGTTTACGAAACAAATTATAAATTATCAGTGTATTTGTCTCAACAAGAGCTTCTTATGCTTGAGTATTTTAGTGGCAGTATGAAGCAAAATTCATTTTAAAAGTTTACCCATGTTGCAATGTGTCTTGTCCTTTTTTTAATGATTTGTTTCTCTGTGGATACAAAACAAAAAGGGTGAAGAGATTGAGGAAAAAAATAATGAATCCGGAGTATTTTTTAAGCCTGCCGTTACTGATTTTGAACGCAAGTGCACTACAAACTGTGATAGAAACTGGCGATGGACGCTAATAATGTTGTCAGCAAACCTAATAACAAAAAACAACCTACAAAGTACAGTCCCACTGAGTTGTTCGAAATGATAACGTGATGCATTATGAGATAATCTTGGAATATTCTATGCCAGACTAACTAACTTAACTTTGTATAGCACAATCGAAGACCTTAAGTTTTGAAGGACAGTTTGAATGACTAACAAGGTTATCCTACGATGTCTGTGGACGTTCAAGAATATTCATTGAATATGTTTAAAAATTTATCGTAGCTTTGTAAAGCCCAAAAGGCTGCGGTTACTCCTGAAAATCGTAAGTTCTGAACTGTTATGAATATGAACATCCCAAGATAATCTGATAATGACTTGATAACTTACCAGAATAGAATATTAATGAATGTGTTTGAGTATTTCATGTAACTTTGTATTACCTAAGAATTACGCCAAGACAGTTTGGATGACCTGAACCATCTCAAGATTATCTTTTTGTGTATTTTTCGTTCGAAAATATTCACTGTATATGCTTGATTACGTGACGTCACTTTGAATAGCTTTAACAGCTACTTTTATTACCGCAGATCTCAAGATTTAAACTCCAGCGCAGTTGGATTACCTAGATGATCACAAAGTTATAAAATAATGATTGTTATCTTTCCAGAATATTCATTTAATTTGATTTAATAAATATAGTAACTTTATGAAGCCCAAAAACTACTGTTACAACTGTAGGGCTTGTGTTTTAAAGTTAAGGACAGTTTGGATGACCCAGAATATCCCAAGATTGTCACATCATGTCTGTTGATCGTCCACAATATTAAATTAATATTGTTTAGTACATATTGTCCCTTTGCATTTTCCAAAAACCTACTGTAACAACTGTAGATCGTATGTTCTGAACTCAAGGACAGTTTGGATGATCGAGGCTACTTATTACTGTATATCTTAAGTTCTGAACTCAAGGAAAGCTTGGGTGACCTAGAACATCACAAAACTATCTAGTAATGACTGTTGACCTTCTCTAGAGTTGTTCTCTATTGAAATTGAAAAATTTCCGAACGAGTGGTGTAAACATTTTTTTTGAGAAATAACTGAGATATTATCGTTCAAAACCTGACCACTTTTCGTTACGGTCGCATTACGCATTACGAACAAAGACGTAGTCCTACGTCGAAAAAATAGTGTCCATAATTATTTAGATGAATTCATTTCTTGTTTTATATTCATTTCTAGATACACAGTTCAAATGAAACTTGTAAAATTATGGTGACTTGAAAGTAGCAAATTGACTTCCATCAAATTTTTTAAATAGAAATATGTGAAGCAAATTGAATTAACATCACTTTTGAATGCTGTAAATTTACATGTCTTTATAATAATAAAGACATGTTTATTTACAGTATTCAAAAGTCTCTATTCTGTCTTTCTCATAGTTTTAGGTTAGTTTATTTTTCAAATTAAAAGAATTGGTTAAATGATTCCAATTGCTTCCTACTTATTGACCTTTTCGAAAGTGATGATGCTTCTACAGTTTCTTACATGTCCGTTACAGTCGAGTTATTAGTACGAGACACTGAAGAAGTCTGCACATTGTAGACGAAATACGCGTATCTGTCGAAGATAAGCAAAGGTAGTTGGAATTAAATGGAAGATACTAATTCTTCTTCTAATTTCTAGTATGTCCGTTACGTTGGATAGTAGAGGAAGAATTAAAAAGTGGAATAGATTTTATTTTTTCTGATTTCAAATCGCTCACTGATTTTTGGCGTCTCCGAAGTCACCTCTCTCTTCCATAGAAGGTGTGTTTTAAACATTTCTATAGGTTCACTTTTCTCTAAATTTTTGTGAAACAACTGGCATCTCGTGAATGGACTCATGATGCCTTAAATAAAACAAAAAAATCGTTTTAGCTTATTAAACCGACAATATATCATTAAATTATAACAATCAAACGCATGTTTGCACTCTGCGCACGAAACTTTCCCATACACAATATGGCGGCGGTATCTTTTTGATTCTTTACAACAAGCAGCGCGGTTGTGCTAAGTTGTGTTGAGGTCATGTAAATTTTCAGCGTTTAATGCGGATATTGACGTAAGTTTAAACTGATATTTACGATATACTGACTCCAAAAATGCGGTCAGCCATAAATTATGTCAAAATGTTTTCAGAGAAAGTTCAAATTACTTGATTATTAATTTTCAATTTTTTTTTCTTCTGTGTATTAAGCTTGTGTATGCTTAGTTTCCAAGAACGGAAATCAAATGTTTTCAATAACATTACATTAACCTTTCTTATCCAAACAGTTTGCTGTTTCCCTTTAATCACATTGCATATTAACGAACATGCGCAAGATATACAATTACAGATACAATATTACAAACATGCATGCTCATATTTTTACAGAAACAAGATCACTAAAATAATAATGATAATGCTGGCATAAAGTTAATGTTTATTTTCAGTTAAAGGCTATAAACCACAGACAAGCCATCTGACCTGAAAACATGTAGAAATTAAGGCTTTGCATAGACCATCTCAGAGATATCAAATGAAAAAAATGGTTCTATTCAAGGCTACAAAACAACAAAGGGACCCATTAATAGTTGAAAAAAGATAGATTTTAAAAGTTTATCGTTTATAGTCACAAACCCAATCATCACCTTTTAATAATAAAAAAAATAGAATCATTCATCAACCAATTTCAATTTTGTTCGTGAACAGTATTATAAATAAGTCAAAGATAGATCATCATCAGTTCTGATAACGAATCAGAATATTTAGTAAGACCTGGCAGCTCAATTTACACCAACCAATGATCGATATAAAACAACATCAACATTCCCCACAGCAAATCCAGTGCACGCCTCTGCTAACTGTCACGCGTTGATACAATTTCCATCAACCGGAGCACCTTCGAAAGGACACTACGTCAAGCTTGGTTAAAGCCCGCAACCTAAGATAACCATCAGGCCCCATTTGGCAGTCACCGCAGTGCAATTGCACGGCCCAATCAGATGCATACATGCAAAACATTGACAGAAAAATGTCCCCGCTTCATCTTGGGTTCGTCGCCATCGTCGTCATCGGTCGTTGAAATCTTTCTCCACTAGTCGAACTACAATACAAGGGGGCACAGCGGTGGAGTCTGACCACGACCATCATGCTCCAGTTATAAATTCATTGATCGTGTACCCTCGTCCCCCTTTTTTCCCGAGTTCTGCTAAAGTCGATAAAGAAAGCTCACAGTTCGCTTCCGAGGAACCCCGACGTACGTTGCGGGCTGACTCCGTCTGGCTTGGCTTGGAGTTGGAGACTGGCACAGTTATGCAATATGCTTCTGCCCGCTGCTGCCACCGCCATAACCGCCATCAATCCAGCACAAGCGCGCACGAGATGAATGTGTGCTTTTATGCTGCAAATAAATTACCCGCAAATGCTTCGGCAACTGGGTCTTGTGTGTAGGGGTACCATAGCCAAACGATTTACCATGCGACGGAGGAAAGTAAGAGCAAGACCACGCAAGCAAGCTACCGACAACGATGACGACCGATGGCTGGTGGAAAACTAGGGAAAGGTGAGCAAGTTTTCTGATCATGGATCTGCAAGAATTCTTCGAGGTATGTAGAAAGGGGAAATTTTGGGAATGGGTTTTGGATATTCGAATTTAAATAGTTCAATTCAAATAGTCATGCTGGCACGGCAAAACAAACGTTTTCTAATTTGCCCCAGGCATACAAGCCCGATGATAATGTGAACTGTCATCATGACCAGGTCAGGCCTGCTCCAGTTAAACAAAGCGTTCATAATTATTGGGTTTCAAGCTTCCAAATCCTCGAACGGATAAGCGTTTTGAGACCATGTCGCAGTGGCCCTCCTCGTGAGATACGCTGGAAGTTATGTGTGAACGAACAGGTTCGCTGTCTTACAGGCGAAGACACGATGCCCACGAAACCATCTATTAAAATGGATTATAAGCTCATAAAAATGTCATTACCAGACTCGACGTTTTTTTTTGTGCGTTTAGAGACGTTCAGACGCATTGTATTACATGAATATTTTTGCTGCCATGAGGCGACTGTCTGTTGTCACACACCGGCACAAATTGGTTTAGGTTTGTTTTTACTTTTCAGAGCATGAGGGAAATTAGAGTGCTAACCGTTTGTCGGTTTTTGTTTTACTTGTATATCACCTCACCAAAAATGAACCTCGGGTGGATTACGTGACATGTGTTAGTCGTATGGTTTTAAACATTTTTGAAAACATATCTCAATCTATCATTTCCGTCACCGTTGGGTACAGTTTTGTGGAAAGCGAGCAAACACGAGTAAAAGTAAGGAAATCAAACGTCAAGATTGTGACCACGGTGATTAAGGCTGAGAAAGGGGTTCAAAGTTGTCAATTTTGACACAGTCCAATCGGATCGTGACAAGTGCAGCAGTACACAGAGACTCAATGGTTTTGCGCAACTCAACGACGACATTCACCATGTGCCAGTGTTTCAACCAGTACAGGAGGAATGAGTGGGTTTCATTCATTCAATTTACCTACCTTACAACACAGAAGTTGGTGGTGAAGAAGGGCGGTTGGTTGGCAATGCTTACTGAGAGGTTACTATCAATCTATCTATATGCAAATCATGCTTTGCATGCGAATTTCTACAGCTGGCTGTCTCTGTTACTTAACGGGTAAATAAAATGGAATGAGAGCAGATAAGGCTTGGATTGGCACTGTCAAGCCCGGTCTACGACTTGCAGCCAGCAGGTGTTAGTCAGGAGCAAGTGGGTTGGTGCGTTTTGAAATTGGTTTTGCGTGAGTTGTGATAAGTGATTCGCACAAGTGGGGCCTGCATGTTTGAAGCAACATTTAATGGAAAACGCTTATCTGAAAATCGCATTACATTTGAACAAATCAGCGAAATTCCCAACCTAACCGTACCCTTTATATGGCATTGGGATTTTTCAAATTAGAGAATGTATAATCATTTTGAGTCTGTTGCAAGTATTGTCAACCTAATGCCAATCGGTCAATAGCATTGAGTCGGGTTGAACTCGATGACCCATCCCACTGGGAACATCTGAAATCTCTCTTCTAATCTGTATCTAACCTTAAATGCTGGAAACGATACCAGTATTTATTTGGTTTCTACTACAAATTTCTTCAGTATGATTTCGACAGCCTCAAGATTGTGTCAACACGTACGTCAAATTGTTGCCAAAACCTGACTTGCAGCACATCAAACTTCATGATTTTGAAAAACGAGGTCACGAAAAGACGCTTTGAGGATTTTTGACCGTACTTGCAACTTCGAGAGACCTTGCGAGTTCTTCAGGAAAAGTGGCCATGTTCAAATCTTTTCCACATGGTCACTTTTTCGGAGGAACTCGGCCATTCTAAGTGCGCAGTATCATCAAAATGTCCTTTGAAGACCTAGTTTTGCAAGATCATAAAGTTTGATATGTCACAAGCCAGGTTTTTGTAAAAATTTGACTATGGCCACTTTTCCGGAGGAGCTCAAAATTCCGCAGGGCCAGCCTTAACTGGCCAGTATGGAGAATGTCCTTTGAAGACAAAGTTTCGTAAAATCATGAACTTTGATATGTTGCAATCCAGGTTTTGGAAATGATTTAAATATGGCCACTTTTTCGGAGGAAATCGGATCCCGTAGGGTCTCTTTTAGTGGCCAGTATAGTCAGAAATCTTCAAAACGTCTTCTGATGACCTAGTTTTGCTAAGCCATGAAGTTTGATATGCCGCATGCCACGTTTAGCATCTGAAATCATTTTGTCCACCATCCCTGGAAATTTACTCCCACTTTGGAATCCTAAACTACGGATATTTGCGGAATAACCAGTATAGATCCACAAACTAGAATAATTTTGTGATCTATTGCAAAATACCACTTCTTAATCTGGTGGATAACGATTGAGTATTATAAATTTTAAATTTGATTTTTTTCTATTTCAGATGGGTTAAGGACAAACGTGTTGAGATTCCTTTCTTTGAAACGTTCTGTTATTATATTTATTTGTTTTATTTTATTGTAATTAGATTAAAAAATAAAATAAAATTTGAAACAACAGACTTATTTCTAACTAGCTGACCCAGCGAACTTTGTTCCGCTCTAACCAATTTTTTTGATTCAAATAGTTCCAAGCATTTATGTTTTAATTTTTTTTTTGAGTAGTTTTAAGCCATGTTTGATTTGTTTATTACCTTTTTTTTATCGTTCATTCGCGATTGATAACAGATTATGACACTCGAGTTTTAGATATTGATTGCATGAAAGACTTTTCGTTTGAACAGAAAATTCATTTTGAATTACGAAATTCAAATCATTGACATTCATATTTTTCGCTGCCAAAATCCCACGTGCACTCAACCAATGGTGGTTTTCATAATTTTGGACGATGTTTGGGAAAACCCTCGCAAGGAGTAGAAATTCGGAGGGAACGAAATCATTCCGGTGGAAACGTCAAGAGGTATTTTTTCATTGCCAATCACCAACAATAATTGCTAATTATTGATTAGAAAAAATCTCGGCTCACGGCAGTCGTCAACTATAGCGTCTTTACATATCGCCACAAATAAGAAAGCTTAAAGCAAGCGTTGCTTTTATCCGCTGCCGTTGATCGTGGAATGACAGGTAGTATTTGCCGAAAATCACCTACCAACAAAATCATGGCGCCTCCAAAAGGTCCCGTGTTACTGCGCAGATCTTGCAAAGTTCGATCGAATGCATCCAATGTTCGTTTGTTTGTCATTATGCATTCGTCCAAGATGACGATCTTACAACACTGCAACACTTTCGCCATTGCCGAATTCTTCCGAATGTTACATGTCGGTTTGTCAGTCAATTGGAGATTCAACGGCAGCTTCAACGCAGAATGAGCCGTTTGACCGCCTTCCAACAATGTGGCTGCAGTCCCTGAAGAGGCTACCGCAAGCGCAATTTCTGATCTTCAACGCACTGAAGCCAATATTAATGAAATAAGGTTCTTTTTGCCAGTTCCACCAGGTGCATCGATGAAAAATATGCCCCAATTGGGTCGTCAATCGCATTCATCCAAATGTCATAAACGTCCTTTTGCTGAGGAGTCAACAACGTTTGTTCGAACCACCTGTCTCAAAGCGTCTTGATCGAATTCTTGTTCACGCTCCAACTCTCGATTGAATGCATTGTGCATTGCAAGATTTGGTGTTCAATTTAGGTGTTGAAAAAACTGCAAAGTCGTGGTAGGTGGTCAACTGGCTCTATTGGCTGCGTTTGCTTCCGTAAAGTAGACACGTTCTCGATTTTCTGAGTGGACAGCCAAAAAGGCAACAATCAGGTAGTGTTCGTGAATCGGGAATGAGAAAATCCGGCATATCGCCTTATTACTACTAACGCAACGGCCCAATTGATATCTCGTCCCTATGTCGTAAGCATCCGCAGCAGCAATCCCAAAAACTGCTGTATTGCTGCCCTTGTTCACGTATTTGCAAACGTACTTAAATAAATTGGCCGGGTATCAAGTGCTGAGATATGTCCGTCCATTTCGGGTTGCAAGTAAATGTGATTAATAAGTCTGGACGCCCATATTTCCTCATGTAGAGACTTCCTTTGAGACGATGGCAGACGCGTACCTCAGACTTAAGGCTGAAGCTGGTAACATTGGGCTGATTAATGTGCTGAAAACAAAATACATGAAGGGAAGAGGCTCACGAGAAGACAATGTTAGCCTCTTACCATGAGTTCAAATTGACGGTGATGAAATCGAGGTAGTAGACGAATTCGTGTATCTGGGCTCATTGGTGACCGCCGATAACGACACCAGCAGAGAGATACAAAAACGCATTGTGGCTGGCAATTGTGTCTACTTTGAACTCCGGAGGACGCTAAGATCGAACAAAGTCCGCCGAAATACAAAGCTGGCCATCTACAAAACATTATTTAGACCGGTAGCTTTCTACGGCCACGAAACATGGACATTGCTAGTGGAGGCCCAACGCACCTTTGGTGTCTTTGAACAGAAGGTGCTGCGTACGATCTACAGTGGCGTGCAGGTGCAAGACGGAACGTGCAGGAGGCGAATGAACCACGAAATGCATCAGTTGCTGGAAGAACCTCCCATCATACGTATCGTTAAAATCGGTCGACTAGAATGGCCTGGGCATGTTGTAAGAATGTCGGACGACAGCCTCGATAAAATGGTTCTTAAAAACCAACCGACGGGAACAAGAAGAAAAGGCGTGCAACGAGCAAGTTGGATCGATCAAGTAGAAACCGACCTGTGGACTCTCCGCAGACAGCAAGGCTGACGAGGTACAGCCATGAACCGACTACAATGGAGACAACTTCTGTGTAGGTAAGTTAGTTGTCATAGTGCACGGACGGCCTAATAAGTGCTGCTTCCGCAAAGAGAAGTCAAAGGTGGATTCCATCATGTCAGTCTCCAAGACGGCAGAGGTCGCAATCCAACGTATGAGGCGGGGAGCTTGCTTCTGTGCAGTAGTCACCCTGGATGTGAGAAATGCGTTCCATCGTCGCTCCATCGTCTCCGGGTACCTGGACAGGTTTTCGGGCAACTATTTCCAGAATCAGGTACTGGTATACAATACTGTGGAGGGTTACAAGCATGTTTAAGTCACCGCAGGAGTTCCGAAGGGTTCAATCCTTGGCCCTGTGCTTTGGAACGAGTCGAGGTATGGATGCGCTCCATAAAACTGGAGTAAGCCCATCACAAAGCGGAAATTACCGTGGTCAGTAACATAAAATCGGAGCAAAGGACGACGATTAGTGCAAAGTGTTGCCACTGAGGTACTTGAGATGATGGACGATATCGGTCATTATCAGCTGTCGACCACGCCTGCACGAAAACCTCTATGACTATATTGGCATTATCCTGCATGATGTCGAATAGCTCAGCGGGAGCAACCTAATGCTTCTGGCCAACATTGCTCTGCCCATACTTAGGTATGGCGGGCCGACCCGGGCCACCACCATAGGTTCTAAGAGCTACTTTGGCAAGCTTGGGAGAACGCGTAGAATAATCTACCAAAGAGTGGTCAGCGCACAGTACAGTGTCACACGACGCGGTCTGCGTCTTAGGAGTCAGAAGTCTAGGACACCGCAGAACCTGTGTTCTTAACGTGTTCTTGCTTCAATGACGCGAGAAACAGTCTGATAGCTATGAGTGGTCAGGTAGCATGATTCCGGACAACCTAGTCCAGAGAATGTGTCAAGACCAGAACTCGGGACCCGACGGTTTCTCAGATTGTCCTAGAGCTCCAAGGTAGTTGGCGATATGATCAGCAGCAGGTCAGGGAGATCAACTAACTACTTAAGTCCTAGGTAGTTAGACATAAGAGGGTACTTGACGCACAATAGCCTTCCCGAAGTATTTCCGAAAGGTGGTTCGGAGGCTAGAGGCACGGGAGAGCTTTTAGTGGGTCGAGGAGTTGGCACCCTCTAACCCACACCTGAGTTCTTGAGGAGTGTTGTTGTAGATTTTGCTTTCCGGTAAAAAAATAACGGTGTTTATTCAAATTTCCACCCATAAAGCTGCTTCGAATTGATTACATCGTCAAGCTCAGTCTCGATTAAAATAATGACGTCAAAATTGCAATCCAGTGTGTTGCAGTAAGACTCGTCGATCTTGGTCCGCAGTCCACGAAAGTTTTGATAATAAATCCTTTAAAAAAACCAATGTTCGGTGCGTTCCGGTGTTCGGATCACAAGCTGTTATTGTTGAGATGCGTCAAGAATCAGTGCAACAAAGGTTGGAAATGGTGTGGTGAGTCAGGTATGTATAAACACTGTTTGATTTGTTTTGATGTCAGTAGAATAAAGTAAGTACATAGTGAATTGTTTGGCTGAGATCTGGATGTCCTGATTATCAATTAAGTTGTTGTAAATGTAGAAAGCACGAGAGTTTTTTGTGTGTGCAAAATACCTTATATTTAACTGACTACCTGAACCAAACCCCTTCTGCTCACGTCTATCTAATAACCATTGCTCACTTACCAACCTCGAAGATGATAGTCACTCGAAACGACTACTTCTCACAGTCACCAGTAGTAACGAAATGGTATCTTCTAACAATTCAAAAAATTCTCATACCACAATCTAATTTCAAGACCTCCCCCTGCTTATACGAGCAATACTATGGTCACTTATGCAAATTGGTTTCGCACGGATCACTATCGGCGCCGTCCTGTTGCTGCTGCTATTCTTTAACCTTAAATACCATCCCAATTTCCATTCATCTAAATTGTTGGGAAAAATCACATAAACGACTCTAGCCCCGTAGTGCCATTTATGACCACCAAGGAAGGCCGCTTGTAACAGAACAAAGCCATTTCAGTCATGAGCCATGTGGACCTGAACCGATAAAGATCGTCAATGAAGAAGAATAGCCGTTAAACCATCAGCTACTCGCTAGTTGAACGAGCGAAAGCCAGACCTGCATGAAACCGAGAGTTGAACTGTACTCCCCGATCGGTACATAACTGTATAATGTGTGAAGCCAGACAGGGGCTGTAGAGTGGCTTCTTCAGACGGTCACACAACATTATTATGAGTGTCGTATATTCATGCCCATCGTCGTTGTTGTCGTCGTTATTTGTTGAACATTATCGAGTTTCCTGTTGTTTATTGACTCGAGCTCGAGCGAGGGGTTATTCAAATTTGTTCACACTTTACGCTACACATTAAGCATCAAGTGGTCCCGGGAGCAGTAAGGCTGTGTCAACAAATTATGGCAATTAAATTAGTGTGATACATTTTGGTGGAGGTAATTCATTTGCAACAGTGGAATGAGGACTTGTTCATTTTTTAGACATTACTTTATGTTATTAACAGTTGAAGATAACAAACGTTTCTTACTGTATGCCTTTGAATACAATTTACCAACTGAAAATTTTCGAAAAATGCTTTGAGCTATTAACCTACATGGCTTGTACTTGAGGCCATTTGGCAGATCTCCCATTCAAAATTCACACTCGAAGGCGGAATGCTGCTTTTGGGTACATACTAATTATTTGCCGCCATGCATCGGAACTCAAATTTTTAGGTCAGAAGATTAGAGCGATTCCGAAACGCCCAACCCCCAATCAGCCGGTTATCTTCGTCATCGCACCGAATCCATGTCAGCTCTTCCATGACACCTGTTCCGCGGTGGTTAGCTCGGTCGGTCGGTGGGTAATTTCATGAAATTTACAACCTGGCAATTTTTTTTATTCCTCCCCTGCCAGGTCAAGCGATTTTTTGTTTGCATTTGACCGCGGTGGCGTCAGGTGTGCCCATTTCGGTACCTAAGGTTAGCAAGGCAGGCAGGTAGGTACCGAATGATTTTGCGCTTCTCGCTGTCATCGGAGGTGCGATGAAACTGATTTAAAGGTGACGCCAAATGTGCTTCAAACCGCCTGTTTCGGATTCATGCCGTGTGTGTGTATGTATCTACTGAGGACCGCCTCCTATCGGAATGACAAACGTTTCGCCTTTACATTGCATAAGGAACCGTTACCGGTTATCCGTTGGTGAATAATTTTCGTCAATTTGTGTCAGTAAGTAAGCGAAAGAAACGACGCTGATTGAGGTGAACAAAAACTGGTGCAAGGTGTTTTGGTTTTTTGTTTCAGTTAAACTGGTTGTATTAGTTCAGTAGACACTCTGCGATAGAGATTACATTACACATAGAAATCACAAAAAAATAAGACATTCGAGATATTTTCTAATGTAAATGCATATCAAATGACAATTTCTTGAGACATTGGAACGGCGGTGGCTTCCGAAAGACTACCGAAACGTCAAATACCATTCATCCGTTACAACAGGTAACATCGTGCGTTTGACGGAGCAATTAATGCGTTGCGTGGACAAAACGCGGGTTGTCTCAGTTTAGGATCGGATCGGCCGCTTTGATGATGGGTTCCAACCTGAGGTTCGTCGTCACTTAATCAAGATTGTAATTAGTCCACTACTGGTATGTGGTTGGACGTGTGGCACGTTTGACACTTACATGCATACAGGGGGGACCTGCCGCACGAGGCAGCATGAGTTGATAATGATCGGACAGACTAACCTGTAAGGAGATAGAGAAAGATTGAAAGGTGATTAAATTAGAGGACTTTTTGGGTAAGGGTGATTTAAGAAGATTGTTAAATTGATTTAGGGTTTATGAAATGGTGGGCTACCGGGAGACATGAATCGATGCGGCTAAGTAGATGATGAAAGTAGATGTACTTTAGCGGCGTAGGCTTTTTTTCCCTCCAAATATGGAAGATCTTGCAGTAATCAACTGTAATTGGAGGAGCATGGAATGTTATGGAGTACAGATAAGCTTATAGCCAATTAAGTAAGTGTGTGAGCTAATAGACAATCTCTTTTGGCCTTGATTAATGCATCACAGTATATTTTAGTACCGGTAAATATGCTGAATCAATTTTTATTCAAGCAGGTTAAAGTTATGCAGTATAGGCGTGGTTGAGAAGCTCTGTAGTTACCCGTTCTGTTTATTGAGTGAAAGTTGCGTGATTTATCCCAGGTCCGTACATTTTCTTATCATTTCTTTTTTGCCCACTAGATTTCTAATATAAAACAGTCTATCGCACTTTTTTTACCATATTGAATTCATGATCTAAAAATGATGCTAACTCACTAACACAGCAACTATTTTTGCCATGGAAATTGTAGAAACGCAGTGGTAAACAAAGTATCTAGCATAAATTGTCGATCTCTAAAGATCGAGAGAACATGACCGGAGCTGTTACTGGTTATGATCTTTAAATTGATTTACAAGCCCTATCTTTATGGTTCCACAATATTTCTGAATAGCTAGTAGGGAGCAACAACGACATGCACCGATTTTTTTTAAGAATAAAAAACGGTTAAAGTTATGCAATGTTAAATTATTATAAATGTTTCATTTTTATAGTACCATTTGACTTGAAAGGAATAAAAGTTTTCGGGGTTACGCAGACAAAAAGGAACTTTGAATTTTCTGCGATAGCTAATGCTCATATAGGGAATGCTACTTTTGGTAGAAAATAATGGGATATTTCATGTAAATTCAAGCCAGATAACGCCTGAATCTAGCCTGCTGTGTGAAAGATCGCAAATATTGTTGTATGGTGCATGAAATATTGCAAACAATTTCGTTGTTTTCGCCTCCTTTGACTTGGAATTCAACGAAGGGGAATTTTAAGCGCTTGTTAAAATTAGTATTTTTTTCTGTGTACCTTGCAGAATGACATCAAAGCTGCGCTTGGTTGGTTTTTGTTTTCTTTGCATCAGGCATTTAAATGCGACCATGTTTTTGAAAAAAAAAAAGATTTTCTCATCAACATGGGGCTCTAGGAGTGAAAATTTATTACTTAGGTAATAAGGACTGTTCATTGTATAAAGAAAAGTTAGAAAATTCGAAAACGGGTTTATGTGTAACAAGCTGAACCCAGTGCGAGTGTTGCTACACTTGCAACACAATGAATGAAAATTTAATAGAACTGGCACGGTTCTGGTTATTTTTCGGAATGAGTTTTTTTCTTGACTAAGCTGGGGTTCAAACTTCTATCAGAACATGCTTCTTACCCGAGATATACACGTTTTGTGTTTTAGTTACCTGAATGAATAATTCTCATGTTTGGTTGAAATTTGTTTAATTTGTATGGAACCCTCCCTCCCTTCCAATTTTAAAAACCTTCTATAGCCCCGAAATTTCCATGCCGATCTCTTCAGAAGTTTTCGAGTCTATGAGGGTAAGACAGACTGACAGACACACAAAAAATCATTATTATATTTATAGAATTCCCGCCTCCAAAACCCCAACGTGCTAAATGTGGTTCCCTCTGCTTGAAGGAGGGGTCTTGAATTACCATAGATATACCATTTCTTGCTTCCAAAAAACCTCCACTCATCAAATTTGCTTGATTAGTTCTCGAACTATGCAGAAATGTATGCTTCATTTTTATGGGTGCCCCTCCTCTCAAAAAGGGGATGGGTCTTGAGTCACATCAGAAACATTTCTTGCCGGGCGTTGTGTTCACGATACAGAAGAACAAGACTTTTTTTTAATACATTCTTTCACTTCACCGTTTATGTTTCCAGTGGTGAAATATTGAAATAACCTGCAACACAAGAACACTTTTTTGCCGAACTTCTCCATTCCGATCCTTTCTTCTGACATCAGGTTCGTTTTTCCCAACAACCGCATTATAAAACTGCGGCCCCGGTAGCATAGTTGTGTCCAGTTTACAATACGTTTCGTCATCCATCAAAATGAAACAATTGGGATGCTTTCTTAACACTTTATGGAGCTTGCGGCATCGCTCTTTGGCTCATTCCAGCTGTTCCGAGCTCGGTTCTGGCATTTTTTGCTTCTTGTATGTCTTGATGTTATTTTTTATGCTTTGGAAAAATCCAACGGATACTGCCAGTTTCTTGGCGACCTGTCGGAATAAGCTCGATTATTCGGATAACAGAAGCTCAACAAATTTCTTCTCCTTTTGCGGGTTGACAGGACCGCTTCTGGATCTGGATCTTGGCAGATCGTCCACAGTATGCTTCTCCATAAACTTTTTGATGATTTTGTGCACATCAGTCTTCGATGTTTTCACAATTCGGGCGATATGTCTACAAGACAGTCCCTCGTTTAGAATAATAAAAACTCTAGTGTTCTTATCAATTCGCTACATTTTGCTAAGCTCAAACTGCTTTGACTCAGATAAAAAATGACAGTCGTCTGTAAGTGTATTGAATTACACGATCATGCGAATTCCATCTATATTTAAAGTAGTTTCTGCTTTTTTATCACGTTACAAAAGTGTTCTATTTATAAAATGAACAGCCCTTACTTGACCCGCGTTCAGGCGAGCCTTGTGCTGGACTTGCATTTGTTTGGGATCACCAGTATGTTAGTCTTAAGCCTCATTTGTTCTGGCAATTATGGAGTAGCTACCTTGGGCGGCCAACCATGCTCGTGTTCATGCTGTTTTTATATTTCGACCATACCAAAACATATATAAAGAGTATTGATTAAAAAAAACCTTACAGCAGCCAAAAGAACAATAACAGTTTATTTTAGGTGATTGCAGTGTTCAACAAAGTTGCTTGTGTTTATGTACAAAGTATGTGAAGTGTTCCTGAAGACTGCATTAGTAAATACTCAAAAGTGTACGAAATACAACCGTGTGGAACCAAATAGCTAGCAAAAATATTGATGAATGCATAAACAAAATTTTGAACTAAATTTATCATAACCTAAAAAAGTTTTGCTAGTTATGATGAGTAACGTTTGCATTAAAGAATATGACAAAAATTGCCGTTTTTTCATGGGTTTACCTTCACCCGCACTGACAAAACTACCCATACAGCATCAATCATAGTAACCTATGAGTCAGCATACAAAATTTGACAGCTCCATCAGTCGAAATCAAACCGTGATGGCAAAAACAGTGAAGCAATTTCGTTCAAAAGTGTGCGCATACATAGAACGGCACCCCGCCTCGTCAAAAACGGGCATCGTGCGGCACTTTGTAGACGCTGGATACGCCCGTTCCGGCATCTACAACATGTTGGCACTATTAGACAACAATCAGAGCATCGGAAGTAAGCCCAGTTCCGGACGGCCGACGACCCTGAGCGACCAGAAGCTACAAAGGATGCTGAAGAGGAAGACCGAGGGAAAAGTGGCTACAATGCTGCGTGCGCTTGAGGTCGGTTCAACCGGCCAACCAGTGAAAAAGTACCTGGTGAACATGAACATACATGTCAAGAAGCGGAAGTCGCGTCCACTGGTTTCGGAGCTGCAGGCAATGACGCAGCGGCAGTGGCTGAATAAGGTGGTCAACTCAATTTTCCCGGCAAATCGCGACGTGGCGTTGGTGATGGACGACGAGACCTATCTCATCCTGGATGGCAATGACTGGCAGGGCACTTCGTATTTTACTTCCCCCACGACGGAAGTAAGCTCCGGGTGAAGCTCATTTCACACACCAAGTTCCCCAAGAAGGTGCTGCTGTGGCTGAAATCAGCAAGAAGGAGATGTCAAAGCCGCTCTTCTTTCGCTCCGGACTGGCAGTGAACGGGGAAATTTATAGTACTAAATGCCTGCCGGAAGATGCGTCGTTCATCAAGAAATACCATAAGGGCAAAGACGCGGTGTTCTGGTCGGATCGGGCGTCGGCCCACTACTCGAAGCGATCGGTGGAGGAGATGGAGCGGCTTAATATCGATGTGGTACCCAAGTCGGTGAACCCGCCAAACGTCCCCCAGCTAGCGTAAGGTCTATTCCAACCATTTGTCGCGAAAACTGAGGAAGAATTGATAAATAAAACGAAAAAAGAACCCAAAAACATGCCTACATGTATGTTTTCGTCCGCCATGGCGAATGTTCCGGTTAACTGCCGGAAGGTCACTTGCAAAGGCGTAGATTTCTTTTGCAAGTAAGCTTAAATCATTACCTTCCATGAGAAATTCATCAAAAGCGATTATCTGTTTTTTTATCACCATCCGGGAAAAGTCCATTTTCTTAAATGCAAACGGTACTTCCAGAAACATACATTCAAACTATTTGAAAATTATGAACTTTGTTGTTAGATGCACAATTTATTATGCAACTGTTTAGGGTTCTGATTGTGTGTTTGGAGAAGTGCTTATCAAACAACATTGGGTCAATTGGACATCAATACTAGACATCAGTTTTCAAGAAGTTGAATCTGTGGAGAACTTAGAAGAATTCAGGATTTTAAAAAGATTGTCAATGATCCTTGTAGACTCATACTATTACGATACATGCCAAATGATACAGAGTAAGCAAGAAAATATTTTTAACCGCACAAGGAGGAAAAACTTCACAGTTGATTATAATCTTAACACTTTGAAAAAAATTCAAAACTTGCTGTTTTACCACTATTTTATTGTTAAGGATAAATTATAATCATGTTTAGGAATAATCCATTGAACAAAGCTTTGCATAAACGAGAAATTGCAAATATGATATTTTATATGATCACCCGACCAAAAGGAAACAACTAAATTATTTCAAGTTTTGTTCTTCAGTTACACTGTTTTTATAACAGAGGTTGTTAGAATTTAGATCGTGAATGTAGTTAAAATAACAGGAATTGTAACAAAAAATTCTCAAGAGATAATAAATTCAGAGCATACTATGATATAGATATAACATAAACAAAACAAACTTTGTAACAGTTTTGTTATGATGTAGCAAAATCATATCAACTAGTGTTAGAATTAAATTATTTATCTACGCAGATTGTGCCTCGCGGGGCATTATATCTTTATTTGTTATGAGTTTGTTGTACAACTATTTAGATGAAAACTTCTTTAACTAATTTATATCATAATCAATTAGTCGTGAAAAGATTTTAAATAATTTTGTTATTTTTATGTTATGCCCTTCTGGTCGGGAAAGTAACAATTTATTGTTAACCTGCTCTGCTATTTATCAAATTCTTGGAAATCGCCTATCACATAGCTTATCATCCCTACTTAGCTTCCTCTTTTGCTTGTTGCAGGTATTAGTTCCAGTAGTAAAACAGTCTTTAGAAAGTAATTATACGCATGGATTGTTCACGAAAAACAAAGAGACTGCGTCGAGCATCGGCCGTTAACGGTTGTGTCGTTGATTTGGTTTTAGGGTGTAGTGCGTTATCTTTTGTTTCAGTTATCTATTGTTCGGTGGTGCGAGTGATCATAGTGAGTAAGCTTAGAAAGCTGCTCCCGATGAGATGTGGTGCTTCACCGGGTGTGGTGGGCCGGTGTTGTGGATCATAATTAATTTTGGTTCACAGTAAAGGTTGTACGGAATCAAATTGCACCACTTTTAAATGGCTGTAACTTTTTACCCGTTGAGTATTTTCTATTGAAATTTTGGGTGGAACAATGTGTATTTGTTTACGCTGTGTAAGTTTCACTAAAAGATGTGCAATCGTTGTGAAGATGGACTCGGAAGAACAGCAGCGGCGCAGAGAAATTTTGCGCACGTACCTCGAAAATCCGGATCTTTCTCATCGTGCCATCAGCAGAAAGCTGGGAATGGTAGATTCTACGGTGTCTCGTGTTTTAAATCAGTTCCACTAAAGTTTGATCATCGATCGGAAAGGAAAAGGTGGCAAAAATGGGTCTCCGTATAATGTTAATGATCACAAGCGGGTAGTTCAATCTTTCAAGAGGAATCCCAACAGTTCAGTTCGAGATGTGGCGAAGAAACTGAATCTAACATAAGCTTTCGTGCAAGATGCGAAAAAACGGGAGGTACAAAGTCAATAAGGTGCCTAATCGCGATGAACGACAGAATACGGTAGGTAAAACACGGAAGCTCTACACCGTGCGATGTTGACGAAACCACATTGCCTCGTTATGCATGATGAGACGTATATAAAAGCATACTTCCGGCTGCTTCTGGGGCTCCAGGCTTTCACTGATCATCATAAATTCGATGTCCCTGAGGACCGTAGAAAGGAGAAGATGTAAAATTTTGCCAAAAAATATATGATTTGGCAAGCAATTTGCTCGTGTAGAAAGCGGAGCACCCCATTCGTGACAATTGGAACGGTCAATGGACAGGTGTACCTAAAGGAATGCTTCCAAAAGCGTCTACATCCTCCTCTGAGGTCACACGACGGTCCTACGATTTTCTGGCCAGATTTAGCCTCGTGCCATTACTCGAAAGAGGTTTTAGAGTGTACAAGGCTAAGGAGGTTAGCTTCGTGCCAAAGCATCTCAACCCCCCGAACGCTTCGGAACTGCTGCCAATTGAAAAGTACTGGGCCATCATGAAGCAGGCACTTCGGAAGCATCCTAAGGAAGTGAAATCGGAGGAAGATATGAGGAAAAAATGGATTGCCACGCAAAAAAAGTTGTTCTAAATGTATGGAATTGAAATTAAATAGAACAAACATGGCAAAATATTTATAACATGTTTTATTTTACTCTCTGATAGTTTGAAGATATTCGGTTGATCGGGCGAATTTTGCCAAATAGTTGTGTGTGTCGCAATTTGAATCCGTACACCCTTTATTTAGGACACATTGTATGGTATGTGTCATATTATAGTAGAATAGTTTTGGTAGTGTTTGTATGAATTGATGCAAATTGACTTTCAATAGTTATTATAAATTGCCTTGTTTTCCCAATGAAAAACCACCGTCACATTGGCTATATGGCCCTTATAGCATCCTTACTGTTGGT
This sequence comes from Aedes japonicus, assembly GCA_034211315.2. NCBI lineage: Eukaryota > Metazoa > Arthropoda > Insecta > Diptera > Culicidae > Aedes > Aedes japonicus. The sequence goes on along the minus strand of JASCZW010001854.1, from coordinate 178,724 downwards.
ATAATCAGTTCAAATCGGAAATCTTTACTAATATTTAAATACCTCTCTCGACATTCGTTTTGCCGTCTCGAATGAACTAAAACGTCTACAGCAGACGTACAGTTTAAAAAGACGTTAACGAAATGAATCAAATGAATCTCTAGACGGCTTATCGTTGACCAAAACAGACCCTGCAGGCACCCAATCCTGTTATCCAACATTTCCTTCATTTTTCGTGAAAGTGTAAAGGTGTTATCAGCTTGCAATAGAGCGAGTATCGCGTCAACATATTCCTAGCCTGTCCTTATTTGACCTGTATTTGGGCGGAGCCAGCGCCGGTATTGCCTTTGCTTTGGATCACCAGTTTATTACTATTACGAGAACTACTCTGTATTCATATTATTACTGATTAATACTATTCCATAAATTATGAAAACTTCCAAGACCTGAACTACTCCTGGATTGGTTTAATAGTGGAATTACAATCATACCCAACAGCCAGGGCTCGAGTAGCAAACCCGTAAGGGTAATTTTTCACGAATTGTTGTTTCGTTGCGTTAGCTTTACTAGAGAAGATCATCGAAACAGAATGAAAATGAATGATTTAAGTACTTTTTAAAGGAGTAAATTTATCATTTAGTAATCTGTTTGCTTCGATGAATAAAATGTTTGCTTTTTCATCATTGTTATGCATACTCCTTATTGGTATTTATTATTATTTGCAAGTATAACCTCATCTAAAGCCAGATTTGAAATTCCTCATTATCCTGATGTAATTCAATCAACTTTTCGCATCAATAAAATTTCATATCAAATTGAGCGGTGCTCCATGGGATTCCATAAGCTCGAGCGCACCACACTCTGAAATTTAGATGGATTTATTAAATCATCCACTATATCGTTGCGTCAAGGAACTCAAATCGCACAATTTGGGAGGTCATAGTTGAATCGGTTACCGAACAGTTTTCAAAGAAAACCACTCTTTCTCCGCTCCGTTTCGATGCTCGGGCGAAAGCCGCAGGCTTAATTGCGAATTTTCAGTGGGCAGCCACCCGCCATGAATGAAGACGTCAAGCATCAACTTGTTGTTTTATTATAAATCGTTGATCTTCTTTTTTAGCCCACAAAAAAAAGTGGATCGCGCAACAACACCCTTAAATGAATTTGTTTCACGCTGGGCCCGTCGAGGCTACTTATGCGTGAGATTAATGACCAACCGGAGCAACCGCCAAGCCGTCCGCCGTTCATGTTCGTGGGAAACACTAACCAACCCACGATGCGATGCGTCGAGCCAAAAGTGGTTCAAGTTGAATCACTTGCTAGTGCGATCGAGTTTTTATGCAAAATAAATGCAAGAGGAGCAACGACGACCTTCGCAATTATGCCTCGGCTGCCTGAGCACCAGCTGGAATTTATTCATGCTTGATTGATGAGGCTGAAAATGCGTAATAAGTGGGAGTTTTCGAATTTTGGGGAGATTTATCAAAGTACGATTTTATGGGCAATTTTATTGGAATATGTCAGTTAAGGTCCCGCAAAAGATATCTTCAATGGTGATTTGAATAGACGTTGTGATAGTCTTTTAAGGTGTTTGTGTACATTAGTAGCTAACAAGGGGTATTTAAAAAAAATGAACCAGTAATTATGGTCAGTAGACATTGCAGATAAAGCCCCGCCAAAGTGGTAATGCCATTTATTTACGTTTACGGTTTTACGGCGCAGAGATGGGGATCATCAAATGTTTATGGGAAGCTACTTAGTAGTCAGCTCACCAGCTCTCCTAATCAGTTTTTGCAGGAATTGTGCAGTACTTTTTTCAGGTAGTACCTTTGGATAAAACTAAGACCTAGATTTCCTTACTATTCCTAATCATATGTTTCAACTCATTCAATGCTCGATCATCGAAGCAAATTTCTTGCGATCAATTGGTTCGAACAATAGTGAACAACGTGTTCTCAATTGAGATATAACCAGTAACTAACTAGTTGGTACAAGATCACAAAAAAACTTAAGCCGAAGGAATCGTTAGGAAACACGACAACGGTGCAAAGAACCTGGCCGCCTTTGGCACATTTAGGTCTAACCCTGCGCACAGTGAACCGAGGCCCGTCACCGTCAGTAACATTCATACCGTTAAATGCCAACAAGGGTGTGGTTGGCAATCGAGCGATCGAACGCGAAGGTGGGTTCGTTCGTTGCAAGGTTCTTTGTGTTTACAACGAAATCGAACACAGAACAAATGCAGCTCAGCTCGATCTAGGCACAATTGGTAGGCTCGTGGGGCTCTGACTAAATGCTCACGATTTGTGTTGCGAATTTCAGTGTTTTACTTCTAACAAGCTTGTTAGGCTTATGGAGAAAGAGATCTCCGATGAATGCTGCTTTGTACGACACGAGAGATAAGAACCATTGGTTTTTCTTCTCAGTGGGTTCGGTTTTTAATTAGTGGGAAAATGATTGATCTTATGAACCAAGAATTCCTTCTTTTCTCCCCACATAAACCAGTTCACAATTAGTGGAACTTATCACATTTTGCCAGCTCTACAATCGCTATAATCAGACTAGCACAAACCTGTACAAACATAGCATGATACGAGTTAATCAACTCAAGCAATTCGCTTCAATAAATGTCGATTGTTGATTTGTAATTTTGCCTGCAGACTCAAGCCAATTAAACGGGCTGTAATATTGGATTGAAGGCAATAAAACTGAATCCTTTGATGGAAGGAGAAGAGGGTAGAGATAAAGGGAGAGACCTTCGACTGCAATGGTTCATGATTGCTCATAAGTGCGTAACGAACTTAGGTGGTTTATCTGTGGCCTCAAACAACAATTTTGTATCACAATTTGATTCAAAATTATTTGTTGAGGCCTAAACGTAAGGGCAACTAAATGTTTCGCAAATAAAAGCTTTGGCTGGTGCTACCAATGACATGGTGGCAAGTGTGAGATATCAAACTCAAATTTCTTCTTTTGCAACTTCGGCAGATGGTCATTTGGTATTGGGATGTTTCTTTATTGGAAATCAAATAATCAGAAATAATTTGGGTTAAAAGATGGATCATTGGATTCACTGTGCGTAAATAAAAAAAAAACTTGAACATAAAGATGCCTAAGCTAATGAACTAAATGGCAAAAATTCCAACTAAATATAATAAAATAATAAAATGCACACACAAAAATCTGATCTTTTATTATGATGTAAATATCAGGGCTTGTAACATTGTATTTCCCTCCACACAAAAGAGGCAACTTGCATGAAATAGTTGTAATAAAGACGAGCTGTTGCATACGACATTATCCGAAATGATTGGAGTGTCCCTGACCATATCACGGTTTATAATGTTAATATGTTAGTTTTGTGACGCTCCATTTACGTGCATGATATTGAACAGTTTTGTTTCAAATTCTCAGGAGAACAAGTGTTCAATGACTCAATGAATTTCTTCTGCTTGGTTTGCTCGCAGTCTGCTAGTTTTGTGCTAGTTGAGTTGTAGCTTGTTCACGCATATCAATAAAATCATTGAATAGGGGAGCGCTTCCCCTATATCTTATAGCGCGCATAATGTGTGTTCATGAGCTCCAATTGCCAAGGAAAGCGATAAAGAAGTATTGTTCACAAAAGTTGATGTGGCCTTGTCAATTGTTATTCTTAATTTTTGCAACGAAAAATACACTACAAGACTTGTCGATAGATAAAAAGTTTGAAATTTTAAAAGCAAACCTACCAAAATGTCATGTAAATTTCGGTGACTTAAGACCAACACATGTGAACATCCTTTAGAACAAAAGAATGAGTTGAAAAATAAGGAGTGTTTCGAATATAAACTATCAATTTACATTTGCGTTGTACGGATGTATTTGTGATGGTTTTTTATGCTTTGAACACTGCATGCTGTGCGTTTGACTGTCAGCTTTCTTTTGTTTACTTGTTTGTGCGGTTCAAATTCTGCGCTTTCAAAATGTCGCGTATTGAAAAGGAAGTGAAAATTAAGGTTCTGGACACATGGCTAAGTGAGAAGGGTATTACTATGCGAAAATTGGCGAAGCGGTTTTGAATTCATCATGCGAGTGTTAAAAGCATCATTAATAAGTTTGGGGAACACTATTCTTTGGATGAGCTACCAGGAAGAGGCAGAAAACCTGGTTCTTCCAACCCGAAACTGGAGCAGAAAGTGGTATCTCTAATCATGAAGAACAAATCAATGTCAATACGTGATTTGGCCAAAAAAGCAGAAACGAGTGTCAAAATGATCCAGCGTATCAAGAGGCGAAACCACCTGAAGACCTACAAGAAGCAGAAAATCTCGAAACAAAGTGCAGAACAGAGGAAGCGTTGCTGCTCGCCCGGAAATTGTATTCGCGTCTTTTGCAGCGTCCGGATGCATGCGTTTTGATGGACGATGAGACCTATGTAAAGGAGGACTCAAAAACCCTTCCAGGTCCACAATACTTCACTGCCGTCGTTGGAGAGGATGTGAGCGATGCGGACAGGTCGATTCTAGTGGAGAAATTCGGTCGAAAGATACTGGTATGGCAAGCAATATGTTCCTGTGGTTTGAAGTCAACCATTTTTTACACTACCGGAACTATAAATGCGGAAATCTGTCGATCTGAGTGTATCCAGAAGAGTTTGTTGCCTTTATATAAGAAGCATAGTACACCTCCACTGTTTTGGCCGGATTTAGCGTCGGCTCACTATGCCAAAACCACTCTCAATTGGCTTGCGGAAAAGGGTATAGATTTCGTTGAGAAAAATATCAATCCACCAAATTGCCCTCAGCTTCGACCCATCGAACGTTACTGGGCAATCGTGAAGAGGGTCTTCAAGAAGACTGGTAAGGCAGCTGGGAACATGCAGGAGTTCAAAAAAATTTGGGCTCAAGCGTCCAAAAAATGCGATGCGTCACTTGTCCGGAGCTTGATGAAGAGCATTCGATCCAAAGTTCGAAAATTCGTGAAGGAATAACTTAAATTTCATCCGGTCTTCATTATGTTCAAGTTTAACCTCGTACAAGGATCATTTTTTTGTATAAATCGGTTTTCAACATAATTTGAAAGAAAGTTTGTGGATATCTTATTTTCGATACACTCCTTGCCTGCAAATGTACTGAATCACACACTCGTTTCGTCTATCCCTATTTTTCGGTGTCAGGAGACATAATTGTACAAGAAATCTGTGTCTACGTTCTTGGATGTAATTCAAACAAAAATTACGGCTTGTGTAAAATTCATAATTTCTAAGTGTGTAAGTGTCTAAGAACAACCTCTGATTGAAAGAGGAAAATGCCGCCCTTTTTTCAAACATTTCATAAAATAAATCGAGGATTTGAAAACCTTTCAATATTCAGTCTTATGACCCATTCAGGCAAATAGAGTTTGAGTACATGGTGTGCCAAGCAACAATAATTTCCAGAATGTGTGTTCAAAGACTTCAGCAAACCTCTGGGCTGTATTTTTCAAAAGTGTATTCATCGATAGACCGATTCCAGTGACCCAGAAGACAATGGATGGCGTTACATCGTACGACCTTTTCTGACTTTTCTGACCTCAACGCTACTAAAGTCGCAGGTCCTGATGAAGTTCCGTTATCATTAACTAAACAATGTGCAGAAGGGCTTGTTCTTCCGGCAAAAGTTCTTGAGTATTTAGTTCACGGTAGCTTTTATAGAGCAGTTAGCCCAGTTATTCTGGAAACTTAGCATGGGTATATTAAAAATAGATCTACGACACCGAACCTTATGACATTCACAACATGTGAGAGGAACAGGATGCAAAAGAACGGTCAAGTAGATGCCATAAACATCAAATTTTGAAAGGCATTCGATAAGATACTTCCTGCTTTAACGAACGAAAAGCTACGTAAAATGCAATGAGGTGTATATAGGTGGGTAAGAGCAAGGTGTTTGTCGGTATTAGTAACGAAAAATGTGTAAACTATCCATGATCTCGGGCAGTGACGTAAAACTCAAAAAACAGGCGAATGATAACAAAGCAAGTTAAGTTTTTGTCTGCATCCTTTGCACAAGAAGGCGTTTTTCAGCCGAAACCTTTTCAAAACTCTAACAATTACCGAAAATAAACATTCCACCTGGTGATTCGCTGCTGTTGTAAATTGTTGTTTTTGGAGATCTACGTCACGCATGTTTACAAAAAAAAGGCTGTGCATCATGTCACGAACACAATGACAGTATTTTGCATTACACTAATACAACTTAACCACTTCTTCTCCTCCTGTATAGACC